>CM060329.1:30857562-30907562 GCA_030674155.1 Stramonita haemastoma | reverse complement strand
CCATTGCCCCACATCACCCCATCTCCTGCCCACATCACCCATGCCCCACATACACCACAACCCTTTTGCCCACCACATGCCCCCCCATTGCCCCACACCACCGCCCTCCCCAGTGCCCCACATTAACCCCTCCCATTGTTCACATATCCCACCCATCCCACATCACCCCATCCCCATACTGCCCCACATCACAGAAGAAGAAGAAAGAAGACATAGACAGCCTTGAGAAAAGCAGCTATCAGGCTTTCTGCGATGGCATATTAAAAGGATGGTTATAATTATCAGGCTTTCTGCTGATGGCATAATTAAAAGGATGGTTATAATTATCAGGCTTTCTGCTGATGGCATACTTCAAAGGATGGTTATAATTATCAGGCTTTCCTGCTGATGGCATACTTCAAAGGATGAGTTATAATTAATCAGGCTTTCTGCTGATGGCATAATTCAAAGGATGGTTATAATTATCAGGCTTTCTGCTGATGGCATAATTCAAAGGATGGTTATAATTATCAGGCTTTCTGCTGATGGCATAATTCAAAGGATGGTTATAATTATCAGGCTTTCTGCTGATGGCATAATTCAAAGAATGGTTATAATTATCAGGCTTTCTGCTGATGGCATAATTAAAGGATGTTATGATTATCAGGCTTCCTGCTGATGGCATAATTAAAGGATGGTTATGATTATCAGGCTTTCTGCTGCTGGAATTTTAAATGGATGTTATAATTATCAGGCTTCCTGCTGATGGCATACTTCAAAGGATGGTTATAATTATCAGGCTTTCTGCTGATGGCATACTTCAAAGGATGGTTATAATTATCAGGCTTTCTGCTGATGGCATACTTCAAAGGATGGTTATAATTATCAGGCTTTCTGCTGATGACACAATTATTTGGATGGATATAAATATCTAGCTTTTTTGCTGTGATATACTTGTAAGGATGGTTATAATTATCAGGGTTTCTGCTGCTGATATAATTACATGGATGATTATAATTATCAAACTTCTGCTGATGTAAGAATGGTTATAATTAATGGTTTCTGCTGCTGACATGATTATTAAGGATGGTTGTAATTATCAGCTTCTTCTGCTGACATTATAAGGATGGTAATAATTTTCAGGCTTTGTGTTGCTGCACATAATTGTATGGATGGTTATGATTATCAAACTTCTGCTGGTGACATTATTATCAGGATGGTCATAATTCTCAAACTTCTTCTTAGTTTTGGGTGAAAGAGATTGAAAATCATCAGCAAAGTCCAATGTAAAAAATAACAACAAAATAAAACAAACAAAAAACTTCTAAAGAATGCTGACATAATTATAAGGATGGTTATGATGATCAGATTTCTGCTGCTGACAAAATTATGAGTGATTAACCATTACACTTTTTCTACTGACATGATCACAAGTTTTTATAATTATCAGGCTTCTGCTGCTGGTATAGTTGTAAGGATAGTTATAGCTACAAGTTTTCATTTTAAAAATTATTAATTATGAGGCCTCTGCTGCTGACATGACGTTAAGGATGATCAGCATTACAAGTTATTTTATCAGGCTTCTGCTGCTTGCATAATTATCAGGATTGTTATAATCATCAGGCTTCTGCTGCTGACATAATTATAAAAATGGTTATAAAAATCAGGCTTTGTGCTGCTGAGATAATTTCATGGATGTTTATAATTATCTGGCGTTTTGCTGCTGATATAATTTATGGATGGTTATAATTAACTGGCTTCAGCTGCTGACACAATTATATGGATGGTTGTAATTTTCAGGCTGTAGACATATAGGGATGTTGTTTATTGGGGTCATGTTTCTGCACATGTCTGTCGACAGACTGTAGGGATATTGTTCTCATCAGGGGTTTTGTTTCTGCAGAACTCAGTCTGTGTCTGTCTACAGACCTAATGCTCAGACTTCAGCCTTGGTATGGCCTCTGTAGTCGGCTTGGCTGAAAGCATCAGGAATGATTGAAGCAGTTTTCAACAGACAGGTGTTGTGACAGTGATACTGATGACTTTATAGAATCTGCTGTGTTTCATATCAGTGTTGGTGCTGAGGAGAAGAGAGAGAGAGAGAGAGAGAGAGAGAGAGAGAGAGAGAGAGAGAGAGAGAGAGAGAGAGAGAGAGAGTGAGTAAGTAAGTGAGTAAGTGAGTAAGTGTGTGTGTGTGTGTGTGTGTGTGTGTGTTGTGTGTGTGATATGAAGAGAGGAAGTGTTGTATATATGTTGTGTGTTTTGATGAGAGAGATACAGTGGTGTGTGAGGCTGGGTGTGTGAGGCTGGGTGTTGGGTTTGTTTTGTGTTTGTGTGTGTGTATGTGTGTGTGTGTGTGAGGAGAGGGGAGAGAGAGAGGAGAGGAGAGAGAGAGAGAGAGAGAGAGAGAGAGAGAGAGAGAGAAGAGAGAGAGAGAGAGGGAGAGAGAGAGAGAGAAAGAGTGAGAGTGAGTAAGTGAGTAAGTGAGTAAGTGTGTGTGTGTGTGTGTGTGTGTGTGTGTGTGTGTGTGTGTGTGTGTTGTGTGTGTGTGTGATATGGGTAGAGTGAGTGTGTATTGTGTGTGTGTGTGTGATGAGGAGTAGTGTGTGTGTATGTGTGGGCTGGTGTGGTGAGGTGGTGTGTGTGTGTTTGTGTGTGATGTGTGTATGTGTGTGAGTGTGTGTGTGTGAGGAGAGAGAGAGAGAGAGGAGAGAGAGAGAGAGAGAAGAGAGAGAGAGAGAGAGAGAGAGAGAGAGAGAGAGAGAGAGAGAGAGAGAGAGAGAGAGTTCTGTGCATGCAGTATTGGGAGTTAAAAATCTCAAGAGGACTTTGTAAAATCTGACCAAAATTCCCTAAAATCAAAGACAGTCTTATTGAATTAAAAAAAAAGATTCATAAGTGTTGTGTGGACTGTCTGATTTCCCAGGGACTTTCTCAAGTCTCCCAGGAGTCATTGTAAATCTCCACCAAAACAAGTATGTAAACAGGCATGTAAAGAAATAATCAGATGAGTCAGGCAGAACATACAGACAAGAAAGCAGCAAACACACATATAGGCAATAAAACGGGGAAACAGTGACACAGACACAGTGACACAGACACAGTGAAAACAGGGCACACAGTGACACAGACACAGTGACACAGACACAAACAGTGACACAGATACAGATCTCTACAAGTAAGTAGACAATACCTGGAGAAGGATCATCAGTTCAACTGTTTGAAGTGATTGACTATAATTGCTACCACCATAGTGTACAGATGTCAATTTTCAATTGTCATTCAATCAAATCAGTTGGTGAAGAAGGCGGCGGAGTTAACAGCCAATCAGTTCATTTGTGAAGTAATCTGTAAACAAAACACACCCTTATAGTTAGACAGGTAACATCCCTAGTTACCCTAAGCAACATCAATATGCTGGAAAACTCCATGATTATGACCTGGTTAAACATGATTATGATCATCCCGTTTACTTTTTCATCTGAATCTCAATCTCCATCTGAATGTGAGCCTGTGTACTAGCAAGGTTTGTTGTTGTTGCTTGAAATAAGATAATGACATCACTGCTGTAACAACAAAGCAGCACAGAAAGTTGGCCTGTCCCAGTTGTGGAGCCTTCTAGGGAGAAACTGGCTTCTGTTGTATGAAATAGATGTTTGACTGCCTGAAAATTGGTATCAGCATATAGTTTATTTTGTGTGTGTCTTGTGTCTGTGTGCCTGCAGCATGGGTCTGTGAGTGTGTGTGATGTGGTGTGCATGTGTGTGTGTGTGTTGTTGTGTGTATGTGTGTGTTAATAGTGTATGTTATATTATATATATATAATTTATATATTTGTGTGTGTGTGTGTGTGTGTGTGTGTGTGTGTGTGTGTTGTGTGCGTGCGTGGTGGTGCGTGCGTGCGTGTGTGTTGTACTACAATGTGTCATCTTCAGACAGTGTTGTTAGAGTTATTAGATAACTGTACTATAATGGATCATTTCCATGTAACAGACAATAATATTAGAGTTATTAGAGAACTGTACTATTATGTATCATCTTCATGTAACAGACAATATTATTAGAGTTATTAGAGAACTGTACTATAATGTATCATCTCCATACAACAGTCTTGTTAGAGTTATTAGAGAACTATACTTCATCTTCATACAAAAGATTTTTCTCAGTGAAATTCAAGTTTCTCCCTCAGTGAAAGTGCCTCACCACAGTGCTGTCCATGTATCTGTTTGTCTTTCTTTCTTTTGTTCCCAACCCCTGAATGTCCATACAGTGTCAGCCTACCACTGTAGATTTGCATTCATGTCTTCTGTTTTGTTAAAAAAAAAAGGGGACATAAATTACAGTTACCATGTTAACTGATTTTGGTTCTTCTAAAAAACTTGCAATTATCAGCACCCCCCAACTTAGTTTAAAGCAGTTCTTTTCTTTTTTAAAAGTCAGAATCAGGTGATGTAGAGTTGATGTCATTTCTGAAATGAGGAAAAGTAGGGGAAAGGAGTTTTGTACTAAGAGTAGGGGGAAAGAAGTTTGAACTAAGAGTAGGGATAAAAGAAGTTTGTACTAAGAGTAAGGGAAAGAAGTTTGTTCTAAGAGTAGGGGAAAGAAGTTTGTACTGAGAGTAAGGGAAAAAGAAGTTTGTACTAAGAGTAGGGGAAAGAAGTTTGTTCTAAGAGTAGGGGAAAGAGGTTTGTACTGAGAGTAAGGGAAAAAGAAGTTTGTACTAAGAGTAAGGGAAAGAAGTTTGTACTAAGAGTAGGGAAAAGAAGTTTAAACTAAGAGTAGGGGAAAGAAATTTGTACTAAGAGTAAGGAAAAGAAGTTTGTACTAAGAGTAGGGAAAAGAAGTTTGTACTAAGAATAGGGGAAAGACGTTTGTACTAAGAGTAGGGAAAAGAAGTTTGTACTAAGAGTAGGGGAAAGAAGTTTGTACTAAGAATAGGGGAAAGAAATTGTAATGAGAGTAGGGAAAAGGAAGTTGTGAAAAAGAAGTAAATATATAAAAGTAGTGGAAAGGCAATTGATGTCAAAGTAGGAGAAAAGAACTTAGAATTAATTTTAAAGAAGGGGGGGGGGGAGTTCGAAAATGAAGTAAATCCTTTAGTAGGGGGAAACGATTTTCCTAGGAATACTCCCTTCAGCTGCCAAGTAAGTAGCAAGGTTTGTTTGTCAGGGGGTGGTTCAAGCTACATATTAAAGTTAATTTTAAGGTGGGAAGAAAAAACATTGTTTTAAAATGATGTTAGTTCCAATAATGGGGGGGGGGGGGGGGGGGGGGGGGGGGAGGTGCAGAGAAAAACTCCCTTCTGCTGTCAAGTAAGTATCAAGGTTTGTATTGTGAGGCTGAAATGTTTTTTTAGGCTACAGATTGCATAGCTTCAACATTTGACATTCATAAAGAAGCAGGCGTAGGTCATTGCAGGTAATAATTTATGATCTATAGAAAAAAGGATTGATGGTATCTCCTGTGCATTGATATCAGCAAATGGAGAGAGAGAGAGAATCAGGCCACTCTTCATCAACATTGCTGCAGGTATGCCAAGCAAAGGCTTTCCCTGACTTCCTGGTGTGTGTGTGTGTGTGTGTGTGTGTGTGTGTGTGTGTGTGTGTGTGTGTGGTGTGTGTGTGTGTGTGTGTGTGTGCCAAGCACAGACTTTCCCTGGCTTCCTGGTGTGTGTGTGTGTGTGTGTTGGTGTGTGTTGTGTGTGTGTTGTGCACATGCACATGCACACAAACCCATGTGAGAAAGAGTGAATATGTATGTGGTGAGTGAGGGGGGTTCAGTCTGTATGTCTGTGTGTGTAGAACATGTGGCCAGGTGGGTGTTGTATTTCCATGTGTAGGAAGGAATACATGTTGAAAGTGTGTTAGTCAGCAGGTGTGTGTGTGTGTGTGTGTGTGTGTGTGTGTGTGTGTGTGTGTGTGTGTGTGTATGTGTGTGTGTGTGTGTGTGTGTGTGTGTGTGTGTGTGTGCCTAAGATTTTGTGGAGAATGTGTGTGCAGCTACACATGCTTGGGAAAGAGAAAGTGTATGTGTATGTGTGTGAGAGACATTGAGAAAGAGGTTGTTTTGCATGTGTGGAGTTTGTGAGGGATGTTGAGTTTGTATGTGTATGTTGCAGGGTGGGAATCTGCATTTGCTTGTGTACGAATGCGTGCTGTGTCAGTCAGTGGTGTGTGTGTGAGCTGGAGTCAAAGATGTCAGTACAGTGCAGTTTTCAGTGTGGACTTTTCTTAGGGGATATCTTTACCTGTGAAACTTCCATATATATACTCCACACGCTATATCTGGAGAAAACACACACAACACTTGCACACAAACACACAAACACACACACACACACACACACACACACACACACACACACACACACACACACACACACACACACACACAGAAACAGATGCTTCATTAAGTGAATAACACAGCTGTTATGTTTCCACCACTTTCAGCTCCTCTCAGCTGCTAATTATCCCATCCCAGCCCACCCCAGCTGTGGCCAGCTGGTGCTATTAATAGCTGGATCTGACTACACATGGACTAGATAAAAGGAAGGGGCGTGCTTAATTGGGCACTCTTAACTAGGCCCTACTGAGGGATGCTAGATTTGTACACTGTGATAAGCCCGAGTGCCTGTTAAACCTCAACAGCTTGTTGGATCTGTTTTCCCTACTTGTGAAATGCTGATATCAGCCGTGCTTAGGGATCCTCAACATGCATATGTGATCCTCTGACTGTATGTTTACATGAAGGAGAGAAAGGCACTGACAGGTCTGGTCATGAGTTGACTCAAGAGATCATCAAACTCCCCCTCCCTGTTCCCCCTAGAGTTGGTGGTGTTGGAACCTGTGATGTCAAGACCATTGGGTGTTAATCAGTCTGTGGCCTTCACCTTGGCTGTCAGCTTGCAGTTGATGGTGGAAGATTTTGTCTGCAGGTACAATCATGATCATGATCATGGATAATGTAGGGTCTATAGGGATGGAAGGTGTTGTGTTATACAATCATGATCATGATCATGGATAATGTAGGGTCTATAGGGATGGAAGGTGTTGTGTTATACAATCATGATCATGATCATGGATAATGTAGGGTCTATAGGGATGGAAGGTGTTGTGTTATACAATCATGATCATGGATAATGTAGGGTCTGTAGTGATGGAAGGTGTTGTGTTATACAATCATGATCATGGATAATGTAGGGTCTATAGGGATGGAAGGTGTTGTGTTATACAATCATGATCATGGATAATGTAGGGTCTGTAGTGATAGAAGGTGTTGTGTTATACAATCATGATCATGATCATGGGTAATGTAGGGTCTGTAGTGATGGAAGGTGTTGTGTTATACAATCATGATCATGGATAATGTAGGGTCTGTAGTGATGGAAGGTGTTGTGTTATACAATCATGATCATGGATAATGTAGGGTCTGTAGTGATGGAAGGTGTTGTATTATACAATCATGATCATGATCATGGATAATGTAGGGTCTGTAGTGATGGAAGGTGTTGTATTATACAATCATGATCATGATCATGGATAATGTAGAATCAGTGAGAAAAAACCAAAGCAGTATCTGACTATGCAGCGGTGTGGAGTTGTGTCATCATTCCTATCTGACCATGCAGTGATGTGGAGTTGTGTTATCATTCCTATCTGACTATGCAGTGATGTGGAGTTGTGTTATCATTCCTATCTGACCATGCAGTGATGTGGAGTTGTGTCATCATTCCTATCTGACCATGCAGCGGTGTGGAGTTGTGTTATCATTCCTATCTGACCATGCAGTGATGTGGAGTTGTGTCATCATTCCTATCTGACCATGCAGTGATGTGCAGTTGTGTCATCATTCCTATCTGACCATGCAGTGATGTGCAGTTGTGTCATCATTCCTATCTGACCATGCAGTGATGTGCAGTTGTGTCATCATTCCTATCTGACCATGCAGTGATGTGCAGTTGTGTCATCATTCCTATCTGACCATGCAGTGATGTGGAGTTGTGTTATCATTCCTATCTGACCATGCAGCGGTGTGGAGTTGTGTTATCATTCCTATCTGACCATGCAGTGATGTGGAGTTGTGTCATCATTCCTATCTGACCATGCAGTGATGTGGAGTTGTGTCCTCATTCCTATCTGACCATGCAGTGATGTGGAGTTGTGTCATCATTCCTATCTGACCATGCAGTGATGTGGAGTTGTGTCATCATTCCTATCTGACCATGCAGTGATGTGGAGTTGTGTCCTCATTCCTATCTGACCATGCAGTGATGTGGAGTTGTGTCATCATTCCTATCTGACCATGCAGTGATGTGGAGTTGTGTCATCATTCCTATCTGACCATGCAGTGATGTGCAGTTGTGTCATCATTCCTATCTGACCATGCAGTGATGTGCAGTTGTGTCATCATTCCTATCTGACCATGCAGTGATGTGGAGTTGTGTCATCATTCCTATCTGACCATGCAGTGATGTGGAGTTGTGTCCTCATTCCTATCTGACCATGCCGTTATGTGGAGTTGTGTCACCATTCCTATCTGACTGACCACACAGAGATCCACAGCAACAGCAATTCAGTAAAAGGAAGTCACCAGGCAGGATCTGCACCACTTTTCTTTGTATTAGTCAGCAATAGTTGGGGGTTGGGGGTTGGGTGTTCTTTATGACTTCAATTATTGATGTAGCTTGGACTGGGGTAGTGTTGTTTATGACTTAATCATTGGTTTAGCAGGGGAGGGGGCTGTTTATGACTTTAATTAGTTACCAATGTAGCATGGGGGGTGGTTATGACTTTGATTAGTCACCAATGTAGCATGGGGGTGATTATGACTTTAATTAGTTACCCATGTAGCATGGGGGTGATTATGACTTTAATTAGTTACCAATGTAGCATGGGGGTGATTATGACTTTAATTAGTTACCAATGTAGCATGGGGGTGATTATGACTTTAATTAGTTACCAATGTAGCATGGGGGTGATTATGACTTTAATTAGTTACCAATGTAGCATGGGGGTGATTATGACTTTGATTAATCATTAATGTAGCTGGGAGGGGGGGTTGTCCTAAAGTCAGTTCTCCTAAGCAGTATATTTTGTTAGTGAAAGGGGGGTGGTGGTGTGGTGATGACAACTTTTTAGTAATATTTTTTTTCTTGTGTGGTGTCTTTACCTTTTTTCTTTAGTATTACTACTTTTGTGATGGGGGAGGGGGGGGGAGCTGGTGTTTTTGTGCCTGTTGTATATCATGATGTCTATTTTCCTTTATGGTCATACCAGGGTCTGTCAGTATGAATAGCGTCCTCACCTCTTTGAAATTTTGTGTTTGGAATTTCCTCTTTTGTAACCCTCTCTTTGTGTCTGCCCCTTATCCTTTTCCTCCTGTCACCTCCTTCTTGTCTATTTTCTGCCTTCTTGGTCCATTTGCCTGCCTTTTCCCAACAAGAATAGAAAGATATTACTTCTCTCCCAAGCTGGATGCACAGGTCTGACTTGTTACTTAATGCCAGTGCAACACATTTTCACTTAAATGACAGGCAACAATAGTTGCTCTCTGAGGATTCATTGAACAAGTAGTAGAAAAAGAAGATTTACTTTTGTTATTGATGTGGCCTATGGAGGCACTTTATGACTCACCACCTCTGAAACACTACTGTGGTAAAATAAATAAATATATGTATTTTTGTATTTTTTTTGTTTGATATTTTGTACCACTTTATGTCACGGCAGATTTCTCTGCGTGAAATTTGGGCTGCTCTCCCCGGGGAGAGCGCGTCGCCACATGTGCAGCGCCTACCCATTTTTTTTTCTTTTTCCTGCATGCAAGTGTATTTGTTTCCCTATCAGAGTGGCTTTTTTCTACAGAATTTTGCCAGGGACAACCCCCTTGTTGCCGTGGGTTCTTTTACGTGCGCTAAATAGTGATGTGTAACACACGGGACCTCGGTTTATCGTCTCATCCGAAAGACTAGCGCCCAGACCACCACTCATGGTCTAATGGATGGGGAAAAAGTTTTGCGTCCAAACGGGGTACGAACTCCGCACACTCTGACCCGGACTTTTTGCTTTCTAGGCAAGGCGCGTGACCACCTAGACCACCGATCCACCGATCGATATGTGATGAGAACACAGGGAGGGCAGTGTATAGTGTAACCTGAGAAAACAATGCCAGAGCAGAAATAGCTCATCTGATTTCCTACACAACTAATACACAGCTACACACATCTCCAGCATCGGACTTAGCTGATGATACACAGTTACACACATCTGTAGCACCTGACTAAATTGATATTACACAACTACACACATCTCCAGCACCTGACTAAGTTGATGACACACAGTTACATACATCTGCATCACCTGACTAAATTGATGATACACAGTTACACACATCTGTATCATCTGACTAAATTGATGATACACAGCTACACACATCTGCAACACCTGACTAAATTGATGATACACAGTTACACACATCTGTAGCACCTGACTAAATTGATGATACACAGCTACACATATCTGCATCACCTGACTAAATTGATGATACACAGTTACACACATCTGCCGCACCTGACTAAATTGATGATCTGATTCAGTCTATACACACAAAAAGTATTTTTAATGTTCACCTTGGATGACTTTTAAAAAGTGAAAACTGAATGATGATAAAACAGAGCTAGGCTTTAATGATCTCCACCACAGATGTCTACATCTGTTCAGCTGTGATTCACATTTTCTCAGGACCACCAAGGTTATTTTTTTTTCTGAATCACCTGAAAATCTTGGTGTAGAACTTGACTCTGGCTTGACTATAATAATAATAATAATATAATAATAATAATAATAATAATAATAATAATAATAATAAATAATAATGATAATAATAATAATATATGGAATTTGTATAGTGCATGGAACTTTTTTCATTGTTTGAAATTTTTCCACCCTGTTGTACATGTCAGTTGTAAAACTTTAAGCCAATGCTTCTTTTCTTTCTGTGGGCCCTCTGTTTGGAACTCACTTTGAGAGAAAATCTCTTTTCATTTAGGGTAGAGTGGAAGGGTAGAGTGGAATTTCTGTCCCCCAAGCAATTCTGACCCCCGACTGGGTAGCAACACTAAAACTGCAACCCATCCTTCTCTTTTTAAAAAAAGGATATGTTCAGCATATGTGAACCAATAAAAAAAATTAATAATGAAAATGATGTGGCTTTGGAAGTATTTCCCATATATGTGTGTCCATAAAGTGAGATGAAATTACAATCAATGACAGTGTCTCACTGATAGCCATCTTGAACTAAAAATTAATCTTCTGGCAAAAACAGTCTGCTTTAGATTTCTGATCAAAGCTTCTGTTTTTATCAAGTAGAGGCTGGTTATTGAGGAAAAAGTAGTGGAGGAAAAACAAGTGCAGGTACCAACTTCTCAATCATTTTGAAAATGACTTATCAAAGATTCAAAAAGAAAAAAAATGAAATGAAATGAAATTCTACAAAATAATGTCTTTTAATAGCAACATTGTAGGCATTTTTAAGTAGGAACCATGCCTTTAGCCTGACCTGACTTGAGTTTTGGCTCCTGGATGAGCCCTCATCAGAGGTCGGTGGGGATTATAACTCCACCTGCTGTAGAAGCTGGTTATGGAAAAGACTGTTGTAGAAATCTTTGATCTATTCAAATATAGCTATATTTATGCTTTATGACAAAAGATTTATGAAAATTGACCAGTTTTTGGTGGCCACTTAGGAAAAATTGTGGACAGGCACATAGAGAAGACTGAAATAATCTAGCTGTTGATTTAAATATTTCTGTTGATTAAAGTATTATTGACACTATGAGTAAATGTTTCTGTTTGTTTGAGTGTTGCAGGCACAAACACACACATGCACAGCTATACATACAACTATGCAAATCATACTTTAATTAATTTTTTTTCTCTCACTTCATATAATTTTTTATCACCGTTTTTCATCTCTTTTATCCCCTTTTGTCTCTTTTAGACCAATAAACACAAACCATCAAAACAAACCAGAATTTATAAAATCAACTCTATTTTCAAGTTTTGGACAAAATTGCCCCACCCCCAAGGATGAAATTACCTGGAGGGAGTCAAAGTTGTCAAGGAACACATAGGATAGTGTTAGGTCATTCCTAATGAATATTCATGAACTTGTCGGCAGGCATACTGAAAACGCACAGTGATTGGTCAATCTATCAAAGCTCTGAAAGGTAGGCTGGCTGGCTGTGTGTGTTGGCCAGAGTAAGGGGTAGAGGGAGCACTGCTAAAACTGTCCAAATTGCCAGGGAGTACCCTTCTTTTTCTAAGGTCTGCAAAACTTGCAAACCACACACCTTTCAACAACACCCACACCCACAAGAAAAAGGTTGAAACTGCTTAGAACACAGGTGCATCCTTTTTTTGTGACTCATTTTCATCTCCCGTCCCTCCCCACCTTCCCTGTAACATGTCTGTATCTCACCCTGGCCTTTCTGTGTTCATGCTGTGTTTGTCATGTGTGGAAAGCCTTGTGTCCTGTATGTGTGTGTGGCAACTGGGTTAGTGTGTGTGTAGGTGGCACACATCTGCTTTTTCTTTCATGTTATTAAATATTCACCATGTGCATCTGTATGTGTGTATGTGTGTGTGCCCATGCATGTGTGTGTATGTGCGCATACGCATATGTGTGTGTGTACCTGTGATATCTCTGTGTGTGTGTGTGCATAGGCACGTGTGTGTGTACCTGTGATATCTGTGTGTGTGTGTGTGTGTGTGTGTGTGTGTGTGTGTGTGCACGTGTGTGCTGGTATACTGGCTCTGTATTCAGGGATGATCTTCCATCTGTGATCTCCAGTACCCCTTTTTTTCCAAGTCATCAGTTTGAGTGTCTGGTCTTTCTTCTTTACACTGTCCTATCTATCCCTTGTCTGAGTGGTCAGATGTCTAGTCTTTCCCTATAGACTGTCTCTCTATCCACTGTCTGAGTGGTCAGGTGTCTAGTCTTTCCCTTATAGACTGTCTGTCTATCCACTGTCTGAGTGGTATGGTGTCTGGTTTTTCTCTTGTAGACTGTCTATCCACAGTCGAATTGGTCAGTTGTTTAGTCTTTCTCCTGTAGACTGTCTGTCTGTCCACAGTCGAATTGATTAGTTGTTTAGTCTTTCTCCTGTAGACTGTCTGTCTATCCACTGTCTTAGTGGTCAGTTGTTTAGTCTTTCTCCTGTAGACTGTCTGTCTATCCACAGTCAAATTGGTTAGTTGTTTAGTCTTTCTCCTGTAGACTGTCTGTCTATCCACTGTCTTAGTGGTCAGTTGTTTAGTCTTTCTCCTGAAGACTGTCTATCCACTGTCTGAGTGGTCTGGTGTCTGGTTTTTCTCTTGTAGACTGTCTATCCACAGTCGAATTGGTCAGTTGTTTAGTCTTTCTCCTGTAGACTGTCTGTCTATCCACAGTCGAATTGGTTAGTTGTTTAGTCTTTCTCCTGTAGACTGTCTGTCTGTCCACTGTCTTAGTGGTCAGTTGTTTAGTCTTTCTCCTGAAGACTGTCTATCCACTGTCTGAGTGGTCAGTTGTCTAGTCTTTCTCTTGTAGACTGTCTATTTAAAGTCCAAGTGGTCAGTTGTCTAGTCTTTCTCCTGTAGACTGTCTGTCTATCCACAGTCCAAGTGGTCAGTTGTTTTGTCTTTCTCCTGTAGACTGTCTGTCTATCCACAGTCGAATTGGTTAGTTGTTTTGTCTTTCTCCTGTAGACTGTCTGTCTATCCACTGTCTTAGTGGTCAGTTGTTTAGTCTTTCTCCTGAAGACTGTCTATCCACTGTCTGAGTGGTCAGTTGTCTAGTCTTTCTCTTGTAGACTGTCTGTCTATCCACAGTCCAAGTGGTCAGTTGTTTAGTCTTTCTCTTGTAGACTGACTGTCTATCCACAGTCCAAGTGGTCAGTTGTCGAGTCTTTCTCCTGTAGACTGTGTTATCTATCCACTGTCTGAGTGGTCTGATGTCTAGTCTTTCTCCTGTAGACTGTCTATCTGGTCATACAGTGTGTGCTTCACAACACAGTCCTCTGGTTGTCAGCTAGGTAAGGGATTTTTTTCTTTCTATTTCTTCTTTTTTAATCACTATTATATTTTTTACATGACGCAAAGGAGGGTATCCATATGTATTCAGTATGTGTGCATTGTAGTTTGAAGTTCTCATGAATGTTCAGTCCGTCACTCAGGTAGTAGAAACATGAAGAAGATAATATTGTACAGAACAAGAGGTGGAAAAGAAAAAGACAAAAAACATAAATGAATGACTAAACAAATAGATGAATAGATAGATATATGAATGAATTGATGGATGGATAGATGAGTGAAAGAAATATCTATGTGTCCTTTTGCAAGATAATAGTGAGAGGATATCAAATGTTTTAGGCTTACAGTGGACAGTGGTGGAGGAAGATGGGTGGGGAAAAAGGAGGAGGGATGGGTGGGGGTGGGTTGGGTTGGGGAAGGGTTGGGGGGTTGGGGAAGGGTTGGGGAGGGTGGGGGTTGGGGAGGGTTGGGAGGTTGGGGAGGGGCGGGCTGAGGGGTGGGTTGGGCTGAGGGGTGGGGGGGGGATTGGCCTGGAGGGGGGGGGGTTGGGAGGTGGGGTGGGGGTTGGGAGGTAGGGTGGGGGTTGGGAGGTGGGGTAGGGGTTGGGGGGTTGGGGAGGGGTGGGGGGTGATTGGTGGGTCTGGGCTAGGGTGGGAGGTTGGGAGGTGGGGTAGGTTTGGGTGGGGGGGAGGTGGGGGTAGTTAAACATTGTTTTTTTCTTAATCCATTGTTAATTTTTGTAATTTCCACGTAGTCACCCCCCCCCAGACACTCACACACACACACACACACACACACACACACACAATATATATATATATATGTATGTATACACACACTAACACACACTAACACACACTAATACACACTAACACACACTAACACATACACACACTCAGACACAGACACACACTAAAACACACACACACTAAAACACACACACACACACACTAAAACACTAAAACACACACACACAACACTCAAACACACACACACACTCAACACACACACACACACACACACATACACACACACGCACGCGCGAAAACACACACACACACACTAAAACACACACACACACACACACACACATACACACACACACACAACACACACACACACACACACACACACACACACAACACACCCCTTAGTAGTACACCATGTGGATATTCCAAAAATTAACAAAGGATTAAGAACAATGGATTTACTACCCCTTACCTCTGGGGGATAGGGTGTGGGGGGTGGGGATGGGGGGGGGGGAAGTAACTGGAGGAGGGTTTGGGCAGGGAGGGCATTATTTAGTTTGTGTTCTTAATCCATTGTTAATATCTGGGATTTTTCCTCTCTCTCTCTCTCTCTCTCTCTCTCTCTCCTCCTCTCTCCTCTCTCTTCTCTCTCTCTCTCTCTCTCTCTCTCTCTCTCTCTCTCTCTCTCTCCTCTCTCTCTCTCTCTCTCTCTCTCTCTCTCTCCCCCTCCTCCTCTCTCTCTCCTCTCTCTCTCTCCCTCTCTCTCCCTCTCTCTCTCTCTTCTCTTCTTCTTCTCTCTCTCTCTCTCTCCTCTCTCTTCTTCTCTCTTCTCTTTCTATCCCTCTCCTTCGTCTTTTTCTGTCTTTTTTTCTTTCTGTCTTCTTCTTCTTCTCTCTTCTGTCCTTCTGTCTTCTTCTCTCTCCTTCTCTTCTGTCTTCTTTCTCTCTCTCTCTCTTCTCTCTTCTTCTCTTCCCCTCCCTCTCTCTCTCGTCTCTTCTCTCTTTCTTCCTGCTCCTCCTCTCTCTCTCTCTCTCTCTCGTCTCATCTCTCTCTCTCTCTCTCTCTCTCTCTCTTCTCTCTCTCTCTCCCTCTCCTGTATGTCTGTCTCTCTTTTTCTCTTTCCCTCTTCTCTCTCTCCTCTCTTTTTTATGTCTCTTCTCTCTCTCTCTTCTCTCTCCACTCCCTCTTTCTCTGTTTCTGTCTCTTTCCTCTTCTCTCTCTCTCTTTTTGTTACCTCTCTCTCTCTCTCTCCTCCCCCTTCTCTCTCTCTCTCTCTCTCTCCTCTCCCCTCTCCCTCTCATCCTTCCCCCCCCCTCTCCCTCTCTTTGTGTCTCCTGCCCCCCCCCTCTTTCTTTGTGTCTCTCATGCACACACTCACACACATGCATGTACACACACACATGCACATGCATCCCCCCACCCCAAACAGTACCTTTTAAACCATGTAGACATTACAAAAATTAACAATGGATTAATAACACAAGAATATACCCCCATCTCTACAGTTGGAGGTAGGGGTTGGGGTCATAGGGAGGGAGGGGAAAGGTATGGGAGGGGTAGGAGGGGTAGTTAAGCCCTTGCTGTGTGCTATTAATCCATTGTCAGTGTCTGTGAGGTCTGCCTGGTGTGCCCAGGCAGCTGAAGACCTGAAAGTGGAACATTGGGCTGACAGATAAGTGATGTGTGTGTGTGTGTATGTATGTGTGTGTGTGTGTGTGTGTGTGTGTGTGTGTGTGTGTGTGTGTGTGTGTGTGTGTGTGTGTGTGTGTGTGTATGTATGTATGTATGTATGTGTGTGTGTGTTTGTGTGTGTGTGTGTGTGTGTGTGGTGTGTGTGTGTGTGTGTGTGTGTGTTTGTATGTGTCTGCGTGTGTGTGTGTGTCTGTTTGTGTCTGTGTGCATCTCTCTCTCTCTCCTCTCTCTCTCTCTCTCTCTCTCTCTCTCTCTCTCTCTCTCTCTCTCTCTCTCTCTCTCTCTCTCTCTCTCTCTCTCTCTCTCTCTCTCTCCTCTTCTCTGTTTTCTGTAATGTGTGTTGTGTGTGTGTGTGTGTGTGTGTGTGTGTGTGTGTGTGTGTGTGTGTGTGTGTGTGTGTGTATGTGTGTGTGTGTGTAGGGGAGATAAAATTAATTGCTATCAATATGATGTTCATGCATGTTCAGTGTGTGTGTTACAGGGTTGGTGTACCAAAGACGGCTTAAGACAAACTGTATGTGAGTGCGTGAGTGAGTAGTAAGTGAGTAGTATATGAGTGAGTGAGTGAGTGAGTGAGTGAGTGATTGTGTGTGTGTGTGTGTGTGTGGTGTGTGTGTGTGTGTGTTTGTGTGTGTGTGTGTGTGTGTGTGTGTACCATGACAGCTGAAGACATTGAAGCTGTTTTCAGCAGGGTAACCTAAGCCTAGACAAAAACAAAAGAAAAGAAACAAACCATTAATCAGATTAATGAAAAGGGTATTTATTTATAAAAAAGAATAATTGTTAAGGGGAGCCTCTGTCAGCTGTGCCATGTGTGAACATTGGGATAGATATCTGTCTTCTGCTGCTCTGCCCCACAGAGGTGCAAGAAAGGAAGCCTGGAAGCCCAGGGTCCTGTTTGAGGAGGCAGAGTGAATTTGGCCAACACCATCTTCAGGCTGTATAGAAAGGCAAGGCCAGCCAACAGTGATTCTGTTACATGTCAGGGGCTCTGAGGGTAACAAGTCTCTCATGCCAAAATTTGCACTTGTCATGTAAGTATATATATTTTATTTTTTAATAGAAAAAGTGTGAGTGTGTATGTATGTGTGTGTGTGTGTGTGTGTGTGTGTGTGTGTGTGTGTGTGTGTGTGTGTGTGTGTGTGTGTGTGTGTGTGTGTGTGTGAGATAGGTGGCTGTTGTTACTATGTAATTTCTTGGAATTTCTTTTGACATGTCCCTTTCTGTGTGTTCACAGGCATGGTGTGCCCAGACAGCTGAGGTCAGTGTGGGATAATCAGTGAAGTATTTTGTGTGTACATCTGCTAGTCTGTGTGGTTTGTTTGTGGCTTGTGTGTTTGTTTATGTGTTGGTGGGCACAAGTATTATGTGTAGGTATGCATGAGTGTAGGGAGAGAGATTATTGTATTTATTTGTGTGTGTTGGGGGGGATGGGGTCTATCTATTGCATAAAATATTTCTGACCTGATTTATATTTTATGAGTGTTCAGTATCTGTGTTCACAGGGCTTGTTTACCCAACAGATGGAGATGCTTTTTCATCATCACTACCTAAAAGTTAAGTGCTTCTTTCTTTTGTATGTTAATTGTCAGGTCAGAGGCTTCCTCTGCTACTGGTAATCATGTAACCCAGTACTACCTGCCACATGTGGGGAGTAAAGCTAACCCAAAAATGTGTGTGTGTGTGTGTTGTGTGTGTGTGTGTGTGTGTGTGTGTGTGTGTGTGTGTGTGTGTGGTGTGTGTGTGTGTGTGTGTGTGTGTGTGTGTGTGTGAGTGAGTGTGGAGTGAGTGTGATTGTGAGTGATTTATTTTCTCTTGTGTGTAGTGTGTTCTTTTCTTCATTGATGACGCAGACATTGTCATAGGCTGGCTTGCCATAATGTTGCCTTATTGTATTGTAATGATATTTTGACCCTTTGTTTATTGTTGTTATTATGTTGTTTCTTTTTTCCAATATTTTAACAACTTTGAAATTGTTATATCCAGTCATCTTTTTAAGTTTTCATCCATTTGATATATGTTCAGTTGCAGCTCATTTTTGCACAAATGTAAAAAAGAGGAATTGATATGTGTGGGTAAGGGTGTGAATTAGGGGGAATGGGGGGGGGGTGTATTGGAGTTGATGTATTGCAGATAAAATTACTGACTTTATTGCTCTGTGTACAGTGTCTGTTCACAGGGCTCATGTACTCAACAGCTGGAGATACTTTCAGCAGCACTGTCCAAAAGTTGAGTGTTTGTTTTGTTGTGTGTATGATTGTGTGTGTGTGTGTGTTGTGTTGTGTGTGTGTGTGTGCGTGCGTGTATGTGTGTGTGTGTGCGTGCATGCGTGTATGTGTGTGTGTGTGTGTGTGTGTGTGTGTGTGTGTGTGTGTGATTTGTTCTCTGTTTTATGTTGTTTATGTAGATATTGTTACAGCCTGGCATGCCATAATGTTGCCTTGTTGAATTGCCATACTACATCCACCCCCTTGTTAATTGTTGTTGTTTTTCCCCTAATATTGTCACATTCTTTAAACACTTGTGCACAGTACTTAAAAAAACCAAACTTATTTAACGCTACTTTCAGTTGCAACCAATTTTTGCACACATGTTAGAATACTCTCATAACTTTGACATATTGTACTCAATTTATAATTTGTACCTATTTTTTTTATGTAAGTATATTTCTAATGTCGCTTTTTGTTTATGATGTATGTATGATTGTGATGTACACTTTTGTCAGTGTTTGATGTATGTATTTTGTAGTGTCTGTTTTTGTGTATGATGTTTCTGATGTCTGTTTCTGTATGTGCAGAGTGAGGGTGAACACATCTGTGAGGGGAAGCATGATTGATGTTCCAGAGTTGCTTCACCACTTGAAGGGATTTTATCAAACAAAGGTAGAAAAACTCATTGTGCTTCTCCTCACATATCATTCAAAATTGTTAGAGAAGAGAAGAGTCATTTTCATGCTGGTTTTAAAAGGAATAGTTTTTATTATTTTTTTTTTACTAAGTATTTTTCTGTGCATTTATCAGTGTGCATTATTTGCTTGTGGTTTGTTTTGTATTATTATGAGTGTTGTTAATATTATGTGTACAAATCCACCTCAAACCACATTTGTTTCCTACCTAAGAACTTCCCCTCATAATCTGCCCATACTCTTCAAAAGCTGCCACCATCTTCATCACCCTACTTAAGTATGCTGTGTGTTCACATGTGTATGTGTAAATTTGATGTCTGTTGATCATGTTCAAGGTCAATAGCATGTGTGATGTAAGGGCCCTGATTTGCTGCTTTACAAGATTCAAGGTTATATAAATTCAGTTTATTATTATGATTATGATTATTATTAGCAGTAGTAGTAGTATACTAAAATTAGGGAGAGGTTTTGACATGTGTGCGTGTGTATTGGGGGCAGGCGACAGGTGAGGGAATATTGGGGTTTGTGTATTGTAAACACCATTAAAGATTGGATAGATCTGTGTTCCGTATCTGTGTTCAGTATCTGTGTTCACAGGGCTTGTGTACCCAACAGCTGGAGTTGTTTTTAGCAGCAATGTCTAAAAGTAAAGTGCTTCTTTCTTTTGTGTGTTAATTGTCAGGTCAGAGGCTTCCTCTGCTACTGGTAACCATGTAGCCCAGTACTACCTGTCACATGTGGAGAGTAAACCCGTGCCCCCCCCCCCCCTCCAAATTTGTCTATGTGTGTGTGTCTGTGATATCTTTCCCCTTGTGTAGTGTGTTCTTCTCTTCATTGATGATACAGACATTGCCACACCCTGACTTAACATAATGTTGCCTTGTTGTATTGCCATGATGCACTCACCCCTTGTTGATTGTTGTTTCTTTTTTTCTAATATTTTTTACAACCTATAAACAGTTAAACCCAGTTATCTTTTTTATTCTGACATCTGTTAAACATGTTCAGCTGCAGCCCATTTTTGCACATGTTAGAGAGAAGGACTGACATCTATGTGTGTGTGTGTGTGGTATTTGGGGGAAGGGGGTGGTGGTGGTATAAAGGTTATATACATGGTACATGCAATATATACATGGTAATATATTTGATTTCTTTTTTTTTTTTTTTTTTTTTTTTTTTTTTTGCTGCCTCGTCTTCTGTGACGCTCCCGTACTGCTGTTCCCACGCCGCTCATTTCAATCTCCCCGCCACAGCCATACCCAGATTCGTTGTGTCTCACCCCCGGGGTCGGGAGTCCACAGGGAGCTCATCAATATTAGGCCGCCGCGGGGCCACCAGCCAGAGGGGCCCTGCACTTCTGCTGGGTCACTTTGGTGGTGTTCAGTGGTGCCTGTTCTGAGCTAACATACGCAGGACACACACTACTAAGCCCCCTACTAACGACAGTATTAGCTCAGTCGCGGAGCCAGACTGAGTGAGTCACCCACCCAAGGTGGCGACCACCACAACGTCCCTCCAACGACCGCCTCCCCACGAACCCCCAACCCCAAAGGCTTTGACACAAATTCACCACAGGCACAGAAGCGTATGGGGAAACCGAATCTGAGGTCACCATGAGACCAGAGCAACGGAGGCCACCGAATCAGAGGCAATTTTTATTATTGCATGATGATCAATGATGATGAGGATGATGTAATGATGCTGCTGTGGAGGTGCATCCGCTTTGAGACTACTTGACAGGGTTGTTCTCTACGCTTACTGTCATAATATATCCCGGCGTCAACCAGGCCCGAGAGATACAGACACCTGCAGTGTTGGTCAGGTAATTTGAGCAACACTCTCAAATTCGCATCCGTAAAGTGGATGAAGCTCGACTGTGTGGTCCCAGTCTCCCCACTGAGCCCACAGCACACTCACTCTGGGTAGGAGCCGGCTGGAGCCCGAAAAAATCCCTATGACTTATGGGATTCGAACCCGCGACCTTCCAGTCCGGAATCCACGGCAATATATTTGATTTCTGTGTGTGCAGCATCTGTATTCAGTATCTGTGTTCAGTATCTGCGTTCAGTATCTATCTTCAGTATCTGTGTTCAGTATCTATCTTCAGTATCTGCGTTCAGTATCTATCTTCAGTATCTGTATTCAGTATCTGTGCTCAGTATCTGTGTTCAGTATCTATCTTCAGTATCTGTGTTCAGTATCTGTGTTCAGTATCTGTGTTCAGTATCTATCTTCAGTATCTGTGTTCAGTATCTATCTTCAGTATCTGTGTTCAGTATCTATCTTCAGTATCTGTGTTCAGTATCTATCTTCGGTATCTGTGTTCAGTATCTGTGTTCAGTATCTGTGTTCAGTATCTATCTTTAGTATCTGCGTTCAGTATCTATCATCAGTATCTGTGTTCAGTATCTATCTTCGGTATCTGTGTTCAGTATCTATCTTCGGTATTTGTGTTCAGTATCTGTGTTCAGTATCTGTGTTCAGTATTTATCTTCAGTATCTGTGCTCAGTATCTGTGTTCAGTATTTATCTTCAGTATCTGTGCTCAGTATCTGTGTTCAGTATCTATCTTCAGTATCTGTGTTCAGTATCTATCTTCAGTATCTGTGTTCAGTATCTATCTTCAGTATCTGTGTTCAGTATCTATCTTCAGTATCTGTGTTCACAGGACTTATGTACCCAACAGCTGGAGATGCTTTCAGCAGAGTTCCAAGAGCTAAGTGCTTCATTTTTTATGTGTGTGCTTGTGTGTGTGTGTGTGTGTGTGTGTGTGTGTGTGTGTGTGTGTGTGTGTGTGTGTGTGTGTGTGTGTGTGTGTGTGTGTGTGTGTGTGTGTGTGTGACTGATGTGGCTCCTCTGGTGTGTTGTATAATTTCTTAATTGATGATGTTGACATTGTTACAGCTTTCTATAGTGTGCCTTGTTGTATTGCCATTATAGTCTCACCCCTTGTTAATTGTTGGTTTTTTCCCCTAATATTTTACATTCTTTAAACATTTACACACTGTTATTTTTATTTTTCAAAAACTTGACACCATGTTCAACTGCAACCAGTTTTTTTGAACACATATTAGAATATTCTCATAACTTTGACATATTTTACTAATTTTATAACATGTGCCCAGTTCTTTGATGCAAGTATATTTCTGATGTTTGTTTCTGTGTCTGATGTATGTGTGTATGTTTGTGATGCACACTTTTATCTGTGTTTGATGTATGTATGTTTCTGGTGTCTGTTTCTGTGTATGACAGAATTGTGTTTCTGAATGTCTGTTTTTGTATGTGCAGAGTGGGGGGGTGACCACATTTCTGAGGGGAAGCATGATGGATGTTCCAGAGTTGCTACACCACTGGATGGGATATTTCACACAAAGGTACAAAAACTCATTTTGGTTTTTTAAAGAAATATTTTTTTCATTATTATTTAAAGTAATGAAAGGCAAAACAGGATTTTAATGGTTCAAAAAAGAAATATTGAATGGGAAACTCAGAAACTTTAGAACTGCAATTCTGAAAACAAGCTGATTCAGATCAGACTTGTTCTGACTTGGTGGTTTACTTTGATATCATATGGTATTGAGAAAATGTATGTATGCATGCACTTTTGCATAAGTGTGTTTAAGAGGGGGGTGGGGTGGGGGTTGTTTTTATATTATTGCTCTGACTTTATTTTGACATGTCCCTTTCTATGTGTTCACAGGCCTGGTGTACCCAGACAGCTGAAGACTGTGTGGGGTGATCAGTTAAGTTTTTTGTCTGTCTAGTGTGTATGGTTTGTTTGTGGCTTGTAGTATTTTATCATAATTGTTGGTCTCCACAAGTATTTTGTTTAGGTATACATGAGTGTAAAAATAGAGATTGATATATTTATGACTAGCCATAGCGTTGCCTTGTTCTTAATGTGCTGGCATGATACATCCACCCAAGTGTTCATTCTTGTTTCTTTGTTGTTTCTTTTTCTAATATTTTAACAAGTTTAAAATACTTACACACAGTTATCTGACCTTTCCTAATTGTTAATCCTTTTTCTGATGTTTAGTTACAGCTAGATAGGTGTAGTGAAGATGTTTCTATTTTTTTGTTGTTTAAAAAAAACAAACTTTGATTGGTCTGTTTTGATAGAGATTTAACTTTCATAGGACGTCTGTCTGTTATAACCCATCAGTGTAAAGCAACTTTTTTGGACAGTTGTCCTTTATAGTAGATTTGCTGTTTGCAGATTTTTCACATAGCGGCCACATTGATACTATAACTTGTGCAGCAAAATATTCAGAGTGTTGTGGGGTGATTCCGGGAGTGTTCTGAACTCTGTATTCGTGGTTGCAGAGAGTAGTTGATGCAGTGTAGCTACATATAGTACAAAATTTGGTATATATTTTTATGCTAGTCAAAGTGCAAATGTTACAGTGATAGCTTTAATCTTTGGATATGTACTAGAGCTTTAATCTTTTGATATGTACTAGGCATGGTTTTCATAAGTTCAGAAAATTTTGTTTTCTTACTAGGTGTTTTGTATTTTTTATGATTTTTTTTGTACTAACCATTACAAATTGGCCAGCTGTAGTGTGAAACAAGGGAGAGAACTGGCCATCATGAGTGAGTTAACCTGAAGTTGTGCTCTCTCCTCCCTTCCTTCCTATTTACCATTCTCACATATGATACTACCCTAAAGTTATCATTAAATAAAAATGTTTGGTTCTGGTGTTAAATTAGAAATTGTGTTCTTGTTGTCTAATTAAGGACAAGCTATGTTTCTTTGCTCCTTGGGTTGGTTGTTGTTTTCCCCCCTCACATATATGTTATGTCTTTTTGGACTTTTAAACTCATGTTCTTGAACATGTCTTGAAAAATGTTGTGTGGGCATTACACCATAATGTTGTTGATTTCTTGAATATTTGTTTGCTTTTAATTTTTTTGTCAGTTTTTTTTTCTATTCTTCATAATATTATTTTAAAGTAAGAAAGATTTGTGAAAATATGTATCTTTTTTTTTGGTGGGGGCTGCTCTTTTCTCTGGTGTCTTCTCTTAATTTTAATATATTTGATTTATTTATAAGTAGTGTTTCTGTCTTAAAATTGATGTTCAGGTGAGTTGGGGATCATGTGTTTATCAAATACATATCTATTTCTTTAGTAAATATAATTATCAATGTCTCGAATGGGGATTATGCATTTGTTGAATATAACTGTCTTCTTTATAAAATGATAGGTTTAACTCTTTCTCTTGGTGATTTTTGTGGTTGTTGTTGATTTTTTGCTGGGTTTTAATTTGCTTTTGTTTTGCTAATCCCAAATCAGGACAAGGGCTCTGTAAAAATATGTTGGTTGGTCTTCAATTTTATGTCTCTTCACATAAAAGTTATATTAGACAATGTATGTATGTGGATACTTACTCTGCTACCCTTCAAAAATAGAGGTTATTCATTCATTCCCAGTATTCATGTGATTGGTATGTACCTATTTCTGATAAACACTTGCTTCTACGTGTTTGATATTCGTGTGTTTGTGATGTACACTTGTTTCTGTGTATGATGGAAGTGTGTTTCTGATGTCTGTTTCTGTTTGTACAGAGTGTGTGTGTGTGGACATCTGTGAGGGGAAGCATGGTGGATGTTCCAGAGTTGCTACACCACTGGATGAGATTTTTCACACTAAGGTACAAAACTCACTATAATTCTCTTCATACATTATTCAAATTTGTTGGAGATGAGATGTCATTTTCATGTTGGATTTTAAAAGGAGTAATTTATACTTTTTATTTTTGTTTAAAGTATTGAAAAACAGGACAGGATTTTAATGTTTTGTATTGAATGGAAACTTAGAAACTTTACAGCTGCAATTCTAAAAACAAGGTGATTCAGATCAGACTTGTTCTGTCTTGGTAACTTAAATACATTAACATCAAATGGCATAGTGACCATGCGTACATGCATGCATATGTGCTTAGGTGTAGGGGGAGGGTGTTACTATACTTTACTCAGATTTCATTTTGACATGTCCCTTTCTGTATGTTCAAAGGCCTGGTGTACCAGACAGCTGAAAACTGTGTGGGGTGATCAGTTAAGTATTTTGCCTGTGCATCTGCTAGTGTGTATGGTTGGTTTGTGGCTTGTTGTATATTATCATATGTGTTGGTGTACACCAGTGTTTTGTGTAGGTATTCCTGAGTGAAAAAAATAGGGATTGGTATATTTATGACTTGTCATAGTGTTTCCTTGTTAATGTATTGGCATGATACATCCACCCAAGTGTTCATTCTTGTTTCTTTGTTGTTTCTTTTTCTAATATTTTAACAAGTTTAAAATACTTACACACAGTTATCTGACCTTTCCTAATTGTTCATCTTTTTCTGATGTTTAGCTACAGCTAGACAGGTGAAGTGAAGATGTTTCTGATCTTTTCTTGTGTTTCTTTAAAACCTTTTTGATTGGTCTGTTTTGATAAAGATGTAACCAAGATCTGTTCTCTCTCTCTCTCTCTCTCTCTCTCTCTCTCTCTCTCTCTCTCTCTCTCTCTCTCTCTCTCTCTCTCTCTGGGGCCGATCACGTGATGTGAAGAAGAAGAGGGAAAGAAAATTGCTCTGGTATTTTTGTGAATTGGTTATAAGTTATAAGGGGCTTTAGTCTTTCATTTTTTGCACTTAGAATCGTGAGCAAAATGGGAATATCCGTGCAGCTCTACAGAGCCGTGTGTGGGACATTCGCGGCAGTATTTGCCTGTTTCATGTCGAAACGGGCAGAATTCAAATCTGCCATGCGTACCTCCACACTGATGTTAAAAAGCAGACGAGACGGTGTCTTGCTAGGACTGACCCTCACACTCCTATTTTGGGGCGGGCTTTTATTGCGGTGTGGTGATGTGGAGACGAACCCTGGACCCACCCCTCCTGGATCTACTGGCCGCAAACTGAGGCAAACCAGCTTGCTTGGTGGTACTGGTGGTCGTAGTAACGCTACAGGGAAAGCTGTACGAAAGGCCAAAGCCAGCGCAGATGTGCCTGCCAGCACGCCAACGGTGAGATGTCACAGAGAAGAGTCCTCTTCTGCAGCAGCCCCTGAGGAAGTGTCGATCCATACAATGACAGCCAAATTAGAGAAGTTGGAAACCGCCTTGAAGTCTACAATGGACAGCATGAAAAGTGAAATCAAATTGTTGACAGACAGTGTTAGTGGTCTGAAAGAGGAATTGTGTGGCCTTAGACATGACATGGACAATCTTAGATCGGAAAATGTAGAGTTGAAACAGTCAAATACAGAACTTATTGATAGGATTGGAAAGTTAGAAAAGCAATCAGATGATTTAGAAGGACGATCAAGACGAAATAATATTATTTTTCATGGACTAGAAAAGAAAACAAACGAGACTGGAGCTGACTGTGAGAGGGTTGTGAAAAATCTTCTCTCTGACAAAATGGATGTTGCAGGAAATATCAAGTTTGATAGAGTACACCGTATTAACTCCAAACCTAACTCTCCCATCATTGCCAGGTGCTGTTTTTACAAGGATAAACTTAGTATTCTGAAGGCTAAAACTCGTCTGAAAGGGTCTAGTATCTTTGTTGATGAAGATTTCTCTCATACCGTTAGGGACATCAGGCGTAAGCTGACCCCTTATCTGAAGAGTGCTCGAGCAGAAGGGAAACAAGTAAGAATGGTCTTTGATCATCTGATTATAAACGGTGAGAAGGTGACACTCAACGATCTTCAGAGAAACGAATAGCTCTTTGGCCGGCCCATACATACATTCCTCCATAGACACAATTCAAAGGGTAGGACAGTAAGTATAGGTACACCGGTTGAGACGCTTCAGACCGACACTGACGTAATACGGCTTCGCGCTGTGGCGTGTGACAAAGACGCTACGCCTAGGCGTAGCGTGGAGTTAGGAGACAAAGACCGGCCTAACCCTTTACTTACGTCAGCTGGCGAGTTGTCGGGTAGTAGGCCTACACAGTTTTTGAATAAAGAGCCAATTCTAGATAAGAGTAATGATCGGAATACTGTTGAAAGCATTAACCTGGTGTCTAGTCTTATTAATGATGATAGTGATAATGTCAGTCTGTATGTTGTAGATCCATTGGATTGTGACAATATAAATAAAACAAATAAACCTTTTTCTTTTTTATCTTGGAATGTAAATGGATTGCTTTCAAAACTCTCTGATAGGGATTTTGTATCTTATGTATGCAGTTTTGATTTTATCTGTTTGACAGAAACGTTTTTAGAAGATATACAGCCAGATGTGTTTAGTGGCTATAAGGCCTTCTGTAAGTCGGCAGTTAAAGTTAGTCATCAAGGGAGGCGATCCGGGGGAGTTGTTTGCTTGATTAAGCATGAGTTAGCTGCTCTTGTGAAATGTTTAGAAGTTCCATACCCTAACATTTGTACTTTTCTCTGTGACAAATCATTATTGTGTACCTCAAGAGATGTTTTGCTTGTATGTGTGTATATCCCACCTGAAGGTTCTCCTTTTTATAACATGTTTGACAATGATAGTGGGATTGCTATGATGGAAGAATATTTAGTCAATTGCATGGTGACTTTGGATGAAGTTGATATAATATTGTGTGGAGATTTAAACAGCAGGACATCAAACTTGTCTTGTCATCATGTAGCAAATGACGAGATTGCAGATCTCCAAAGTAAAAGCATGTCTCTCAGTGGTAATCGGTATTCTGAAGACTCTATTCTCAATAGTTATGGTAAATTATTATTGAATATGTGTACTACACTTAGTTTACAAATTCTGAATGGCATGTGCACTGGTGATAAGCAAGGACGCTACACGTACATTTCCGATGGAGGATGCAGTGTTAATGATTATTTTCTAGTGTCAGATGATTTGTTCTCTCAGATTTTTGACTCATGTCGTTTGTATGTTGCGGAACGTTCTGATTCAGATCACCTTCCTGTTGAACTACATATTAATTCATTGTATAAAACATATGCAATAGCTGAAGAGCCATCTGTTGTGGAAAAGATTGTGTGGGATGAAAACAAACTCTCAGCGTATAAAGATAATCTTTGTGAGGAGGACACGTGTGTAAATTTTTCAAGTGCCTTACAGATGATTGATGAGAACATTAATGAAGCTCTAGATTTGTTCAATGGTTGCATTAAGTCCAGTGCTGAATGTATGAAAAAACAGGTACATGTCAATAAAGGTTTAACAGTTGCTACATGGTTTGATAATGAATGTAAAAATATGAAATATAGGGTGAGAAAACTTTTGAAGACTTATCGAAAAACGCTAAAGAATGAAGACAAAAACTTGTATTGTGTTTTAAGAAGGGAATATAAATCCATGCTAGAAAGGAAAAGAAAACAGTATAATATGACATTACTTGCAGATATGGTGTCTTCAATCTCTTCTCAAGTCCAGTTCTGGAAAAGTGTTAAGAAGGCGTCATTTAGAAATAGTCAACCTAAGAATAATATATCAGTTGACAGTTGGTTTCAACATTTCAAATCTTTGTTGGAGAAAGGCTCGTCAGACAACTCCATGAATACTAATGTTGACAATGATGAAAGTGAGGAGGATTTTGATCGCCCAATATCTAAAGAGGAAATTTATTTGGCACTTAGAAAACTAAAGAATGATAAAGCAGCTGGTCCTGATCAAATCATTGGAGAATTGCTGAAAAATGGAGGTGAAAATGTTGTTCTTTTTCTCCTAAAATTATTCAACAAAATCTTTGATGATGGCCTTTTTCCTGATAACTGGACTGAATCTATAATCTTAACTCTACACAAAAAGGGTGATGTTGATAACCCTAATAACTACAGGGGAATTTCTCTTAGTGACATAAGTAGTAAATTGTACAGTACCATCATTAATAATAGATTACAAGAATGGGTTAAGAAAGATAATATTACAGGTGAACATCAAGCTGGCTTTAAGAGAGGATACTCCACTATAGACCATATGTTTACTCTGCTTGCATTTGTACAGAAACAGTTTGCTCATAACCGTAAGCTGTATGTGGCATTTATTGACTTTGAAAAGGCATTTGATTCTGTTAATAGAAATTTGTTGTGGCCTATTCTCCTGAAAAATGGTGTGAAGGGTAAATTATTACGATGTTTGAGAGCCATGTACCAGAATGTCAGAAGCAGAATAAGATGTGGTACAAAACTGACTGACATAATATACTGTACCACTGGCGTTAAACAGGGCGATGTATGTAGCCCATTATTATTTTCTGTTTTTATTAATGAGTTAGCTAGAGAAGTCATCAATAATGGTAAACATGGTGCCACTTTCCCCCAAGATTTCACAGAATTGTTTATTCTTCTACTTGCTGATGATGTTATCCTGCTATCTGAAACGGTTGTCGGCTTACAAAAGCAGTTGAATAGCTTGAGCAGTGCTGCATCAGCGCTTGATCTTAAGGTTAATCTGAATAAGAGTAATATTGTTGTATTCAGAAAGGGTGGTTATTTAGCTGCTCATGAAAAATGGTTGTACAATGGAAAAGTCATGCCTGTGATTAATGTCTATAAATACTTAGGTATTTGCTTTTCTACAAAGCTTAGTTTCACAGCTGCATGTAAAGATCTGGCAAGTCGAGGTAAACGAAGTTTGTTATTGGTTTCGAGAAAGTTACGAATGTTGAATAATAACTCTTTTGACTTGCTCATTAAGATATTTGATGCGCAAATACAACCCATTGTATTATATGGTGCAGAAATTTGGGGCTTGGATGCAGCTGTAACACATTGTGAATCAGTGCACCTCTTTGCTTTAAAGCAGTTTTTAGGCTTAGATAGACGTACACCAAATGATCTTGTGTATAGTGAAACTAACAGATACCCTCTATCTGTTAATGCGGCTGTAAGATGTGTAAGATATTGGATTAAGATTTTGCATATGGATGAGAACAGACTACCTTTTAGATCTTATAAGATGCTTTATGATCTAGATGCCAAAGGAAAAAATAACTGGGCTACACAAATACGTACCTGTTTATGTGAACTCGGTTTTGGATTTGTTTGGTTCAATCAAGGTGTTGGAAATTGTAGAGAATTTATAAACATGTTCAGGCAAAGATTGATTGACTGCCGTTGGCAGCAATGGAGTGATCACATACAAACCAGTGAAAGATATCTATTGTACAGACAATTTACAAGTACACATGATGTCAAACCTTATCTAAAGCTTGATATGGACATTCATCTGAAAAGAATTATGTCAAAGTTTAGACTTGGTGTTTCAGATTTAAATGTTCATAAGTTCAGATATAGAGAACATGATGTTGATGACCCCAGGTTACTATGTCCATTATGTAAGCAAGCACCTGAGGATGAAGTACATTTTGTGTTATGCTGTCCAGTATTAGAGGATGTTAGGCAGAATTACATCCCTGTAAAATATAGTAGGCAGCCTAATTCTTTTCGACTTTGTTTACTCATGGCGTCAAGTCAGCCTGAGGTTGTGCGTAGCCTCACTTTATATTTGTGTAAAGCTTTCAGAATAAGAGGTATATTGTTGTCGTAGGTTATATTTGTGTATCTGACTGTTTATACAGTAATTTTTGTTGTTGTTATTGGGTTGTTGTTGTTTGTGGGTTTTTTTTCTTCCTCTCACCAAAATACTAAGCAGCTCGGCAACCCCCCTTCATGTATGGGCCAATGGCCTTTTTGTGAATAAAGTTTTCGAGTTCGAGTTCGAGTTCGAGTTCTCTCTCTCTCTTTCTCTCTCTCTCTCTCTCTCTCTTTTCTCTCTCTCTCTCTCTCTCTCTCTCTCTCTCTCTCTCTCTCTCTCTCTCTCTCTCTCTCTCTCTCTCTCTTTCTTTCTTTCTTTCTTTCTTTCTTTCTTTTTTCTTTCTTTCTTTCTTTCTTTCTTTCTTTCTTTCTTTCTTTCTTTCTCTCCTTCCTTTCTATTTTCCACTTTTACATTATCATACTATACTAAACTTATCATAAGAAAGAAATGTTTTGGTTCTTGTGTTGAATTTGCAATTGTGTTCTTGTCTCCTAATTGACAGGTTGTGTTTGTTTGTTTGTGTGGTTGATTTAGTTGGTTTTTCCCTCTTTCCTTGTTTTTTTCCCCTCACATATTTGTTAGGCCTTTAAGGACTTTTAAGTTCATGTTCTTTAACACAACCTGAAAAATGTTTTGTTTGGGCATAACATCATAATGTTGTTAATTTCTTGAATGTTTGTTTGCTTTTTTTTGGGGGGGGGGGGGGAGGGGGTGTAAGACAGATTTGTGAAAAAATAAATATTTTTTGGTTGTGTTGCTCTTTTTTCTACTGTCTCCTCTCAATTTTAATGCATTTGATTTAATTATAAATAATGTATCTGTCTTGACATTATGTTTGGGTCATTAAGGGATTATGTGTTTGTCCAATACCTATTTATTCCTGTTGTGAAAACAATTGTTAATGTATCCAGTGAGGATTATGCAGTTGTTGAATGTTTTCCCTTCTCCTTTTTTAGAATGATAGGTTAAACTTTTATTGTTGGTATTGGTAATTTTGGTTTTTATTTTGGTTTTGTTGTTGTTGGGCTTTTTCATTTTTGCTTTGCTAATCTCTAATCAGGACAAGGGCCGAATGAAAAAAAGTATGTGAATACTTCCTCTGTTACCTTTGTAATAATAGAGATTATTCATTCTTTCCTTGTTTTCATATGATTGGTGTGTGCCTGTTTCTGATCATCACTTGATTCTATGTGTTTGATATTTGTGTGTTTGTGATGTACACTTGTTCTTATGTATGATACAAGTGTGCTTTTGATGTCTGTTTGTGCATGTGCAGAGTGTGGGTGAACACATTTTTAAAGGGAAGCAGAATTCATGTTCCAGAGTTGCTACACCACTGGATGGGATTTTTCGCACAAAGGTACAAAACTCACTTTGATTCTCCTCATACATCATTCAAAATTGTTAGAGAAATGAAGTCATTTTCGAGTTGTTTTTTACAAGGAATAGTCTGCACTTTTTTTCTTTTTTAAAGTATTCATAATCAGAACAGGATTTTAATGTTTTGTATTGAATGGGAAACTATGAAACCTTAAAATGCCATTCTTAAAACAAGCTGGTTCAAATGAAAGTGTGTTGTATTGGTGGTTCACCTTGATGGTATTGTCTGTGTTTATGCATGCATATGTGTATGTGTGGGGGGGGGGAGGGTTGTTGTTACTATATTATTTCTCAGACTTTATTTTTACATACCCCTTTCTGTGTCTGTACCAGACAGCTGAAGACAATGTGGGATGTTCAGTTAAGTATTTTGTCTGTGCATCTGCTTGTGTGTATGGTTTGTTTGTGGCTTGTTTAATATTTTGACAAGTGTTGGTGCACAAAAGTTTTTTTTTTTTAAAGGTATACATGCGTGTAAGAAGATAGGTTGTTACATTTATGAGTGTTTAGGGGGATGGGGTTGATATATTGCTTATAATATCATAGAGCTGGAGATGCTTTCAGCAGCACTGTCTAAGAGTTAGTGCTTTGTATGTATGTCTGTGTGTGTGTGAGATAACCTAAGATATTGTCACAACCTGTCTTGCTATTATGTTGCTTTGGTGTGTTGCCATGCTACACTGACCCCTTGTTGATTGTTGTTTCTTTTTCCTAATATTTTCCCATTCTTTGAACACTTACACAAAGTTTTTTCTTTCTTTCATTTCATGTTTCCTTTTAAACCATGTTCAGCTGCGGCCCATTTTTGCACATGTGTTAGAACTTTAAAAAAAAAGTTGACATACTCATTTCATGATTTATGCCAGGTTATTTGATGTAAGTATTGATTCTGATGTGTTTCTGTGTATGATGTACATGTGTTCCTAAAATACATTTGTTGTTTTATATACATTTGTTTCTATTACCTCTTTCTGTATTTGATGTACATGTATTTCTGATGTCTGTTTCTGTGTTTGGTGTGTACATATGTTTCTGATGTCTGTTTCTGTGTTTGGTGTACATATGTTTCTGATGTTTGTTTTCTGTGTTTGGTGTACATATGTTTCTGATGTCTGTTTCTGTGTTTGGTGTACATATGTTTCTGATGTCTGTTTCTGTGTTTGATGTGCATATATTTCTGATGTCTGTTTCTGTGTTTGGTGTACATATATTTCTGATGTCTGTTTCTGTGTTTGATGTGCATATATTTCTGATGTCTGTTTCTGTGTTTGATGTGCATATATTTCTGATGTCTGTTTCTGTGTTTGATGTACATATATTTCTGATGTCTGTTTATGTGTTTGATGTGCATATATTTCTGATGTCTGTTTCTGTGTTTGGTGTACAAATGTTTCTGATGTTTGTGTTTTTGATGTACAAATGTTTCTGATGTCTGTCTGTGTTTTTGATGTACAGATGTTTCTGATGTCTGTGTTTTTGATGTACGTATGTCTCTGATGTCTGTGTTTTTGATGTACGTATGTCTCTGATGTCTGTGTTTTTGATGTACGTATGTCTCTGATGTCTGTGTTTTTGATGTACAGATGTTTCTGATGCTTGTTTGTGTGTGTGCAGAGTGGGGGTGAACACTGCCCTGTGCCACACCTGTCCCCTACACTGAGCCAGCAGTGAAGACTGTGCACACTTCTTTGCCTGCCACTATTCAGGGAAGGAGGGAGAGCTGCTGTACAGACACTGACTGCCAGCCCTGTGCCACACCTGTCCCCCACACTGAGCCAGCCACCAGTGAACAGGAGGGTGAGGGACATGACATGACATGACATGACATAGCCAGCATTGTCTACGATGTACTGAACTTTTATTCTTTCTTTTCTACCACTTCATTCTTCTGTTATGTCTTTTTTATTTATTATTAAAAAAAAACTTTCTTCTTCTTTGTTCTTTACTTTTGTTTTCTGCTTCCTCTTCTTCTTCTGTTGCCTTCTTCATTTCCTTCTCCTCCACTTTTAGTGTTTCTTTCTCCAGTGTTCACCATCATTATCATTGCTACCCTTGTTTTTGGTGGTGGTGGTTGTTTTTGTTGTAAAATCTGTTCCTCTTCTTGTCTGCCTGCTTTGGTGGTCAGAACAGCCAGGCTGCATGCATCAGAAACAGCCGCCTGCCTCTCTCTCTCTTGTCAGCACTGGGTCAGCTGCAGGTCTCCAGAAAGAAGGAGAAATTGTGTCAAGTCACAGTTTGATTTCCACAGGGTACATTGAAGAAGGAAGGCATTGGCTTTTTAAAATCAAGCCACCCATCTAGGAACAAAACAACTTGATCTAGCTACAATATCACTGCAACCAATAGCAAACAGACAAACTCAATATCAGAAAACAACAGCGGAAGGAAAACCAAACAACAACAAAAAATACACCACAGATACTTGTGCTCTCTCTCTCTCTCTCTCTCTCTCTCTCTCTCTCTCTCTCTCTCTCTCTCTCTCTCTCTCTCTCTCTCTCTCTCTCTCTCTCTCTCTCTCTCTCTCTCTCTCTCTCTCAAACACACACAGATTTAGAACTTTGAAAGTTAAAAAAGAAAAGAAAAAGCAAATGATAAAATATGAAACAAATAATATATGGCTACAATATCAACTGTTCTTTCATATTCACACATTATAATTAAAAACAACAACAACAAATGAAACCAATAAGAAAACCAAACTCAACAAAGATGGAAATCGACAAACAAAGATAAGGAAATGAACAAAACAAACACAGAAAAGAAACAAGGAAACCACAAACATCAAACAAGGAAGTAAAAATGAACAAGGAAATAACCAAATAAAACGAACAATGAAATATACATCAAAATAAAGAAATATAAAAACAAGAAAATAGAGACAATAACCAAGAAAATAACCAAGAAAAACCAAACTAGGAAATAAGAAAACAAACAAAAAATAAACAAGGAAATAATCCTACAGTAGAAACAAGGAAATGCACAAGTAAAGCAAATAAGGAAAGAAACAAGAAAATATACAGGGAAAAAAACACACAAAAGAAACACAGAAATAAATAAAACAAATGAAGAAAAAGAAATGGAAATAAACAAGGAAGTTGACAAATAGTACAATAAAGAAAATAAATAACTAATACAAACAAGGAAATAAATATAACAAAGAAGGGAAAAGCAAAGAAAATCAATAAGGAAATTAAAAAAAAAGAGACTTACAAGGAAAACAATAAACTAAGAGAAAATAAATTAAAAAAGAAATGATAAAACAACAAAAACAAGGAAGTAACTAAATTTATAAGGAAAGGATCAAATAAAACAAATAAACTAACCAAAAAAAAATAAATAAAACAAGCAAGAAAATACACAGATAAGGAAATAAACAAATAAACCAAACAAGGAAATAAACAAATAAAAGAACAAGTAAATTAAACTAGGAAATAAAAAATGAAATAAATAAAAATAACAAGGAAATAAACAGAAAAGTAACTAAGGAAATAAACAAAATAGGCAAGAAAACAAACAAACAAAAGGGAAATAAACGGAAAAAGGGAAAAAAATAAAACAAACCAGGAAATAAACAAGGAAATCAGCAAATCAATTAAAAAATTAAAAAACCCACAAGGAAATAAAAAATAAATAAAACAAACACGGAAATAATTGAGGAAATAAACAAATAAAACATGAAAATAAAGGAGTAAAACATGAAAATGAACAAGTCAAATAAGGAAACAAACAAAAAAATAAACAAGGAAAATAACAAATAAAAGTAGCAGGAAAATTAACAAATAAACCAAACAAGGAAATAACCAAAACAAACCAACAAATTAACAAGGAAATAAATAAAATAAAAAGAAAACAAGCAAGGAAATAAACAACCCCCCCCCCCAAACAAAACAAACAAGAAAAAAATCATGCAAAACAAATAGAACAATCAAGGAGATAAATAAAAAAAATAAACAAAAAACAAAGAAATAAAGGAATGAAGGAAATCAAAATACAAACAAGGAAATGTATAAAACAAACAAGGAAATAATTGAATAAAAAAAGGAAAGAAACAAGATAAACAAGGAAATAAATAAAACAAACAAGGAAACAAATAATACAAAGCAGGATTCTTTTTTTAAAACCACAAAAACAAAACAAACAAACAAAAAACAAATTAACAAAGCAAACCACCAATACTATCGGGCATTTCTGGCTGTTAGCATTGACAATACTGTAGCAATGACATCCCTCCTCTTCCCTCCACATACACCAACATGTACTCCTATGTGCTCATGCTCTTAAAGAAGTGCTTTGTTGCCATTTACAATACCGCTTTAATATAAATCAATCAAGAAATATCGAGGAAATAAATAACAGGTAATGATGAAACTGAAACAATGATATTCATAACAGTAAAAGAAGACAAAAAAGACAAATAAAACTATCACAATAAATACATTGAAAAATAATTTAACAAGGACAGTTATAATTATCAGAACAAATACAGTAAAAATCAAATATAAAAGACAAAGTTGCAATTGTCGGAATAAATGCTGTAAAAGAAACCAAATAAAGACAAGTTATAATTATCAGAATAAATACAGTAAAAATGCAGTAAAAACACACGGTTATTACTGTCAGGATAAATACACTAAAAAAATGATAAAATACAAGCATTATAAGAGCAAAATAAATACAGTGAACAAATAAAATAAAAACAACAAAGTTCAGCAAAAAGGAGAGGTGTGGGAAAATGGCTTTTGTCCCCAAGATAGCAGATTTGGACAGTTCAAGGGAAATAATCACTGACTGGATGCCAAATACACTGTCAGCAGGATGTTTGCCTAGGTTTCTTTTCCAGTTGAACTGTGGAGATCCCTGTTCACTAAACAGTTGAACTGTGGAAATTTCTGTGTTCATCTTGTGCACCTGTTAAAACCTGTTCAGTGTTTTGGAAGAGTAGGCCATTATGTGCTGGTGGGAAGGGATGACCAAGTTTACAAAATCCATATACATGGGCACTGAATGCAAAGAAAGCACACAAGTGCTTATTTTTTTATGATCCTTAAAATAGAATAATGAAAACTAAAAAAAAAAAAAATCCTCAGTCAAGTCGAGCCAAAATTTTATTTTCAGATGATAGGTTGAATAAGCATTGATTTGTTTTTATCATCAAGCCATCTAACAAGGGAACCCCCCCCCCCCAAATAAACCAAACAACCCCCCCCCACCAAACAACCAACCAACAAAACCCCCCAAAACTAAACATTAACTAACAAGCTAAAAACAACCAAATCAACCACCCCTCTCAAAAACAGCTCACTGCAACATTATTAGGACAACTGATAAAATGAACTAGACTATAAAACATAATGAACTAGACTATAAAAAATGCCTTTAAAAAAACCAATGTACTGTAAAATTCACTCACATACACACACAAGCACTAACCCCCTCCCCCCCCCACACAAACACACACACACACACACATACTCAACACACATACACACATACACACGCACACACACACACACACACACACACACACACACACACACACACACACAAACACACACACACACACACACAAATATACACAGAGGCACAGAGGCAGTTTAATCTTGTTCCAGTAAGAGTAGGCCATTGTGTGCTCATGGAAACGGATGACAAAAATAACAAAACTGTATACACACCCGGACTGGATGTAAAAAAGCACATCACTACTTATTCCATTATCCTTGATATAAAAAGATTAATGAAAATAAGATAACTAAACACACACACTCACACTGGCACATACTCCACCCCCCACCACACACAGAGCATGCATGCATGCATGGCACATGGAAGTGTGGCACATGGAAGTACTTAGATTAAAAAAAATTAGAATATTATGTCAAACAAGTTACATGAGATTTCAAAATGATCCATTCCTTTATGTTCATATTATATAAAAAAAATTAAGGACAAAAAAACAACAAAAAAAAGCACCCTAAATTTTTTTTCCATACCATAACAATAAAAAAACACCAAAATACCAGACTTTAAAATCAACAATAATGATAATAATGTTACAATAATATTATAATCACCCACACCACTAAGAGTTCAAATCAAATCCATTCAAATCAAATTCTTTTATTTCAAGAAAAATGAATAAGCACTCGTGTTCTTTTTTTTACATCCACCCTTATCAGGGATGAATAAAGAAAAGGAAAATTCAAAATTTCCTTATAAAAAAAACAACAACAGTAACAATGAAAACAAATAAAGAATCTATTAAAACAAGAGATAACAGAAATACAACAAACCCAAAACAAAGCACATACACACAGAGCAACAATAACTACCCCCCCCCCCCACCAAAATGAAAGCTTAAAAAAAAGTACAGGAAAACAACAACAAAAAAGCAGTACTCATGCTAAGAACTAGCATAAGAAATGGACAATCAAAACGATTATTTAAAAAAAAAGGGGGGGGGGGGGAGTAAGCCCCTAGTAACTACAAGTCAAACAAATGAAGACATCTCACCATCAACCATCAACAAAATAAATCAGATAAATCATATTTTTGTCTTGTCTTTTCTTTCCTTGTCTTGCACTTGTCTTTCCTCACTACTTTATCCTCAATAATAAATCATATTTTGGTAAAAGGGCAGGAAAGAAACTTAACCAGTATCATGATAATGGAGAAAAAATACTACCAATAGCAAATTACAGTGTCCCATATACTCACTGATGGGAAGGAATATAAAGAGAATATTGCATAATAATTTTGTTAATGGCATAATTATTTACACAGATCCCCCCCCCACATATGGGTATGATATCACCAATAGGCTTCATACTAAAGGAAATACATGCCTTAAATGAAAAGTTAAATTATATAAGGGAACATAAAAGGAATTTATTAGCTGACAGAGAGAGAGAAAGGGGGGGGGACATAATTCTTGACATGTAATCTAATACCATAATCAATCTGTGATTAAAGACACCAAAAATGGATATAACCAAATCATACTTATGATGGATATATTTATTCCGCTCACAAAAAAGATGTTTGATAAAAGATTAACAAAAAATCTATTGCAATCATTCTCATAATGAGATTAAAAAACAAAACAAACTAAAAATCTGAATAACCCATTTTTAATACAAATAATAAACATGATTAACCTACAGGCAAGACATTCAGAAAGATAGAGAGAATTATAGTTCAGTGTGGCAGCAGTATTGTGATAGCTCAATGTTGTGATAGTTCAGTGTTATGATGGTTCAGTGTTGTTATAGCTCAATGTTGTGGTGGTTCAGTGTTGTGATGGTCCAGTGTTGTGATAGTTCAGTGTTGTGATGGTTTAGTGTTGTGATAGTTCAGCAGTGAATAGGTCAGTAGCCTGATGGTTCAGTGGTGTGATAGTTCAGTGTTGTGATTGTTGTTCAGTGCTGTGATAGTTCAGTGACTGGCGTGTGTCTCTTATGTGATAGTTCAGTGACTGACGTGTGTCTCTTATGATTCTATATGATTCTATGTGCAAGCGGTGTCCATGAAGAGACCCAGGCATTGGCAGCCACCAGCCACAAGAACTGACCTTCACATTGTGTCCCCATAATTTCTCCTGAAATGCTACAGTGAAATGCACTTGTGTAGTGCAGTGTAGTGTATGCAGTGCAGTGTAGTTTGTGTAGTGTAGTTTTTGCAGTGTTGTCTGTACCATCCTTCCTCCACCCTTACTGCTGAAATTAAAAAAAGTTGAAAAAATCTTCATGATAACCACAACCACACAGCCCTCTCTCCCTTCACTTGATGAACTCATTAAAAAAACAGTGGACAACTTTGTTGATCTGTTTCTGTACAAGGGGTTCATGCACACACATTTGACATGCCTGATTGTTGATGTGTTTATGAGTTGTGTTTTATTGAGTTTGTGTGGTGTGTGTGGGTGTGTGTGTGTGTGTGTGTGTGTGTGTGTGTGTGTGTGTGTGTGTGTGTGTGTGGTGACAGAGAGAGAGAGAGAGAGAGAGAGAGAGAGAGAGAGTACACATGTAAATTTTCCACATCAGAATCAAAAGTGAGGGTAATACCAATTCATCACAACCACCTGCTTTCTACTGCTATTCTTCAGCTGCCTGTATTCAGATGTCTGTATTTTAAAAGTGGAGAATTGGGGGGGGGGGGGGGGGGGGGGGGGGGCATGTTGCCTTCCGAGCTCCATTATGAAATTTTATTCTTGAGGGTTTCCCACCAGTAAGGTTTTTTATTTTATTTTTTTGTTAAAAAAAATGCCCACAAGTAAGGTTTTGTGTTTATGTATTTTTTTTTTTTTGCCCACCAATAACTTATCAGCATTCCGACTTAAGGGACAATGTGAAAATGTAATATCAGTGTGCTTATGTTTTCTACATTTTGTCAATCATTCATACCTGCACACAATGGCCTACTCTTCCAAAAGAGGGAACCAGTTTTCATGTGGGTGTGAAATGTTCTGCATGTGTTTGTACACACTGGGAACAGAGGACAACATATACACAGGGACTGGATGTAAAAAACACTCCAGTGCTCGTTTCATTCTTTGTGGAATAAAATAAAGAATAATCAAGCATTGAAGTATAGGCTTCAAAAGCAGAGACATCTGATTACAGATATTTTTAATGCAGACATCTGAATACAGGCTTTAAAAAACAGACATCTGAATACAGGCTTCTGAAATGCAGACATCTGAATACAGGCTTCTGAAATGTAGACATCTGAATACAGGCTTCTGAAATGTAGACATCTGAATACAGGCTTCTGAAATGCAGACATCTGAATACAGGCTTCTGAAATGTAGACATCTGAATACAGGCTTCTGAAATACAGACATCTGAATACAGGCTTCTGAAATACAGACATCTGAATACAGGCTTCTGAAATGTAGACATCTGAATACAGGCTTCTGAAATGCAGACATCTAAGGTACATATATGTATATATATATATGAAAACACAAATTAAAAAATAATCAAGTGTAAAAATAGAATAGGAATATAAATATCCAAAATAATTAGTCGATCATCATAATGTATTAAACTCGTCAATGCAGAAATTGGAAACAAAGGCATCTGTAATTATTACACATATATAATTACTGACATGGATATAGACATCAATGTGTCGCAGATATCTGAAATAATGACACCTAAAATGCATTAAATGAACAAGATCTCTTGAATGCAAGTTTCTACATGAAGATTAATCAACATTTCAAATTCAGATCACTAGGTAATAATGAAAAAACGGAACCTAATACAAGCAAATGAATCAAAAGGAAATAAGCTCTGAATATGGACACGTAAATATAAGCATCTGAATATGGACATTGCCTATATGTACAAACTATTGAATATCTCTTAAAACATTGGGGAAAAGTGTATACAGATTACAAACATTTGAATACAGACATGCCCTTAGTAAATAGACACAAGAAATATACAATCTCACTCACTCACTCAGTCCCATGTCCCAAAAGACGTAGGGGGGACATGAAAGAAGACCCAACAGAGATCTTCTTCCATGCTTCACGAAACTGTGTGGCTAGTAGGAGGTGTTGCAGGGGTTGGGCGGTCCAGTTTTGATGTTGTCAACCCATATACAATCTACTACAGGTATTAATAATACCACTTACTCCCCCCCCCCCCCAAAATTTTTTGACAATTTCCCCAGGCATTTAAATTCCTTTACAGACATCTAGATGTGGTGGATAACTACTTCAAAGGATGAGACATTTAAAGGCCATAATTTTACAATCATTTTATGCATTTAAAATGGGCTTAGATGAGGCTCAAAGGCTGGCCAATGGCAAGATTTTTGTGTATGTAACACCCCCCCACTAAAAAAATTAAATGGGGGCAATTTAATTTCAGGGATGGTGTGTAAAGAGGACACCTTTGTAGGGACACTTGTCACCTGCTCTGATGGGCACAGAATGGCCTGATGTGGCTCAGATGTTTTGCCTGTGTTTGCACACATGGCCTGTTTTTTTTTGCCTTGTTCAAAGATTAATTAAAAAGTAAGGTAAAGGTGCCCCATAACCTGTGGGGTCTAGTGAGTGAGATGTGGGAGACAGCTCTTCCAGGAGCCAGCATATTAAGGGGAGAGCCCATTTCCTCTCCTTTGCTCTTAAAGCAGGCAGGTAGCCATTGGCAGCTGGAGGACTGTACTGAAGCCATCAGCCATGGGACAGGTCTGTGGCCAGAGCACTCACTTGACCCTAATAGGGGGAAGCAAAATTCAGCATGCTTAGCAAGTGGTTGACTGACCACACATTTACTTCATTACAGTTCTCTCTGCCACATGTGCATATAGAAGCAAAGCACACACAAACAGGCGCCTGCCCACACACGTACAAAATCCCTCAAGGAAAAACTGCGTATTTGACAAAAATGTGACAATAGAGCTGTTTTCAACCCCTCCTTCCCTCTTTTTTGCTCACTATGAGACCGAGACCCAACGAATCAAGACAGAGTTGTACTGTATGCATACACCCTCTACTACCATTTTTGATATGTGTGGTGCCAGATTTGTGGCCTTGGCGAGACACCACCTGCCCAAAGAGGTAACAAAGCTAGTTTGTCGAAAGGAATGCTGGTACAGTGTACATAACAAAAACGTTGCAGTGCGAACAATGATAATGACAATATACAACAATATGATGCACCACACCAAAGTGGAGGGTCCCTGCCACATGTGCACACTCAAGCAAATACACACACAAAGACCAATGCACATGCCACCGAAAGAACTGATTTCAGCCCCATCCTACTGCCACTTTTGAACGATATAAGACCTGGCGGCAGCAAGAGAGTGTTGTACTATATGCATAAACCCTTCTACCACTATCTTTGATATGTGTGGCACCGGACTTGTGGTGACACCACATCCCAAAAGAGGTAAGAAAGCTAGTTTTTGGGATGAATAGCAGGTACAGTGCACGCAACAAAAGCACAGCAATGCACACAATAATAATGACCGTATACAACAATATTCACCAATGTACAGGGTCCCCGCCACATGTGCACACACAAACAAATGCACACACACAAACACCAGTGCATGCGTGCGTCCATGCACACATACACAACCCCCTCAAGAAAAAACTGCGTTTTTTTTCGAAGATGTGACCAAAGAACCGAAGATCCGATTTCAGCCCCGTCCTACCACCACTTTTGAACGATATAAGACCTTACGGGAGCAAGACAGTGTTTTACTGTATGCATACACCCTCTACCACCATCTTAGATATGTGTGGCACCAGACTTGTGGCGACACAACAGTCCCTAAGTGGTAAGAAAGCAAGTTTGTGGGAAGTAAAGCTGGTACAGTGTACACAACAATAACGTAGCAGTGCGCACAATAATAATGACAGTATACAATAATATGATGCACCACAGCAAAGTGCAGTATCCCCACCACAAGTGCAGACACAAACAAAGCACACAGACACACCAGGGCGCGTGTGGGGACATGCATACAAAACCCCCTCAAGAAAAAGGGGCGTTAAAAAAAATGTAACCCATAGAGCTGTTTTCAGCACCCTCCTACTCTCGCTTTAGCACAGGTAAGAGACCCCACGGGAGCAGACAGTGTTGTACTGTATGCATACACCATCTACTACCCTCTTTGATATGTGTGGCACTAGACTTGTCCTGACACCAGAGCCCTGAAGAGGTAAGAAAGCGAGTTTGTGGGAAGGAAAGCTGGTACAGTGTATGCAACAAAAACGTAGCAGTGCGCACAATAATAATGACAATATACAACAATATGAGGCATCACACCAAAGTGGAGGGTCCAGGCCACATTTATTCTGCACACACTAACAAATGTGCACACAAACGCTAGCGAGCCCACTGCACACCTGTGAGCACACTTACACAACCCCCTCAAGAAAAAGGTGCAGCAAAGATGTGAGGATAGAGCCATTGGCAGCCCCGTCCATCCCCACTTTTGCACAGTAAGAGACCCCACGGCAGCAAGATTGTACTGTATGCATACACCTTTTAGGCTACTACCATCTCTGATTTGTATGGCGCAGGAATTATTGAGACACCAGAGCCCCAAGAGGTAAGAAAGCTAGTTTAGAGTAAGGAAAAAGGGTACAGTGTACGCAAAAAACGTAGCAGTGCGCACAATAATAATGACAATATACAATAATATGATGGAGCACACCAAAGTGCAGGGTCCCCACCATATGCACACACACAAACACCAGCGCACGCGTGTGTGCACACTTACACCCCCCCCCTAAAAAATAGTGCAAAGATGTGACCGAAAGAGCCGTATTCAGACCCGTCTTACCCCGACTTTTGCACGATAAGAGACCCCAGGGCAGCCAGACAGTGTTGTACTGTATGCATACACCCTCTACTACCATCTTTGATCTATGTGGCGCCGGACTTGTGGCGATACCACAGCCCCCAAAGGTACGAAAGCTAGTTTGTGGGAAGGAAAGCTGGTACAGTGTATGCAACAAAAACGTAGCAGTGCGCACAATAATAATGACAACATACAACAATATGATGCATCAGACCAAAGTACAGGGTCCTCGCCACATGTGTACACACAAACAAACGCGCACACAAACACAAGCGCGTGTGCGCGTGCACCCACGCATACACAACCTCTTCAAGAAAAAGGTGTGTTTTTTGGCAAAGATGTGACCAAAAGAGCCGTTTTCGCCCCGTGGTATCTCCAGTTTTGTACAGCGAGAGACCCCAGGGCAGCAAGACAGTGTTGTACTTTATGCATATGCCATCTACTACTATTTTTGATATGTGTGGCGCTGAACATGTGGCGACACCACAGCACCCAAGAGGTAAGAAAGCGAGTTTGTCAGAAGGAAAACTGGTACAGTGCACACAACAAATACGTGGCATTGCGCACAATAATAATGACAATATACAACAATATGATGCATCACACCAAAGTGTAGGGTCCCTGCCACATGCACACACACAAACAAACGCACAAACAAACACCAGCTTGTGCATACACAACCCCCTGAAGAAAACAGGTACGGTTTTTGGCAAAGATGTGACCCAAAGAGCCGCGTTCAGCCCCGTTTTACCCCCACTTTTGCTCTGTAACAGACCCCACGGCAGCAAGACATTGTTGTATTTTATGCATTCACCCTCTACAACAATCATTGATATGTGTGGCGCCGGACTTGTGGCAACAACACAGCCTCCAAGAGGTGAAAAAGCTAGTTTGAGGGAAGGAAAGCTGGTACATTGTACGCAACAAAAACGTAGCAGTGTGCACAAATAATAATAATAATAATAATGTACAATAATATGATGCACTACACCAAAGTGCAGGGTCCCTGCCACATGCGCACACACAAACAAACGCACACATAAACACCAGCAATCGCGTGCGTGTGTGAATGCGTACACAACCCCCTCAAGAAAAAGGTGCATTTTGGGGCAAAGATGTGACCGAAAGAGCGTTTACAGCACCGTACTACCCCCACTTTTACACGGTTAGAGACCCCACGGCAGCAACACAGTGTTGTACTTCATGCATACATCTCTCTACTACCATCTTTGATATGTGTGGCGCCGGACTTGTGGAGATACCATATCACCCAAAAGGTAGGAAAGCTAGTTTGTGGAAAGGAAAGCTGGCACAGTGCATGCAACAAAAACATAGCAGTTCGCACAGTAATAATGACAATGTACAACGATATGATAAACCACACCAAAGTGCAGGGTCCCCACCACAAGTGCACACAGAAACAAACGAACACATAAACACTAGCTCACGCACGCGTGCGCGCACGTATACAAACCCCCTTCAAGAAAAAGGTGTGTTTTGTGATAAAGATGTGACCGAAAGAGCCGTTTTTGGCCCCATCCTACCTCCACTTTTGCACTGGAAGAGACCCCAGGGCAGCAAGACAGTATCTACGGTATGCAGACACCCTCTACTACCATTTTTGATATGTGTGGTGCCAGACTTGTGGCAAAACCACCGCCCTAAAAAAGTAAGACGGCTAGTTTGTGGGAAGGAAAGCTGGTAGAATGTACGAAACAAAAACGTAGCACTGTGCACAATAATGATGACAATACACAACAATATGATGCACCACACCAAAGTGTAGGGTCCTGCAACATGCACCACACACACACACACACACACACACACACACACACACACACACACACACACACACCACACACACACACACAACACAAACAAACGCACAAACAAACATCAGCTCTTGTGCGCCTGTGTGCACGCATACACAACCCCTCAAGAAAAAAGGTGCGTTTTTTTGCAAAGATGTGATAATGAGCACCTTTCAGGCTCATTTTACCCCAGGGCAGCAAGACAGTGTTGTACTGCATGCAAACATCCTCTACTACCATCTTTTAAATATTTTATTATTTTTTTTTTTTAATGTCTTGGTTCTTTATCTTATGGGGTTATTTTTTATGGAGTGGGGGATGCTTTTGTGTGGAAACTGAATCTTAAGGGTGGATGTATTTAAGTAAAAAAAAAAAAAAGGGCAAACCTGTCAGTATCTTAGGTTTGCCCATGAGCACATGCATTCCCCCCCCCCCCCCCCCCTACAAAAGCAAAGCTAAACAAAAGCCTGCAGTCTTTTGGGTACACCACCTTACAGTCCTGACAGTAGTTGTTAAGCTTTCCCAGCTTAACACTCTGGGGGTCACCCAGAATGTGCTCCCTGACACACTCATCCCACCTGGGAATCACTGTGAGATGAAAACTGCACATTGAATGAGAAGTTTGCTTGTATGACTGTTTTAAAAGTACCTAGCCATATAGGCAGCCATACTCCGACTTCAGAGACAGCCAGACTTCTCTCCGCCTGGAGAATATATCCACAAAGCAGCAGCACCAGCCATTTTGCAGTGCTATTTTTCTGGTCTGTAGGTGTTTCTGCTGTTTCTATTTTTAAAAAAAAATCACAGCATTTGCCAATTTTGTCCTCTTGCTGCCATGAAGTTTTATCTGTGCTAAATGTGTTGCACTTGGGGACTCGGTTTATTTTCTCTTCCAGAAGCTTGCATCCAGATCACCACTCAGGGTCTATTTTTGTTTTGTTTATTCTTTGGCTAGAACACAGGTTAAAAACCTGATCAGCTTTTCACAAGAGTAAACCATTATGTGCTGGTGGGAACGGATGTCAAAATTTACACAAGCCTCTTGCATGACTGTGGAGATTAGGTGTAAAAAAGCACAGCAGGGCTTATTCCATTATTCTCAAAATAAAAGCAAGCCTGCGCGCACGCAAGCATGCACGCACACACACACACACACACACACACACACACACACACACACACACACACACACACACACACACACACACACACACACACACACACACACACACACACACACGCAACACACACACACACACACACACCACGTGCAGTCATTAGGAGGGAATCATGACCTCTGTACATCTAATCTGTCTCCGTTTCTTCCTGGAGCCATCTTTGTCCAAGGGAGGTCACGCAGTTGTCATGTTGACGCAGTTGTCACCCTTGGGCCACCTCGCCAAAGACAAACAGCTTATTTGAAGATCCTCCTCCTCAACCCTGTTGGTTCTTTGGAAAATGGACAGCTCCCTCCTCCCCCCCCCCAACCCCCCTCTCCTTGTGTGTGTGTGTGTCTGGGTGTGTGTGCTCGTGTGTGTGTGTGTGTGTGTGTGTGTGTGTTGTGTGTGTGTGTGGTGTGTGTGTGTGTGTGTGTGTGTGTGTGTGTGTGTGTGTGGTGTGTGTGTGTGTTGTGTGTGTGTGTGTGTGTGTGTGTGTGTTGTGTGTGTGTGTGTGTGTGTGTGTGTGTGTGTGTGTGTGTGTGTACCTCTGTGTGTGATTGTGTGTGTGTGTGTGTGTGTGTGTGTGTGTGTGTGTTGTGTGGTGTGTGTGTTGTGTGTGTGTGTGTGTGTGTTTGTGTTTGTGTGTATGTGTTATTGTGTTAGTGTTAGTGTTAGTGTGTGTGCGCGTGTGTGTGTGTTCGTGTGCGCTAGTGTTAGTGTTAATGTTAGTGTTAGTGTTAGTGTGTGTGTGTTGTGTTGTGTGTGTGTGTGTGTGTGTGTGTGTGTGTGTGTGTGTGTGTGGTGTGTGTGTGTGTTTGTTTTCTTTCCCGACCTTTGTCTGGGGTGGGGGTGGGGGGTGGGGGCGCTAGGAAAAAAGATGTCCTTGGTAAAATTCTGTTTTAAAAGACAATCCCTCCCTCCAAAAAAGAAAGAAAGAAAGAAAGAGAGCACAGCCACTCATAGGCAAACAAATAGGCCTGCAGAAAAAGAAAAGGGGAAGAGAAAATGGGTGGCGATGCACTTGCGGCGACGTGCTTTTCCAGAGAAGGGAGAGAGAGAGAGAGAGAGGGGAGAGAGAAGAGAGAGAGAGAGAGGGAGGGAGGGAGGAGAGAGAGAGAGAGAGAGAGAGAGAGAGAGAGAGGGAGGGAGGGGAGAGGGAGAGAGAGAGAGTAGCTTGAAGCTGAAATGACTTAAATGAATGGTATGCAATACAATACAGTACAATACAATACAATGCAATATGATAAATACAATGCATATGATACTATACAATACAATACAATATGGTAACATGCAATCCGATAAAATATAATAGTCTGTTTTATAGACTGCAGCACAAACCGTTGCATTGCAGCACAATACCGTTCAGCACAACACACCACACTACAACTGACAATGCATGTTTACACAAGGAGGTAAACTTTGAGGAATAACAGACGACTATTGAAAATATATAACAGAGCCAAAAAAAAACAACCTCCCCCCAACCAAACAATCAATTAATCCACACCCCCCAAAAAAAACAACAACACACAAAACAAACCCAACCAAAAAAAAAACAAACAAAAAAACCCCAACCAAAAACAAACAACCCCCCCACCCCCCCAACCCAAAACAAACAACAAACAACCCCCCCCCCCCAACAAATCAACCCAAACACAAAAGCCCCTAGAAAACGTCCTTGATCATCACCATCACCTTTTGTTGTTGTGATTATACCTAAGTCCCAGAGGAGATATCCTTGAGGAGTGTTGGGGCACTGCCCTGAATTGTTCAGGCAGTGTGTTGTGGTCAAGTTGAACCTGGCGGAGCCCATCCCTCTCCAGATAGTAAGGTGCATGCTGGGTATGTTGGTGTCATCCATCCCACCGGCCATAGCTTGCCCATTTTTGTGCAGAAAGGTGGATGGAGGTTTTAACGTGTGTGCAAGATGATTTGCATGCGTTTGCACACAGTACCTTATTTATTGCCTCATCGGGACTTTCGGGAAAGTGGAGTCGGTACTGTTGTTATTTCCAGGGGGAAAATCCCTCGAATGAACACCTATGCAGAGGTTCAAACTGGCACCCTCATCTACCATCAATCCCCGATGTTAGAAATCTTAAAGGGCAAAAAACGGTCTCATAGGGAAAAATCTCACCATGGAGCTCTAGCCGAGCAACAAAGAAAAAAAAGAAGATTACCGTCAAATCATTAATATTGACACATTAACTACACAGCTTTACCCTCACCGAAAAAGACTGTAAACCAAGGTCCAGTGCACAAACGCACGCAAAACGTCTTGTGTACACGTTAAACCCCCTTTCACTTTTGGGAAGAGGAGGCTGTTGCGTGCTAGTAGTAAGGGATGACAAAATTAAAAGAAAGAAAGGAAGGCAGAAACAAAAATTGAACGCATGCATACTAAAAATATGTTTTGACACCATCCCTGAAGTCGGAATGCTG
>CM060329.1:30822562-30847562 GCA_030674155.1 Stramonita haemastoma | reverse complement strand
GCGTGTGTAGGTGCGTAAGTGTATAATATGTGTGTGCCCCTTTCTCTCGCTTTTCTATGTCTCTGTCTCTGTCTCTCTCTGTCTCTGTCTCTTTGTGTGTCTCTGTTTCCGTGTCTCTCTGTTTTTGTCTCTTTCTGTCTTTATCTTTTTGTGTCTGTCTATTTGTCTGTCTGTCAGTCTGTCTGTCTGTCTCTCTGTCTCTGTTTTCGTCTCTGTCACTGTTTCTGCCCCTCTGTCTGTCTGTGTCTGCCTGTCTGTCTCTGTCTGTCTCTGTCTGTCTCTGTCTGTCTCTCTCTGTCTCTGTGTCTGTCTGTATGTCTACCTGTCTGTCTTTCTATCTGTCTCTTTCTCTTTCTCTTTCTTTCTCTTCTCTCTCCTCTCTCTCTCTCTCTCCTCTCTCTCTCTCTCTCTCTCTCTCTCTCTCTCTCTCTCTCTCTCTCCTTCTCTCTCTCTCTCTCTCTCTTATCCATTTCTAGCATCCACATCTCCTCTGTACCCTTTCATTCTTCTTCCTCTTTATTAAATTCCATTATTTTCTGGGCAAGAACCCAAAGAAAAAAGTACTACGCCTGTGACCCTTGAAAATTAAGATCACATCATTCACTCATCAGTCTCTAGCATTCTCTGTCCCAACCTCTCTCTCTATTCTCTCTCTCTGTTCTGGTGTGATTGTCGCTGTTGTTTTTTCTCTTTTCGTTCTCTCTCATGTCACGTCAGCACTTACACACTAAAGACATCAGCCCACACACCACACTATCAACAACAATCACACACATCATCACACACACACACACACACATCACACACACACAGGGGTGTGTGGTGATGTGTGGGGGGATGTGGTTTTCTGTTTGTTTCTGTGTCATGGTCAGTGTGTGTTAACTGTGAATCTTCTCAGTTCCTTCTGCCTCACGTGTTGTGTGTGTGTGTTGTGTGTGTGTGTGTGTGTGTGTGTGTGTGTGTGTGTGTGTGTGTGTGTGTGTGTGTGTGTGTGTGTGTGTGTGTGTGTGTGTGTGGTTGTGTGAGTGTGTACTTGTGTGAGTGTTTGTTTGTTTGTTTGTTTGTTTGTGTGTGTGTGTGTGTGTGTGTGTGTGTGTGTGTGTGTGTGTGTGTGTGTGTGTGTGTGTGTGTGTGTGTGTGTGGAGTGTGTGTGTGTGTGATGAGTGTTTGTGTGTGAGTGAGTGGAGGTTGAGTGAGTGTTTGTGTGTGTGTGTGTGTGTGTGTGTGTGTGTGTGTGTGTGTGTGTGTGTGTGTGTGTGTGTGTGTGTGTGTGTGTGTGTGTGTTCGCATGCACATTAGCGTCCGTGTGCGTGTGTATGTACGGTTTTATGCGCGTGAGTGTGTATACGTATGTTATGTATGTATGTATGTATGTATGTATGTATGTATGTATGTATGTATGTATGTATGTATGTATGTATGTATGTATGTATGTATGTATGTATGTATGTTATGTATGTTTGTTTGTGTGTTTGTGTGTTTGTGTGTTTGTGTGTTTGTGTGTTTGTGTGTCTGAATGCTTGTATATATGTATGTTTATATGCATATATACCTACCTACCTACCTACTACCCTACCTACCTACCTACCTACCTACCTACCTACCTACCTACCTACCTACCCATCTACCTACCTACCTACAGCCATGTTCCTGTTATAAACAAGGTCTCAGTTATGTTCCTGCATTAGTCAAAGTCAAAGTCAAAGTCAAAACACTTTAATCATCCCTGAAGGGCAATTACAATACTGACAGGCATATTGATACTACTATTGATACTATTGATATTAAACAGGGGTCAGTCAATGTTCCTGTATTAAACTGGGGTCATGTTCCTGTATTAAACAGGGGTCAGTCACGTTCCTGTATTAAACAGGGGTCAGTCAATGTTCCTGTATTAAACAGGGGTCAGTCAATGTTCCTGTATTAAACAGGGGTCAGTCAATGTTCCTGTATTAAACAGGGGCCAGTCAATGTTCCTGTATTAAACAGGGGTCAGTCAATGTTCCTGTATTAAACAGGGGTCAGTCAATGTTCCTGTATTAAACAGGGGTCAGTCAATGTTCCTGTATTAAACAGGGATCAGTCAATGTTCCAGTATTCAACAGGGGTCAGTCAATGTTCCTGTATTAAACAGGTGTCAGTTATATTTCTGTATTAAACAAGGTCTCAGTCAAAGTTCCTGTTTTAACAAGGGGTCAGCCATGTTCCTGTATTAAACAAAGGTCATGTTCCTGTATTAAATACGATCAGTCAAAGTTCCTGTATTTAAACCAGGTCTCAGTCAATGTCCCTGTACTTAAAACAAGGTCTCAGTCAATGTCCCTGTACTTAAAACAAGGTCTCAATCAATGTCCCTGTACTTAAAACAAGGTCTCAGTCAATGTTCCTATATTAAACAGGGGTCAGCCAGGAGACAGTGGACTACATGGCCAAACATCTGGAGATCCGCTACGCGGTCCTGGACAACCTGCAGGATTCTCTGAAGACGTACCGCTGCCAGATGACCCTCGTCAACAAGGGTCCCCGCCCCGTGCCGGCTCGAGGGTGGGTGCTGTACTTCAGCCAGCCCTACCTGGTGGAGCCAGATCATCACCCTTACCCTGAGGGGCTGCTGCTACCCGGACAGGGGGTCCGCTTCAGGCATCTGCAGGTAAGGGGTGTGGGTGTGGGTGTGGTGGTTGTAGGTGGTTGTGGTTGTGGTTGTGGGGGTTGTGAATGGTGTGGTGGTGGTGTGGTGGGGGGTTCGTGGTGTGATTGGTGTGGGTGGTGTGGTGGTGATTGTGGTAGGTGATGGTTGGTGTGGTGGTGTGGGTGGTGGCGGTGGTTGTGGTGGATGGGTGGTGGTAGGAAGGTGAGGAGTGGTGGTGGTTGTGGTAGGTGGTGTTATGGTGGTGTAGTGGTGGTGGCTGTGGTGGGGAGGTGAGGGGTGGTGTGGTGGTGGTTGGTGTGGGTGGTAGTGGGTGGTGGGTGGTGTGGTGGTGATTGTGTGGGTGGGTGGGTTGGTGGTACGAAGATGAGGGGTGATGGTGGTTGTGGTAGGTAGGTGAGTGGGTAGGGAGGGGAGAGTGTGTATGTGAAGAGGGGTGGGTGGGTGAATAAGTGGTGGTGGTGTGTTGGTGGTGGTGGTGGTGGTAGGGGTGGTGGTTGGGCGGTGTGTGTGTGTGTGTGTGTGTGTGTGTGTGTGTGTGTGTGTGTGTGTGTGTGTGTGTGTGTGTGTGTGTGTGTGTGTGTGTGAAAGTCAAGTCACAGTCACAGTCAAGTCAAATTCACATTTCATCACTCTATTTTCATATCTCTCCTACTTTAGGGTCGTCGGGTATCACTTTAAATAGAAAGACACTAAACATTGGAGACTACTACTACTATACTACCACTGCAAATACTACTACTACTACTACTACTACTACTACTACACTACTACTACTACTACTACTACTACTACTACTACTAACGACTACTACGACTACTACGACTACTACGACTACTACGACTACTACTACTACTACTACTACTACTACTACTACTACTACTACTACTACTACCACCTTCCCCCGCCCTCTACTACTACTACTATACTACTACTACTACTACTACTACTACTACTACTACTACTACTACTACTACTACTACTACTACTCTACTTACTACTACTACTATACTACTACTACTACTCTATACTACCCCCCCATACTACTACTACAAACACTCACACCAACCCTGATACATGATGCCACAGGGCGGAGTGTTTAGCATGGAACCAGACGAAGGATTTGAAGCCATTCCTTCAGGAAAATCCCGAAAAATTCGCTACCTGTCCGAAAACTTTTCCGTGGCTCGGACTGACGTCATGCCTAACTGGTACCTGGGGGGCCCGGGGCTTGAACCCCGCACCGTGGTGAACACGGCAGGAGAGAGTCTGGACTGGGTGGAGGCCTTTAACACAGAACAGCAGTGGAAACGATATGACTACAAGCTACCGGACGAGGAGGGTCACGACCGTTACGACCCTTATACTGCCGCTACTAGGTGGGTTAGGAGGGTTGTGGTTTTCGTTTTGGTTGTTGTTTTGTTTGTTGAATTTGTTTGTTTTGTTTGTTTGTTGTTGCTGTTTATTTGTTTGTTGCTGTTGTCGTGGTGGTTAGTATCGTCATTATCTGTATTCTTATCACCACTATCATCATTACCATCATTATTGTCATCACCACCCTTAACCATCATGGTTTGGTAAAGTTGCGCACTATTTGCTTGAATAGATTATGCTTTTGTTCTTTTATTCTTATTAGGGATACATATGTTTATTGTTCTTAATTTCTTCGTCTATTTTTTTTCTTTTTCTTTCTTTCTTTCTTTTTTCTTTCTTTCTTTCTTTTCTTTTTTCTTTCTTTCTTTCTTTCTTTCTTTCTTTCTTTCTTTCTTTCTGTATCAATCTATGTGTTGGTTTTAGGCCTAACCGCCTGCAAACAAACAGAGTTTGTGGTATGTTTATCACCAAAATTCAGGTATTGCTAGATGGGAGATAATAAAGAAACGCTGTAGAAACATTGAAGCATGCAGTTTTGTCCCTTTGACCAGTCGGCAACCGCGCATGATCTCGGCTTTAAAACGTCCTCCTGGGTCATTCCATGTGGGACATTAGCTGTTGATATACTGATTGTAAACCATCCATGACATTCCAAGCGAAATTATACCAGTACACAGAAAGATATATGGTCTCCTTTCAGACAGGCGGTAGTGGTGTTCCATCCCCTCTTCCACCCCCACCCCCCAAAAAAACCAACAAAAAACAAACACCTCCCCCCCCCCAACAAAAACAAACCAACAAAAACCCCAACAAGAAACGTGTATATTATTTCCAGTGAAAATAATACTAAGCTTTAATGTTATTTCAAGATATTTGACGTGGTGTTCAGCAAACAACCGAATGCTAGTTTTTTGTAAACTTTATGTGGTTTATGGGTTGTAATGTGCGCGCGCGCAGCCGCGCGCACACACACACACACACACACACACACACACACACACACACACACACACACACACACACACACACACACACAACAAAACACACACACACACACACACACACACACACACACACACACACACACACACACACACACACACACACACACACACACACGGGGAAAAGATTACTGTTTGCTTCGGGTTTGTTTGTATTTCCTCTCTCTGTCTCTCTGTCTCTGTCTCTCTTATGTTATGTTCAACAAGCGTGCGTCATGTTTGGTTTGTTTTTTATTAGAAAAAAACCAACAAATCCCTTGCTAGCTTTGAAGTCGTAAGATCGTTAAAGATCCTAACATTCATGCCAGCGTTCGGAGGGGTTACGAAAACACGAACAAATCCAGCATTCATCCCGGAAATCAGAATGCAGCTACCTTCATGGTGAGGGTAAAACCCCCCAAACCTCAACCAACCAACCAACTAAACAATAAGCCAAACAAAAAAACCGGTCACATACGCTGAAAAATCACATCAATTGGTGAATCTCGGAGCTCTAGCCAAGAAACACCCCCCTCCCATAAAAAAAAGAAAAAAAAGAATACAGCCATAACATTATCGACGACGGAGAAGTACACAGTAAAACCATGACGAACAACACTGACGATGATGGGCTAGGGATGACGTCACTGTGCAGGTACGCGGTGAACAAAGTGAGGGACCTAGGGGCAGCCGGGAAGAGGGTGCTCCCCACCCCTGTGCAGATGCAGGTCTCCCAGGGCTCTGAGGACTCCTGGCTGCAGCTGAACACCAAGGACTGGGCCATCTTCTCCCCAGACCTCTTCCTCACCCAGGCTGTGTGGCTGGGGGGTAAGGTTCTACAATTCTGCATCTCAAGATTTTTATATATAATAATAATAATAATAATATTAATAATAATAATAATAATAAAATGGAGGCTTATATAGCGCGAATTCCCCAAAAAACATGGGCTCACCGCGCTGTACAATCAAATCAATTTAAATAGGTTACATAATATGAACGTGAAAAATTTGACTAGACAAAAAAAATAAGGAAAAATGCATGCGCATACAATACACAGCATAATTATTACATGGCCAGGGAATATAAAGTAAAATAAGAGCAATTTCATCAAGGAAATGTCTCAAGATTTTTAATGTCAAGGGAAACAGCAACAACCAACCAACCAACCAAACCAACCATAGGGGCACATAGAGTGTACAGGTCTCTACCACAACTTGGTGGATCGGTGGTCTAGAGGTAACGTGGCTGCATACAAATCGAAAAGTCCAGGTCGGAGTGTGTGGTAGTTCGAATTTATTTTATTTATTTTATTTTATTTATTTTATTTTATTTTATTTTATTTTATACCACTTTATGTCACAACATATTTCTCTAAGTGAAATTCCGGCTGCTCTCCCCGGGGGAGAGCGCGTCGCCACAAGTGCAGCGCCTACCCATTTTTTCTTTTCTTTTTCCTGTCTGCAGCTGTATTTGTTTTCCTGTCAGAGTGGCTTTTTTCTACAGAATTTTGCCAGGGACAACCCTCTTGTTGCCGTGGGTTCGTTTACGTGCGCTATATAATGATGTGTAACACTCGGGACCTCGGTTTATCGTTTATTCCAAAAGACTAACACCCAGATCACACACATGGTCTGATGGATAGGTAAAAGGTTTTGGGCCCAAACGGGATTCGAACCAGGCGCACACTCCGACCTGGACTTTTCGCTTTCTAGGCAGGTGCATTACCTCTAGACAACCGAACTACTAATGTCAAGGGAAAAAATAAACAAACAACAACAACTAACCAACAAACTATAGGGGTACATGAAGTTTACGTATAGCCTACCACAACTTGCAGATGTGGGTGTGTGAAAGTACTTACCACATTAATGAACCCCACTCCTTACAGAATTATTTTATAATGTAGTCATGATAATGGTAATACCGTGCGTCTTCTCATCCTGGTGAATCCCAAATGAAAGAGATATAAAGTACAAAACATAAGAAAATAACGATAGTATCTCATGAAAACAAGTATGACAAATTATTGGGTATAAAAATGGAAAGAACATTTACAGTACAGTAAAAGAACAATAAGTTAAAATAATGTTTAAAGACATCGACAGTCAAAGACACATATTTTCTTTCTCTCTCTTATCTCTCTCTGTCTCTGTCTCTCTCTGTCTCTGTCTCTCTCTTTCTCTCTGTCTCTGTCTCTCTCTTTCTCTCTGTCTCTTTCTCTCTGTCTCTCCCGTCTCTCTTAGCCCAAGCAGACAGCAGACTCAGACTAGTAGACAGTCAGACAGCTCTAGGCAAGCAGCAGCGACGTTACAGGCAGAGACAGACAGGCAGACAATGGAAAGACAGTCAGTCAGGCAGGCAGACTAAAAGACAGACATAGAGGACATGAGACAAAGGCAGAGAGACAGATGGCAAAACAGACAGAGACAGGACAAACATACAGACAGACAAGCAGACAGACAGAGCAAGGCAAACAGACAGAGGCAGACAGAAAGGCAAACAGTAGACTAGGTAAATGTCAGGAAGGCAGAGGCAGGAGAGAGAGAGCAAGACGAGAGATAGGAGAAGAGAGTAGGAGAGAGAGAGAGAGAGAGAGAGAGAGAGAGAGGAGAGAGAGAGAGAGAGAGAGAGAGAGAGAGACAGACAGACAGACAGACAGACAGACAGACAGACAGACAGACAGACAGACAGACAGACAAACAGACAGACTGAAAGCCTGATAAGCAGGCAGGCAGGTTGACAGGCATAAACTGAACTCGCAGGATTGGGCCATTTTATGGTGTTTTCCTTAAACAGGCTGTTTAGCTTGGGGTGTGGGGAGGATGTGGGAGGTGGGGTAGGGGTTGGGGCGTTGAACCAGGTCTTCAGATCGTGAGGGTCCACGTTCTAACCACGAGGCTACCCCGCCTCCCCCCCCCCCCCCTTTCCAGAAAGACTATATAATGAGCGTCAGTCCTGCCATCTCCTTGACCTTTAGACCCAGCAAGTGACACAGTGGTGTTGCCATTCCTCTCCTCCTGCTGCCATCGTTAAAACCTCTCACAGACACACAGACACATACAGACAGACAGACAGACAGACACATACACACACGCACACATACACACACAAACACACATACACGCACACACAAACACACGCACGCACACACTCATACACATCCACCCAGCCACACGTACATACACATACACAGACACACAGACCCCCCCCCCCACACACACACACTCCCTCACACACATACATACACAGACACACACAGACACAGACACAGACAGACAGACAGACAGACAGACAGAGAGACACACACACACACATACATCCATACACATACACACACTCACATAGACATACATACACAACCCCCTCACGCGCACGCACGGGACGCACGCACGCACGCACACACACACATCGTTCGGGTGAGACTATACACCGAGATGCTGTGTGCAAATGCACGCAGAACATCTTGCGCAAACGTTAAAATCCGTTCCACTTTTCAAAAGAATAGGCCTTTGTGTTCGGGTGGGAACGGATGACAAAATTTACAAAACTGCATACACACAGGGAATAGATGTAAAAAGCACAAAAGTGCTTATTCCATTATCCTCGATATGAAAAGATAAAGATAAAAAAAGAAAATACACACACAACACACGCGCGCGCGCGCACACACCACGCACGCACGCACGCACGCACGCACACAAACCTCATGTTTGCTTTCCACAGGAGGAGGAGGAGAGAAGGAGAAGGAGGGGAGGGAGAGTGGAGGAGGATGAGAAGAGGAGGAGGAGGGAGAGGAGAACAAGGATGAGAAGGAGGACAAGAGGAGAATGAGGAGGAGGGAGAAAAGGAGAATGAGGAGGAAGAGGTAGAATAGGGCGTGGGTTTGTCTAGTGTCATTGCTGTTAGTCTGTGCAAACGTAGGTAAAAGAAAAGGGGGTGGAGTGGGGTGAGTGCGGGGGGTGGGGGGTGGGGGGTTGTGAAGGTGGACCAAAAGTAGAAAAAGAGAGAGAAAAAAAACCAGTCCACATTGTGGGAATATTTTCGAATAATTTGTCGAGCATTGACCTTCTTTTAGCTTAAAATACAATTACTTTTTTCTGTGAAAAAAGAGAAAAATATTACAGTATATAATGTAGTTTTCAGCATGAACAGGCCAAACAATTCCCAATAGGAACAAGAAAAAAGTATCCCAGCAGAAACTGGGATTTTCAGGAACATTGAACAATCCCAACAGGAGCAGGACAAAATCACAGCAGGAACAGGAAAAATCTGAGTAGGAACAGGTTAATTCCAACAGGAACGGGAAAAATATCCCAACAGAACAGGTGGGGGGGGGGGGGGGAACTCCCAGAATAAACATGAACATGTGAACAATTTCCCAGCATGAACAGAAAAAAAACTCCCACGCACTACACTACACTACACTACACTACACTACACTACACTACACTACACTACACTACACTACACTACACTACAACTGTCTGTCTGTCTGTCTGTCTGTCTGTCTGTCTGTCTGTCTGTCTGTCTGTCTTGTCTTTCTTTCTTTCTTTCTTTCTTTCTTTCTTTCTTTCTTTCTTTCTTTTCTTTCTTTCTTTCTTCTTTGTCACTCAGTCATGTTCTGCTATACATGATACTACACTACACTCCACTACACTCCACTCCACCACACCACACTACACCACACCACACCACACCACACCACACTACACCACACCACACCACACCACACCACACCACACCACACCACACCACACCACACCACACTCCACTACATTCGCTTCCATATCACATCTTGTTTCTTTGTTTTTCTTCTTCTCTAGAACGTTTAGGAATCAACGTGGTAAGAAGACAGCCTAAAAGCCGAGCCATCATCTTCAAGGTGGAAGAGGTGACCGTGAGGGCGGGGTCTCGGCAGCTGGGGGGCCCTGAGGCGTATTCCCTGACTGTGGACCCTGTGGGGGACATCATTGAGATCAAAGCCAGTCACCCTCCTGGAGCTTTCTATGCCGCCATGTCTTTGCTGAACATGAAGGACGATGATGACAAGGTATTGTATGTGTGTGTGTGTGGTGTGTGTGTGTGTGTGGTGTGTGTGTGTTGTGTTGTGTGGTGTGTGTGTGTGTGTGTGTGTGTGTGTGTGTGTGTGTGTGTGTGTTGTGTGTGTGTGGTGTGTGTTGTGTGTCAATTTTACGTCTGTTCACTCAATGATATTATGATGTTAGACAAGTGGGGGGTTGGGGTGGATGATGAGCTGAGAGATGAGGGCTGCAAAGTAAGGAGATGCGTTTCAGTACTAAAAAAAGATAAGTGTGGCAGTTTTGTAAATCTTGTCATCTATTCCCATCGGCACACAAGGCCTACTCTTACGAAAAGCGGAACAGGATTTAACGTGCGCGTAAGATGTTCTGAGCGCGTTCGCACAGGGGACTCGGTTGATAGTCTCATCCGACAGACTTTTCGGGAGAGTGGAGCCAGCATGATGTTAATTCCAGGGGGGGGGGGGGGGTTCCCTGAAACGGGAATCGAACCCGGGTAGGTCAAATTGCGAGCGCAAATGTTCTGACCACTAGGCTATCCCGTCCCCCCCCCCATGATGAGAGATTAGGGATGGAGGTGAGGGAAAAGACCATACCTGACTCTATCTATTCCCCCTGCACAGGTGCCACAAGCCACCATCGTGGACGCCCCCAGGTACGAATACCGAGGTCTGATGGTGGATGTGGGGAGAAACTTCCACCTCGTGGCGGACATCCTGCGGCTGCTGGACCTGATGGCCCAGTACAAGCTGAACAAACTGCACCTGCACCTCACTGATGACGAGGGATGGAGGATCCAGATCCCTGGATTAGAGGAGTTGACGGAGGTCCGTCTGTCTGTCTGTCTGTCTGTCTGTCTGTGATCTTTAGTTAGTTTTTTTTTTGGGAGGAGAAATGGTTTATACATGTTGTGTTTTGCTCAAGGGGCAGTCCATGGTTATGATTTAGGGTACAGTGCTGTGGGGGCTAATTACTACAGGAAGTATTGCTGTGGGTCCCAGTTTTTAGAGGCCATATTTGTGTAGGCCCAGTTTTTTGAGCACAATTGCTATAGGGCACATTTCTGTGGGCTGAATCACTATAGGCCATGTTATCAAGGCCCAATTGCTATAGGCCATATTACTGTAGGCCCAATTGCTAGAGGATATATTACAGTAGGTCCAATTGCTATAGGCCATATTACTGTAGGCCCAATGCTAGAGGCTATATTAAAGTAGGCCCAATTTCTACAGGCTATTACTGTAGACCCAATTGCTACAGGTCATATTCCAGAAGGCCCAATTGCTATAGGCCATATTACAGTAGGTCCAATTGCTATAGGCTATATTATTGAAGGCCCAATTGCTATAGGCCATATTACAGTAGGTCCAATTGCTATAGGCTATATTACTGTAGGCACAATTGCTATAGGCCATATTACAGTAGGTCCAATTGCTATAGGTTTATTACTATGGCCAATTGCTATAGGCCATATTACAGTAGACCAAATCGCTATAGGCTGTATCAGAATGGGTCCAATTGCTAGAGTCATGTAATTTTTGCAGAATGCTATATGCCATATCATATGGACCCATTGCTATATTAGTCATATCACTATGGTCTAATAGCTATAGGCATATCACTATGGCACAATTGCTATAGGCCATATCACTATGGGCACAATTGCTATAGGCCATACCACATGGCCCACTTGCTATAGCCGATATCACTATGGTCCAATTGCTATAGGCCATATCACTATGGCCCAGTTGCTATAGGTCATAGTCAATCAATTAATGAATCAACCGATTAATCAAAACAATGAATGAATGAATGAATGAATCTCTCTCTCCCCTCTCTCCCCCCCCCCCCCTCTCTCTCTTCTCCCCCCACTCTCTCTCTATCCCCTCCACCTCCCTCCCCCCCCTCTCTCTCTCTCTCTGTGCAGGTGGCGGGTCGTCGTTGCCATGACCTTGAGGAGAAGCAGTGTCTACTGCCCTTCCTGGGGTCAGGCCCCTCCCCCACCCCCCGGGGGTCTGGCTACTACACCCTGGATGACTACAGGGATATACTGATGTATGCCGCGCAGAGGCACATCCAGTTGTGTGTGTTGTTGTGTGTGTGGTTGGGGGGGGGGGGTGGGTGTGTGTTTTGTTGTGTGGTTGTGTTTTGGGTGTGTGTGTGTGTGTGGGTGTTGTGTGTGTGGTGTTGTTGTGTGTGTGTGTGTGTGTTGTGTTGTTGTGTGTGTGTGTTGGTTTGTGTTTTTGTGTGTTGTGTGTGATGTGGTTGGTGTTGTTTGTTGTGTTTGTTGTTGGTTGTGTGTATGTGTGTGTGTTTGTGTGTGTGTGTGTGTGTGTTTTGCGTGTGTGGTGTGTGTGGTTATGTTTGATGTTGTCTGATGTGTGGCATTATAAAACTTACATGTGCTTTTAACATTTTGTTACAATTAGTCCCAGTGTGCATGTGGTTTTATCATGTATGTATGTATACTATTTTACTCTCTGTGTGTATGTATGTGTGTGTGTATGTGTGTGTGTGTGTGTGTGTGTGTGTGTGTGTGTGTGTGTGTGTGTGTGTGTGTTTTGCGTGTGTGTGTGTGTGTGTTTGCGTGCATTGTGTGCATTGTGTATGTGTACATTGTGTGTGTATGTATGTTTTGTGTGTTTTTGTGTGTGTGTGTGTGTGTGTGTGTGTGTGTGTGTGTGTGTGTGTGTGGTGTGTGTGTGTGTATGAGTGTATGTATGTGTGTATGTGTTTGTTGTGTGTCTGTGCTTACGCGCGCGCGCGCGCGCCTCTGTGTGTGTTGTGTGTGTGTGTGTGTGTGTGTGTGTGTGTGTGTGTGTGTGTGTGTGTGTGTGTGTGTGTGTGTGTGTGCAGGTGATTCCAGAGATAGACATGCCAGGGCACGGGCACGCGGCTATCCGAGCCATGGAGGCCGGAAAGAACGACTGCTGGCTGACAACAACATCACTGAGGCCTACAGGTGCTGCTGTATACCTGTCTGTCTGTCTGTCTGTCTCTCCGTCTGTCTGTCTGTCTGTCTTAGTGTGTGTGTGTTGTGTGTGTGTGTGTGTGTGTGTGTGTGTGTGTGTGTGTGTGTGTGTGTGTGTGTGTGTGTGTGTTGTCCGTCTGTCTTTCTCTCTGTGTATCTGCCTATGTATCTGCCTGTCTATCTTTCTGTCTGTTTGTTTGTTTGTATGTCTGTCTGTCTGTCTCTCAACCTCTCTCTCTTCTCTCTCTCTCTCTCAAGTTGGATTTTTGATTTTTGATTTTATTTTTATTGTGCATTTATATCAATGTGTGTGTATGTGTGTGTGTGTGTGTGTGTGTGTGTGTGTGTGTGTGTGCGTGCGTGCGCGCGCGCGTGTGTGTTTGGAGTGAAGTGTTTAGAATTGATTGGACAATTGAGTGGTTATGTAAATAACTACGTGATTGATTTTGGTACAGTGTTCTTGATGTGTTTATTACTTGCCGATTCCATTACGTTTGTTTGGTTTGTTTATTTCTCTTTCTTATTGTTGGGTTGTTTTGTTGGTTGTTGTTCTTTTTCTGAGGGCCTGGTGTAAAGAAGCTTGCGGCTTATCGATTTACCCTCATTAAAATATTCGAGTTTCGAGAGTTTCGAGTTTCGAGTTCTCTCTCTCTCTCTCTCTCTCTCTCTCTCTTCTCTCTCTCTCTCTCTCTCTCTCTCTCTCTCTCTCTCTCTCTCTCTTCTCTCTCTCTCTCCCTTTCTCTCCTTTCTCTGTTTTGTATGTCTGTCTATCTCCATATATCCATGTCTCTCTCTGTCTCACTCTGTCTCTGTCTGTGTCTCTTTCTGTTTCTATGTCTCTCTCTGTCTCTGTCTGTCTGTCTGTCTGCTTATCTGTCATTCTGTTTGCCTGTCACTGTGTCTGTCTCTCAATTTTATTTCATTTACCTGTGTGTGTGTGTGTGTGTGTGTGTGTGTGTGTGTGTGTTGTGTGTGTGTGTGTGTGTGTGTGTGCGTGCGTGCGCGCGCGCATGTATATGTGTATATGCACACACGCACTCGCGCGTATGCGTACGTGTGTGCATGCTTGTATGCGTGACGTGCAAACCTGCTTGTCTGCCTGCATGCATGCCTTGCGTGCGTGCGCGCCTACCCTGTATGCATGCATCCACGGACCAACAGATACGTACTGGTAGAAGACGACGACCCGTCCTGGTACAAATCCGTGCAGCAGTTCACCGACAACGCTGTCAACCCCTGTCTCCCTTCCACCTACAACTTCCTCACCACTGTCCTCACCGCCCTCATCCGCGCTCACCACGACCTCATGCCCCTTACCCTCTTCCACTTCGGGGGCGATGAGGTGGCCCATGGCGCCTGGGTCAACTCCACTGCCTGTCAACGGCTCCTGGCGTCCCCGGAGTTCAAAGCTCAGGGCTACACTGGGTTAAAGGAGTACTTCGGTAGACAGGTGAGGGTTAGTTGTGGTTGTGGGTGAGGGTGTGGTTGTGGTTGTGGTGTGGTGGTGGGGTGGTGGTGTGGTGTGTGTGTGGGGGGGGGTTGTGTTGGTGGTGGTGTGGATGTGCTGTGTTGTGTTGTACTGCACTGTATTGTATTGTAGGTTCCGTGTGCTAACGCACGCAGAACATCTTGCGCGCTCTTCAGAACCTGTTCCACTTTTCCGAAGCACACACACACACACACACACACACACACACACACACACACACACACACACACACACACACACACACACACACACACACACCACACACACACACACATACACGAAAACCACACCGTAAATGAACTCCAGAGCTCTAACCAAGGCACGAAACCAAAAACAACAAAAAAATTTGTAAGCCACTGACCATACTATATACATCTATCTACCAGGTGTCCAACATCACTGGTCAGCTTGGTCTGGACCTGGCGGCTTGGGAGGACGGAGTGATGGAGTCGGGCAGTATGCCCTATGACCGCTCCATGCTGACCAATGCCCATGTCTACGCCTATGCTTGGGACAACGTGTGGGCCTGGGGAGTGTCTTACAGGGCCTACAAACTGGCCAACGCCGGATTCAAGGTCAGTGCATGTATGCCACCGCTTTTTTTTGGGGGTGGTGGGGAGTGGGGGTGGGGGAGAAGATGGCTAAGTGGTCTGAGTTTCAGTCCCCTCACTGGATGAAGTCTTTCGGATGAGACTATAAACCCAGGCCCGTGTGTGAACGCACGCAGAACATCTTACGCACACGCTAAATCCTGTTCCGCTTTTCGTACGAGTAGGCCATCATGTGCTGGTGTGAACAGATGACATTTACAAAATTGCATACACACGGGGACTGGATGTAAAAATGCACATGAGTGCTTAATCTATTATCCTCGATGTAAAAGAATAAAAAAAATAAAAAAATAAAATTAAGGTTCTTGTCTCACTGAGGTGTCTTTTTTGATGGATTACATTTCATGAATAATGGGTGGATTGGGGGTCTTGAGGTTTGAAAGCAAAGCACCTGTTTAGAGAGTGAGATTCCCTTGTAGGGATGCCTGGGAGCCTGTCAGGATAAATAACATCCCCTCCTTATGCAAAATTCTGTGCTAGGAATTCCCTCTTTTCTATCCCTCTCTATGTTTTTGCCTTGTTTTTATTTTCTTCTTGTCATCTCTCTTCTTCTTGTCTAGTTTCTGCCTTCTTTATGGTCCAGGGAGGAGACGGGCGCCGCCCTCAATATGCTGGCACCTAGAGAAACTGAGGTCTCTGATACCTCGCTCCCCTACGACCACATAGGTTATGGGACACCTTAATTACCTTTTTTTGTTTTACCTGAATCTTTCAGGTGGTGATGGCTCAAGCCACTCACCTCTACCTGGACCACCCCCATGAGCCTGACCCTGAGGAGCGGGGCCTGTACTGGGCCACCCGCTTCACCTCCACCCGCAAATCCTTCTCCTTCATGCCCTCTGACCTCTACGCCAACGCTGACGTCAGCAGGTCAGGTGACCCCGTCAGCCAGGAGGACCTGTGTGGCAAAGATGGCGACGGCTGTCTGCCGCTCACCAAGCCCGAAAATATCGCTGGTGAGTGAGATTGCTGGCTGTTTAGTTTATGGGCACATGGATAGACAGACTGACAGACACGGATAAAGTAGGCTACTTATTCCATCTGAAAATAAAACGTCGTCGTTCGTTCCTTCGTTTGTTCTCTCTCTCCCTCTCTCTCTCTCTCTCTCTCTCTCTCTCTCTCTCTCTCTCTCTCTCTCTCTCTCTCTCTCTCTCTCTCTCTCTCTCTCTCTCTCTCTCGATCTCTAATGGTGATGATGGTTATGATGATGTGGTTACTAAAGGTGATGATGGTAACGATGGTGTAGGTGTTGAAAGTGATAGTGGTAACAGTGACTATGATGAAGAAGTTAAAGATGACGATGGAAACAGTGATGAAGAAGACGAGGATGATGATCGTGAATATTATGTAGAAACTGAAGATGATGATCGAAAACTAGAATTGTAGAATAGCTGAAAATGTTTTCCGCGATGATGTTTACCTTCCTCCTGCCTCAAACATGTTTTGTATAGTGGTCTAAGGCCGATGTACAATAAAACTTTTCAGTGTTCAGTGTTCAGTGTTCAGTGTTCTCTCTCTCTCTCTCTCTCTCTCTCTCTCTCTCTCTCTCTCTCTCTCTCTCTCTCTCTCTCTCTCTCTCTCTCTCTCTCTCTCTCTCTCTCTCCTCTATTTTTCTCTCCTCTTTCTGTGTCTCTTGTTTCTTTCTCTGTTCCCCTTTCTCTATCCCTCCATCCTTCCTTGTCTCCCCATCTGCATACTTGTCCGTCCGTCCGTCCGTCCGTCCGTCTGTCTGTCTGTTTTTCTATTGGTATCCCTCTTCCTTTCTCTCTGCACCAGTTACATCAACTATGTGCCCCAGAACTCGCAATTCATTTTTTTTAGATGGTCAAGAGTCCATCAATAATTTTTTTCCAAACCATTTTAGTTGAAAATACTCTTCCTCTGTGGGGGTGCATGGGGCATGACTGTATAAATAGCATCCCAACTTTCTGGAAATTCTGTTCTAGGAATTCCCTTTTTTCTCTCCCTCTCTTTCTTTCTGCCTTTGTTCATTTTCTTCCTGTCTTCTCCTCCTGGTCTATTTTCTGCCTCCTTGGTTCATTCTCCTGCGTTTTCTCCCAGAAAGACTTCAAAGATAACAATTCTCTCCTATGCTGAAGTCGGATGGCTGAGCCTGACTTGGCAGGTGCCTTATGGCAGTGTAACGCAATCTCATGCATATTGCAGACAACATAAGCTGTCTGAGTGTTCGACATAGGAGAAAAAGAAAAAGAAGAAGAAGAAGAAGAGGAAGAAGAAGAAGAAGAAGAAGAAGAAGGAAATTTCCGAGGAATGGTACTGAAACAAAATATTGGAGAAGAAATCAATTGTGTAGTTATAGGTACTTCTGCTTTTTTCAATACATTCTGTATCAAACTATCACCCTTAACAGGGGGCCAGATAGCCTAGTGGTTAGAGCTTTGAGCTCGCAATCTGACGGTCTGGGTTTGAGCCGCCACCGCACCCGTTCAAGGGGAGTTTTCCTCTGCAGTTAACATAAGTCCCTACTCTGTTCCCTCAAAAGTCTTTCAGAAGAAACTACAAACCAAATTTCCATGTGGGAATGCCCGCAGAACATCTTGCGCACATGTTGAAACCCGTACCACCTTTAAGAAGAGTAGGCTTTAATTTCCCAGAAGGAATGGATTACAAACTTTACCAAAAAAACCCTCCGCATGCACGCAGGTGTCATGTTTAGACACAATCCCTGAAGTCGGAATGCAGCTACCTTAAGTGTAGGGAGAAAAAAATGATCACATACGCAAAAAATCTCGCCATGGGGTAAACCTCAGACCTTGAACCCAAGAACAAAAAAATATTCATCATTAGTTAATTTAACCAGGGACAAGGAGTTTAGATCTCCTGCATCATGGTATGTAACGTAATGTCTTGGGATGTCTTCCCTCAATCTGACTGTATAAATAGCATGCCAGCTTTCTGGACATTCTGTGCTAGGCATTCCCTACAGTAAGCAGTGTCTGTGCTACAGGTATGCAGGCCCACCTGTGGAGCGAACTGATCCGAACACGCCAGCAGGCAGACTACATGATCTTCCCCCGCCTCTTGGCCATAGCGGAGAGGGCGTGGCATGAGCCCACGTGGGAGCGGGAGAGGACCAATCAAACGGCGCGAGAGCGTGAGCGTGAAGCTGATTGGGTGGATTTTGCCAACACGCTGGGCTATCGGGAACTGGCCCGGCTGGACAGACAAGGGGTGGAGTACAGAGTGCCGCCCCCTGGGGCCATGTAAGTGTTCAGACAGAGGAACACTTTGTCCATGACAATAGAATGCAAATGGCTGCTTGGTGGTACAAGCCCCCAAATCCTCATGAATGATGGGCTCTTTAACATGCATGTTTATAACATGCATAACATACACACACACACACACACACACACACACACACAATATATATATATATATATATATATATATATATAATATATATATATATATATATATATATATAAAGGGAATGATGGCACTGGTAGGTTTGCACTTTAATTTAAGCTTGGAGATCATAAAACTTCCCAAGTCTTTATCAATTAACAAGACACTCTCGCCAAGATTCAAACCCATGACTTCATGGACCCATGGTATTGAAGTGAAATGGTCTTAACCACTCAGCTATAGCATTAATTGCACATGGAGCTGGGTTGCATAGTCTCCACAGAAGGACTCTCAGGGGAGTGAGGCCTGTACCACAGTTAATGACAATCTAAGGGAAAAATCTCAGACATCTGACTAACGCCATAGCCAAGTGGTTAAGACCGTTCAACTTCAATCCCACGGGTCCATGAAGTCGTGGGTTCATGGCAGCTACATGTGAGGAATTAAGAATGGGGATTTTTACGATTTTCCAGCTCAACCCTAAGTGCAGAACTGCCAATACTTTCATTCCCTTTGTTTATAGTAGGCTACACATACAGAAGATCACATATTATGCACGTTAAAGGTTCCATCATTCATGTCAGCGTTGGATGGGTTATAGAAACAAAAATATACCCAGCATACATCTTGGAAGTCAGAATGTGGCTACCTTCATGGTGGGCAAAAGCAGTTGCACATGCAAAATCTCACCATGTGTTAACCCCAGAGCTCTAGCGGAGGAATGGAAAAAAGAAGACCCCCCATCCCCCATCCCCACCTGATCATAAGCTCAAACCCCTCTCCTAGGGACCTGTGGTGTGGCAGATTGTACTATGTCGACCCATTGTGGAGTGGCAGATTGTACTATGTCAACCCATTGACAGGGAAACAAAGTTTAGGATCACAAGTAACAGTGTATACTATGGTAAAGCGTTTATACACACATTATGCGTCAGTGCGTTTAAAGATTAAATGTTTACACAAACCCTATGTTACAGTGTGTGTAAAGGTGGTTTACACAAACCTTTTGCTACAAAGTCTCATTTTTTTACCATTATTTTGTGTGGTACAGGGTAAAAAAAGAGGTAAAGGTGTTCTCATAGCCTATAAGGTCATTCGAGAGCAAGGAATCAGAGACCTCAGCTTCTCTAGGGGCCAGCAAGTTGAGGGCAGCCCCAATCTCCTCTCCCCTGCTGCTTTACCTTCCCTATGACCTTACAGAGGGCAGGTACCCATTTACAGCAAGGGGGACTGGTGGACTGGGCCTGGGGGACTGTACTGAAGTCAATGCGCACGAACGGTCACCCATCCACTTAGTAACCATGCTCAAGGCTGCTTAACCTTAGCTTGGGAAGAGTGAGTGCTCTAACCACTGACCTAGGTAGGCCTATTTTGTCCCCAAAGTAACTAACCAATGTCGTCACAAAGGCATGTAACAGGGGATCTGATGTCAAATCGGTTACTGTTATCGTTAACCACTGTGTATTGCAGCATGTCTGGAGGCAGACTGGTGACCAATGTCCCCTTTCCTGGCCTGGCTGTGGAATACAGCCCAGATGGCGGCGTCACGTGGTGTCAGGTTTCTGATGGCGTCCCTCTGACTTCAGGTTCTGTTCTGCTGAGAACGAGGTGAGAACGAGGACTTTGAAAATCAACAAGAAACAAGCATCCAAGCAGACTGCCAACCAGTCAATCAGTCAACAAAACAACAAACCAATCAATCAACCATCTATCTATCTATCTATCTATCTATCTATCTATCTATCTATCTATCTATCTATCTATCTATCTATCTATCTATCTATCTATCTATCTATCTATCTAATAATGGGTAGGCACTGCACTTGTGGCAACACACTCTTCCCCCCCCTCCCAGAGCAGCCCAAATTTCACGCAGAGAAATCTGCTGTGACTTAAGTTGTATAAAATAAAAAATAAAATAAAATAAACCAACCAGCAGAAGGAAGGTGGCAGCATGGTTTAGACCCTCACTGGTCTAACAAGTAAACCATGCGGTTCTGGGTTCAATTCCCAGACTTGCCCTTTCTTCCCAGTTTGACAGGGAAATCAAACCAAATGTCACGTCTTTTGGAGGAGACTCTAAACCACGTTCCAACAGACTTGTCCACACCAGAAGAATCCACGGCAGTTGAAAAATCGGACAGAGCAGGAAGGTACCTCCTGACAATTCTTGTATAAGTTTGTAGGTTCAATTCCCAACTGTATCCTGGTAGTGGAAAAGCTGGTACCTTAATGGTGGGGAGAAAAAGATTGCATAAGCAAAAATCTCACCTCTGGTGAACCTCGGAGCTCTAGCCGAGGAACAAAAATATCCAAACTCATAGATACTCCTTTATGAAGCCCCAACTCTGGCGTCAGTGATGGTTCTTGATGTGGTTGCAGGTCTGCCGCAGGGGGGCGCTACAGTCGAGAGGTCAAGGTCACACTCGGTGGACGTAACTCCGGCAGCTCTTTGGGAGTTTTCTCCCTTGTTATATTTATTTTGAGTAGTGTTTCCTGGTTTTCTAAGGGGTTGTTTTTGTAGTTGTCAAAAATCGTTCTATTTTTGTGGGGGTAGTTTTTGTTTTGTGTGTGTGCGTAGTTGTGTGTTTTCTGTCACAATAAATGTTTAATTATCTTAGGTGCGTTTTCATGAACTCGTGTGTGTGTGTGTGTGTGTGTGTGTGTGTGTGTGTGTGTGTGTGTGTGTGTGTGTGCGCGCGCGCGCGTGTGTGTGTGTGCGTGTGTGTGTGCGCGCGTGCGTGCGTGATTGCGTGTGTACGTGCGTTTGTGTGTGTTTGTGTGCGCACACACACACACACACACAAACACGCAGACACACAAACACACACACACACACACAAACACACACACACAAACACACGCACACTCACGCGTGCGCGCGCACGTGCATGCACGCACACACACACACACACAAACTCCTACTCGCATAGAAGAGAGTTTGTATGTGTGTGTGTATGTGTGTGTGTGTGTGTGTGTGAGAGAGAGAGAGAGACAATGACAATGACAATGACAATGACAATATTTTATTGTCTATAGCATTACAGCCCTTAGACAAGGGGGATAATCAAAACACAAGAATAGAATCAATTATTTCACACACACGCACGCACGCACGCACGCACGCATGCACGCACACACACACACACACACACACACACACACACACACTCACAGAGAAATAATATAGGATCGTTTTGACATAATCTTACAATAAACATTTTTACCTTACTTCCTAGATTTCTTGTTTCCTTATTTTTAATGCTAAAGCTATGTATTTTGAAAGGCATAGAATTGTATTTTCATCAGTATGAGACAAAATCACTGCAACTCGGTTTTGATCAGGCATACCAGAGAAGGATTGCAGTATGGCACAGTTTTTACGGATATCTTTATACGCTCTGCAGTGGAATAGGAAGTGGGCTTCATCTTCCAAATCATTTTCACAGAATGGGCAATTTGCATCCACATGATCATTCAAATACCACATTTTAGAATTTTTTAGACCACAAACCCTAAGCCGAAACTTTGCAAAATTGTCTCTGTGCCACTTGTTTGTAACACATGATAGATATTTTTCTGCTTGAAAAACATTTTTAAATGAATGAAACCATTTATACTTTTCCTTATTCTCCAAATCGGAATTCCAGTTTTGTATGTAACAAGAAATTAACCTGTCTTTGAATTCATTAATGAAGGTTGATTGGTATCCAATGCCTTGACATAACCAAACCATACCAAAACCATTTTCTATCAATTTCTGTTGCACATTAGATACCCAGTTAAAACGGCCTGATTCATGTTGAAACAAAAGCATTTCATATGTCTGTCGACATATTCTTGACATGGGCAATTGAACTAGTTTCAACCAATACCTAATACATTTCACTGATGTTCTAATATAAAGTGGATATCTTCCTGTTTCTCCACGGACCTGTTTGTTTGAGGAATGCAGGGGAACATTTAGGAATCTTTTTATTGCAAATGTATGTATAATTTCAATTCCTTTACAATCTTTATCTAATCCCCAAACTTCAGCTGCATAAGTTAGGATCGGTTCAATTTGTGTGTCAAATAGTTTCCAAAATAACTTAGGATCAGTTGACTTTAATCTTTTCAGTGACTTTAATATTTCTATGACCCCTTTCCTTCCCTTTCTGCAAACCTCAGACAAAGCAGTACTAAGACTTAATTTTGTTGTGAAAAACATACCCAAGTATTTATATGAATTAGTTACTTTTACCTGTTCAGTTCCATAATACCACTGTTCCCTTGAAGCTAAGTGCCCTCCCTTTCTAAAAACCATCACATTTGTTTTTTCAAGGTTAACTGTCAAAAACAGCTGATCAGCTTCTCTTTTAAGGCTATTAAGTTGATTTTGGAGACCAACAGCTGTGTCAGACAATAATATGACATCATCTGCAAAGAGCAGTAGAAATATTTCATTTGCACCAGGGAGTAACTGAATACCATGTTTTCCAGTTTTACACAGATTAGTAGCTAGTTCATTGATAAAAAAGGAAAACAATTGAGGACTCAGCACACATCCTTGTTTTACACCTCTAGGGCAATCAAAATACTCAGAATAACAACATTTGTCACGCACACAAGCCAAAACAGTGTCATAAATACTTTTTATAGCATGGTAGAGTTTGCCTTTTACCCCAGTTTTCTTCAAAACATTCCATAATACATTTCTATTTACCGAATCGAAAGCTTTTCTAAAATCAACAAATGCCACATAGAGTTTTTTGTTTTTAAGCAAAAAAGTTTGGACTAATGCATACAATGTAAAAATATGATCTATTGTGCTATAACGTGCTCTGAAACCAGCTTGTTCTTCAATTATCTTTTCTTCTTTTTCTGTCCAATTCTTTAGTCTTTTGTTCAAAATATGTGTATACACCTTGCTCACAATGCTTGTTAATGCTATACCACGGTAATTATCTGAATTATTTGAATCTCCTTTCTTATACAGTGGGACAATAACAGATATGGACCAATCTGTTGGGAAAACACCCAAGTCAAATAAGCGATTAAAATATGCAACAAGAAAATCGATAACTATTGTGTCTGCATGTTTTAACATTTCACTCACTACTCTATCTGGCCCTGCACTTTTTCCAGCTTTTAGGTTACCAATGCTGGCAAGAACCTCTTGCTTGGAAATAGGGTCATAAAACAGGGTATCAGACATTTCTTCTTCCTGATCTTCAGGGTCATGCACAACTTCAGAATCTGATACTGGTACGGAATCATGAAACACACTAAAAAAATGCCTGTACCATTGTTCAATACTAATATTATTGTAGATAAATGTTTTCCTATTCACTGATCTAATTGTCTGCCAAAACAACTTGGGATTATTTACTGACTGTTTCAGCTTTGTTAATCTTGCCTGATCAAACTCTCTTTTCTTTTTACTTAGTAACTGTTTGTATTCCTTCCTTTCTTTAACATAAGCATCTTTCTTATCATGGCACATTGTTTTATCCTGTTTAAATTTTCTTAACAATCTTCTCACTGTTTTTCTCTTTTGGGAACATTCCTTATCATACCAGTCATTATGTTTTTTCTTTTTCCCCACTGTTCTTATCATGCATGCTGCTGCACTGCATAATAATTGTACAAAGATTTCCATGGAATTATTTATGTCTGAATTCAAGGCTGCAGATGCTTCTTGAATACCTTGTTTAAAATCAGCAGACCTTTGCTCTTCCTTATAGTGTGACGCACACTCCTCAGACCAAATGATACGCTCTTCAACACAAGAGGCATCTTCCTGAGGTTTAGTATGATTTGTCTCATTGCATGCTGTTTTCCATTTAAATTCTACAGGTAAGTGCCATGAGTCAACACGATCACTAATACACATGTCACAACAGGCTCTGGAAAATATATCTTCTGACATAACAACATAATCTACCACACTGCAGCCATGTGGTGATACATATGTATAATCACCTGCGGAGTCACCAACACAACATCCATTAACAATAACACAGTTTAACAAAAAACACAAATTCAACAAAGATCTACCAAACCGATTTATAATATCATCCTTTGACTTTCTTTCCAGGTAGTTAGAATTATCAGTATCATCATCATCTTCCTCATAACACTGAGTGGAATAAGGGATCATATGTTCCTCTGTAGGCTGGTTGCTTGCAGTTCTAGCATTGAGGTCACCTAGTATCATTATATATAAATCCTGATCTTGTGTTGCATGCAAAATATTTTCTTCTAAATGAACAATACCATCCTTAATTACAAGTTGATCATATAACGGTCCATTTTCTGGCACAACATAGCATGCAAATAGAAGAACATCTTTACTAATATTAAAAACAGACTTGCTGACTCTAACTGCTACGGTGTTGTCACAATTAATTCTAATGCTGGAAACAAAATTAGCCAGTGATTTTCTGATCAACAATAAAACGCCGCCTGAATTCCGACCTTGCTGGGACAATCTTTTAGCTGGAGCAAAAAATTTTATGTGATCATGAAAAATACC
>CM060329.1:30802562-30817562 GCA_030674155.1 Stramonita haemastoma | reverse complement strand
CCAGCAGGTAGATCTGAACATGTCGACCAAGGTGTGCTGCATCATCTGGAAGATGAAAGATCTAAAGGCAGGGTATTGCCAAACAAGAGCCTACAACTGAAAGCTATGGAACTTCTTTGCCTCAAAGTCCATTTTTTTCTATTTTCCTTCACCTCACCTCTACGACCTAACTTACATGCTTTCGGGGTTTGTATTCACTTAATTACACGGTTGAGCACAAAAATTACTTTGTGCAAAGGGGTCAATCCCTAGGAAACGCCCCCCCCCCCAATTTTGCCCTAAATCAGTGCACAGGGGAGGTGGGGTATGCTAGGGATTTTACGGTACTACCACTGCTGCTGCTGCTGCTGCTGCTACTTCTTCTACTACTGCAACTATCATCACCATTAACATCTTGAACAATTTCCAACTGCTCTCCCCTTCCTGGAATGACCCACTTTGAAGAATATTGTCAGATTTGCAACATATGCTAATGTAAAGTGTGCCAAAGAAACACACGGACACACCTCAACAGATGATAATTATATACTTCGTCTTCGTCCATCACTCTGACGGCAAACCTTGTGGTCTATCATATGAGTGAAAATGCGTTGTGCTGCCGTTAAGCGCCTGACAAGTCAGGCCCAGCACATCTGACTTTGGTGTGGGAGGTAATTGTTATCTTTTAAGTCTTTCTGGAAAAAAAGACAGGAGAATGGATCAAGAAGGCAGAACATAGACAAGAAGGAAATGACAGGAAGAAAAGGATCAAAGCACAAACAAAGAAAGGAATAGAAAAGAGGGAATTTCTAGCACATAATTCCAGAATGTGGGGGATGCTATTTATACAGACAGGTCCTTGGAATTCCCACGGGGTGTAGATGATGTATACACCCCCATTCCCATCTTCGAAAAAAACAACAACAACAGGAAGAAGCACAGATAGGTAGTCTAGTCATGTTTTGGTCACGTCACCCTTATCAACCAATCCACAATTACTTTCATTCCAGCACCCCCTCTTCCTTAGCTCTCCCCCCCCTCCCCTGACAATCCTCCAGCAGACACAAAGCCCACGCAGCAAGACAGACCACGAGAGGCGTAAAATGGCGAGAGAAATTGCTGAAAGATTGATAGGCAGCTGAATTGGAAAGATGTTGGCGTTCATTGGCCTGCACGCAACTTTCCCTGGTGTCGTCTGCCTAGATTGGCTTCTTTCTGGGAGAGTTAGCTCCCTGTGTGTACTTGGCCAGATGAAGATAAGGCCGTTCAAGGACAGACGCGTTTTTTGAGGACGTGTGGATTTAGTGTTGTGGTTTCGTGGTAGGTAAGTTCGTTTTTTTCTTGTTTTTGTTGAAGAATATCTTCGGTTTAATGTTCTGAAAATATCTGTTTGGTTTATTTGCAGGCTTTTGGTTTCATACTAATGTTTTGGCCGTGTGTGTGTGTGTGTGTGTGCGCGCGCGGCGCGCGCGCGGGTGTGTGTGTGTGTGTGTGTGTGTGTGTGTGTGTGTGTTTGGAGAGAGAGAGAGAGAGAGAGAGAGAGAGAGAGAGAGAGAGAGATAGAGAGGGAGAGAGAGAGAGAGAGAGAGAGAGATGAGAGAGAGAGAGAAGAGAGAGAGAGAGAGAGAGAGAGAGAGGAGAGAGAGAGAGCGCACTGTACTGATTACAGGAAAGTTGTATTGTACTTCAGCCTTGTGCCACTACACAAAGCATGTTTGGAGCAGGCCGGGGAAAAATACACATCACAGTAGAGAACCTTTTTTTTTTTTTTTTTTTGCCATTTTGCAATATCCAATTCTACAAATAAACAGAATAACAATCAATGTCTTCCAGTTATCGTCATCCTCATTGTCATCTTCAACATGTACATAAACATCACCATCAACATCTCATTATCTACACAGCAGGCGCAGCAAGTATGTCAACATGACTATCATTAATTACATCATGTACGTTATCATCATCGACACTATCTTCTCCATTATCTGCACTACCATCATCTTCTCCAACCTGTATATTATCGTAATGATCATCATCTTCATTATCTACATAATTTGTCACGATCATCATCCTAATCATCTACATCATAGTTTTCATCGTCATCTTCAACATATACCTAATTGTCGCCACCACGATCTTCAACATCTACATCGTCGTCACCACCATCATCTTTCACATAATTATATATCACTGTACCCACCACCATTATCAACGTCATTGTTAACATAAGAGAGAGAGAGAGAGAGAGAGAGAGAGAGAGAGAGAGAGAGAGAGAGAGAGAGAGAGAGAGAGAGAGAGAGACCTAAATCAGCTTTGGAAATGGATTTAGAGACTAGAACCACAGACATCTCAGTTTCTAACGGAGTTCGATAAAAGCTAAGCCACCATGCCACATTCCCTTCAAGTTTAGGAAATGACCTTCACCTACAGACACACTCTCACCAAGACTGCTGTGATAGACTTGGCTGGATATTATCAACTTACTAGCGAACATTCTTTGTCCATAATCTGCGCTGAAAATTGAAATCAAGGCAGGTGGTATATAATAACCTCGACCGGGGAAGGAGGGGGTTGGGGGTTGGTGTGAGGGCACTTTTAAAGATTCCTGGGGAGACACAGTATTGTGGCCCCTCAAAGGCTACACTTTAGCTTTAGCTGGCTGGTCATGTAGTATTTTCTCTAAAGTGCTAGTCGGAAAAATTTCTGCTGATTTTCACAGAATCTTTATAAAGTATGAAAAAACGCATTGTGTATTTGTCCCTGGAATTGAAGACATAGATCACTAGCAGTTAGTCACGACAAAGTTGGAAATGATCATCAAATGAGGATTGCTTGTGTTCCTACAGTGTTGATACTGTGCATGCATGTTGTGGTGAGGAATCTAGCAGACGACAAAGGACTGAGGGGAGACAGGGTTTGCTGAAAATTAAAATAAAAAAGGAAACCTACCAGATTTGTACAAAATCACATGAGTTTTGAGTCAGAGGCTAATCTTTCGCAAAAAGTGTTTTTTAATTAAAAAAAATTCTGTGGATGCCTTAGTACGTGCAGTATGGATGCAAGAAATAACAGGAAAACATAAGGAAAAGTGTCAAAAAGTAATACTGGTGTGTAGCCTGTATAAATCTGTGGTCAGATTTTGGTCTAATGTGAAGGTGCTTCAAACGTTTTGGAGTGGCTATTAAGAATTACTATTAAGTCTTGTTTAAAAACAAAACAAACTAAAAAAAATCCAGAGCACCCCAACCCAACTAAAAAAAAAAACCCAAACAAACAGCCAAAGCAAAGAGCCCTACACCCCACAAAAAACAAAAATGTTGTGAGATAAAAAGAAGTCTAATCTGCATGTGTAATTGAGGCTTCAGACTGAGAGGAATGGCAAACAACCGCAAAAGATAGTATGCATCTCATTCGAATCCCAGTCCAGAGGATTTTTCTTCTGGAGTTAACATCAGTGCCGACTCCATTCCCCCCAAAAGTCCTTCGAATGAGACTAGAAACCGAGGTCCCGTGTGTGAACGCACGCATAACATCTTGCGCACATGTTAAAACCCGCTTTTCGGAAGAGTAGGCCATTGTGTGCCGGTGGGACTGGATGACAAAATTTACAAAACGGCATACACACAGGAGCTGGATGTAAAGAAACACAGGAGTGCTTATTCCATTATCCTCGAAATAAAAAAAAATCTTTGTAAAGAGATTAGCAGACAGCAGCGGACTAATGAAATACAACTTTTACTACTATGACACTGAAACTTATTTATTTGCTATTTGTTACCACTTTATGTCACAACAGATTTCTCTGCGTGAAAATCGGGCTGCTCTCCCGGGGGAAAGCGCGTCGTCACAAATGCAGCGCCTACCCATTATTTTTTTTCCTGTCTGCAACTGTATTTTGTTTTCCCTATGAGAGAGGCTTTTTTCTACAGAATTTTGCCAGGGACAACCCCCTTGTTGCCGTGGGTTCTTTTACGTGCGCCAAATAATGATGTTTAACACACGGGATCACGGTTTATCGTCCCATCCGGAAGACTAGCACTCAGACCACCACTCATTGTCCTAAGGATGGGGGAAACGTTTTGGGCCCAAACGGGATTCGAACCACCGCACACTCCGACCCGGTCTTTTAGCTTTCTAGGCAAGGTGCGTTACCTCCTAGACCACCGATCCAAACTTACACTGAAACTCGAAAGATGCGCCTGAGCAAGGATTATGTGTTTATTTTCAAGTGTGTTTGTGTACTTATTTATACATTTATTTATCTACCTAGTTATTCTTTTATTTTGAGGATATTGAAATAAGCACAAAATGGGATTTTCTTACATCTAGTTCCCATATGCATGCAGCTTTGCAAATTTTGTCATCGTTCCCACCAACACATAATAGCCTGCTCTTTCGAAAGGCGGAATAGGTTTTAATGTATGTGCAAGATGTTCTGCGTGCGTTCACGGACGGGACCTCAGTACAGTTTACAGTCTCATCCGAAAGACTTTGGGGAGAAGTCGGCACAGAGAGATTTGATTTGATTTGATTTAATGATTTGATTTGATTTATTCTTTTATATCGAGGATAATAGAATAAGCAATCTTGTGCTTTTTTACATCCAGTCCCCGTGTGTATGCAGTTTTGTAAATGTCATCCCACCGGCACACGATGGCCTACTCTTACGAAAAGCAGAACAGGATTTAACGTGTGTGCAAGATGTTCTGCGTGCGTTCGTACACGGGGCCTCGGTTTAAAGTCTCATCCGAAGGAGAGAGAGAGAGAGAGAGAGAGAGAGAGAGAGAGAGAGAGAGAGGAGAGAGAGAGAGAGGAGAGAGAGAGAGAGAGAGAGAGAGAGAGAGAGAGAGAACGTCAGACTCAAGACAAAGAGACAAACAAAATGTATTCCTATCTCAATAGTAACTGTCTACAACTGAAGACGTCTCACATTTTTTTCGATCATATAATGGCTGATGTCTCCAGAAAGAATTCTCAACATGGCCTATCTGTCTATCTGGTCAACCTAGCTGATGTCATCGCTGATCGCTAACTGTGGATTACAGCCCTTGTGGAGACACACTCTTCTTTGTTGTCGGAGTCTTCTGTCAGCAGATCATATTCTGCCCCCCTGACACTAATCCACAGCTTTTGAAATATGAGGCTAATTTGATGGACACTGATAGCTAGACGCTTCAGGAGGGAAGTATTATGAAGGCTATGTGTGTGTGTGTGTGTGTGTGTGTGTGTGTGTGTGTGTGTGTGTGTGTGTGTGTGTGTGTGTGTGTGTGTGTGTGTGTGTGAGGAGAGAGAGAGAGAGAGAGAGAGAGAGAGAGAGAGAGACAGAGACAGAGAGACAGAGAGACACAGAGAGAGAGAGAGATTGTTAATAATATTTTTTTCCAAGGGTTACAGATAAGTATTGACAAACTTTTTTCACCCAGCCCCTGAGAGAGAGAGAGAGAGAGAGAGAGAGAGAGAGAGAGAGAGAGAGAGAGAGAGAGAGAGAGAGAGAGAGAGATTGTTTAATGATCTTTATTTCCAAGGGTTACAGATAAGTATTGATATACTTTTTTATATCCAATCTTTGCTTTTTACTCGTTTTTATTAAAAATATAATTCTTTTCCTTCTTTGTGAGCTCTATGTAGACTGTCTCTATACTTAATCTATCATCCTTATGATGCACAATTTCATTTCGTTTCGTTTCTCCCTCTCTCAGTATCACTGATTTAGATAGAGAAAGGACACACCAACAACAAGAGGAACCATACTGCGGCGATATATTCACTCCGGATGGGGCAGTCCTCCATCATACTGAAAAAAGTGTTGTGTAATACAATGCAATACAGTACAGTACAAAACAATACAATACGATATATGTGCTGTCATACTAAACTATATCATCCTATACAACAATACAATGTGATACAATTCAATACACTGCCATACCAAACCATATCATCCTATATACAACAATACAATGTAATACAATACAATACAATACACTGCCATACCAATCGCATAGTGGTCAGAACATTGCGCTTGCAATTTGACGACCTCAGTTCGATTCCCGTTCGAGGGGATTTTTCCCCTGGAGTTAACAGAAGTGCTGACTCCACTCTCCTCAAAAGTCCTTCGGATGAGACTAGAAACCGAGGCCCCGTGTGCGAACGCACATAGAACATCTTGCGCACACGTTAAATCCTGTTCCACTTTTCGTAAGAGTAGGCCATTGTGCGCCAGTGGGAACAGATGACATGATTTACAAAACTGCATACACACAGGGACTGGATGTAAAAAACTACATGTGTGCTTATTCTATTATCTTCGATAGAAAAGAATAAAAATAAGCCATACCATACCATACCATACCATACCATACCATACCATACCATACCATACCATACCATACCATACCATACCATACCATACCACACAGCACAGTACAACACAACACAAACACAACACAAACACAACACCACCACAAACACACAGTTCTTCCCGTTACAAACCTGATTCCCACAATTAATCTTTCAATCTTTTAGACAACGCCCTCTGCTTTGGAAGACAGTCTTTAAAAAAGTTGACACACGAGAGAACGGAACTATCTTTCACGAAGAAACTGTAGCCCCGTGGCTACCCAGGGACTTGAAGTTTTGTACGATCTTTCGCGTCCAGCTTGAAATATTGATGTGACAGAAACTTGGGCACCTTAATTACATGACTACAACACACAGAGAGAGAGAGAGAGAGAGAGGAGAGAGAGAGAGAGAGAGAGAGAGAGAGAGAGAGAGAGAGACAGACAGACAGACAGACAGACAGACAGACAGACAGACAGACAGACAGACAGACAGACTCACATAGACAAAATGAGAGATAGATATAGGGTTAGAGATAGATAGAGATAGATAGATAGAGATAGAGATAGAGAGAGAGAGAGAGAGAGAGAGAGAGAGAGAGAGAGAGAGGAGAGAGAGAGAGAGAGAGAGAGAGAGAGCGAGTCTCACAAAGAGAAAGTGAGAGATAGATAGAGATGGAGATAGAGATGGATAAATAGATAGATAGATAGATAGATAGATAGATAGATAGATAGATAGATAGATAGATAGATAGATAGACAGATGGAGGAAAAGGAGGAGAGAGAGAGAGAGAGAGAGAGAGAGAGAGAGAGAGAGAGAGAGAGGAGAGAGAGAGAGAGAGAGAGAGAGAGGCAGGCAGGCAGGCGCTGAATATTTGATACTTTCTTGTGCTCGAATTTCACTTGAGAGAACCGCACCAAGTTTTACTATGGTGACGGTTCTGTCTGGATGGAGATGAAGGATCATGATGAGACAATGGAGATCTACTTTGGTTTGGAGCCGTATGATAAAGATAACGATGAAAATATGGAGATCTACTTTGGTTTGAGGCCTGTGATAGACACAGACTAGTGGGAATATGTTTTTGTGTTGAAACTACATAAAAGTTTTTTTGTTTTTTTTTAAAAAAGGTTTTGAATAGGCCTGGGAGATACAGCCACATGCAGTGTTTTTAGTAATTTTAAGCAGATCCTGTTATTTTGCATGCTGAAAGAAGAGAAGATCTTAAGGTTTTGCAAGTTTGTGCAATTTCTTCTCATACTAAACCAACATGAATCTGGTCTCTGCTGAAAACAGCAGCAGCAGCAGGCGAGCAGCAGCAGCAGCAAGCAACATCATAAACAAATCAGCTTGCAATGAAGCTCTAACTTTTTGGGATAATACGTGATAATAAAACACAAAGAAACGAAGCAAAAAGCAACACAAAAGAATCAGAGAACATACCAATTAGACAATAACATTGTGTGTGTGTGTGTGTGTGTGTGTGTGTAGTGTGTGGGATAGCTAGAGCACGGCCCTCGTAGTCTTTATGGTCAGGGATAAAACCACCACGGAGGCGCCAGTTCTAGGGATTTCCCCCTGGAGTTAACATCAGTACTGCCTCCTCTCCCATGAGAGAGTCATTACGATGAGACTATAAACTGAGGCCCCGTATGTGAACACACGCAAAATATCTTGCACACGCGTTAAAAACTCGTTCAGCCTTTCCATATAGTAGGCCATTTCGTGCCGGTAGGAACGGATGACAATTTTGGGAAAAAAACAAACAACCAAACCTGCATACTCAGAGATATCGTGTTTAGACACCATCCACGAAGAGGGAACGCGGGTACCTGAATAGTGTGTGTGTGTGTGGGGGGGGGGGGGACCTACTCACACAAGGAAAAAAAGTATCTCCATTGGTGAACCTCAGAGCTGTATCCCGGAACGAAGAAAACCCTTCCAGCAAAAAAAAGTAACGACACCTTTCCAACTGCATGTCTTATTAAACGACACCTTTCCAACTGCATGTCTTATTAAACGACACCTTTCCAACTGCATGTTTTTGATTAAACGACACCTTTCCAACTGCATGTCTTATTAAACGACACCTTTCCAACTGCATTCTTATTAAACGACACCTTTCCCAACTGATGTCTTATTAAACGACACCTTTCCAACTGCATGTCTTATTAAACGACACCTTTCCAACTGCATGTCTTATTAACGACACCTTTCCAACTGCATGTATATAGACACTTCAACTGCATGTCTTATTAAACGACACCTTTCCAACTGCATGTCTTATTAAACGACACCTTTCCAACTGCATGTCTTATTAAACGACACCTTTCCAACTGCATGTCTTATTAAACGACACCTTTCCAACTGCATGTCTATAAACGACCCTTCAACTGCATGTCTTATTAAACGACACCTTTCCAACTGCATGTCTTAATATTAAACGACACCTTTCCAACTGCATGTCTTATTAAACGACACCTTTCCAACTGCATGTCTTTATATAAACGACACCTTTCCAACTGCATGTCTTTAATATTAAACGACACCTTTCCAACTGCATGTCATATCAAACAAAACTCCTAAACAAAATATAACAAACACCACACACACCTACACCATCACCACTACCCCCTCCCCGAAAAAGAAGAAAAAAAGGAAAAAAAAGTTTTCGCTCCAAACAAGCCCACAACTTCAGACAAAGCACTGTGGTCCGAGGAAGGCAAGGATTGGAAAAGAAAAGCCAACTGTGTAAAGAAACAGGAAGTACGTCATCGTACACCGGAAATAACCTCCCCTGATGTTTGCCGGTGGTTATAGTCTATGCCAATGGCGACTTGCCGCTACCGAAAAGACCACTGCGACATAGAGAGTTGTACACAGAATTCTTTCCGAAGCTTGATTTTTTTTGTATTGTGTGTTTATTCTGTACAGTCAAAGTTCATTTCCAACTTAAATATACTAACATTGAATGTGTGTGTGTGTGTGTGTGTGTGTGTGTGTGTGTGTGTGTGTGTGTGTGTGTGTGTGTGTGTGTGTGTGTGTGTGTGGAGAGAGAGAGAGATAGAGAGAGAGAGAGAGAGAGAGAGAGAGAGGAGAGAGAGAGAGAGAGAGAGAGAGAGAGAGGTGTGTAGTGAGTGAGTGAGTGAGTGAGTGAGTGTGTGTGTGTGTGTGTGTGTGTGTGTGTGTGTGTGTGTGTGTGTGGGGTGTGTTGCTGGGAGAGCTTGGTGGTTAGAGCCTTGAGATCTCGATCTGAAGATCCGGGTTCGAGCTATTACCGAGACCACGTCGAGAGAATTTACATAATCTATCAATTCATGAGAAATATCGAATCTGGGTATGGTTGTGGCGGGGAGATTGAGATGAGTGGCGTGAGAACAGTAGGACGGGGAAGTCATAACAGATGAAGCAGGTTTATTATATTATTTTTTTTATTGCATGAGAACACAAAACAATGAGGATGATGTAATGCTACTGCTGTGGAAGTGCAATTATGCTTTGAGATTTCTTAACATCAGTGCCAACTCCATTGCCCCCGAAAGTCTTTAGATGAAGCTGAGGTCACTTGGTGAACATGTGATGTCTGAGTCTGCAGTGTCTAGTCTCAGTCTCACAAGGGTCACTTGGTCTTCTTGGGCAGGAGGTTGTATTCATAAAGTCATCATTCTCTTTTTTGCTTCCCAGCGACCGCATAGGTCGTAGGAACAGCTTGAAAGGCACCGTATGAAAGACAGAAGGAGGGACAGAAAGACAAATGAGGAAGATAACAGAGAGGACTTTATTCAAATTCAAATTCAAACTTCATTATCTCAGAGAAATTTAAGGGATAGGGGAAGGGGGAAGCTGACGTTTAGAAGAGGGTGACTATAACCTGTTTTCAGAGAAAGAGTGGCTGAGAAAAAAATCACAAACGTGGCGATGTCACCCGGAAATGGTTGACTTATGTATTGATTTGATTGGTTTCATGGACTGACTGCATTATTGATTGACTGTCTGATTGCTTGCCCGATTCCTTATTTATTGGTTAATTGATTGATTGATGAGTGAGTGATTATGAATTGACGGATAGAATGAGTGATTGGTGAAAAGTGTTTAATCAATCTTTTAATGTATAATTTGTTACGGAATTTCACCTTCATCATAGCCTGGTTAGATGATGAATTGACTATGACTTGATTCAGTCACTGGCTGGTTGGTAGACTGATTAATTGATTGATTGAATGATTTGTTAAGTAAAAAGTTTTTTTAAAAAAAACCAACAACAACAAACCATGCAAATTAGTCAATAGTTTCATTAACAGATTTATCAACAATTTTACGACTTCCCTTTTGGCTATCTCCTCTGTGTGTGTGTGTGTTCTCTCTCTCTGCCTTCTCTCTCTGTCTCTCTCTGTCTCTCTCTGTCTCTCTGTCTCTGTCTCTGCTCTGTCTGTCTGTCTGTCTGTCTGTCTGTCTGTCTCTCTCTGTCTCTGTCTCTGTCTCTGTCTCTCTCTCTCTCTCTCTCTCTCTCTCTCTTCTCTCTCTCTCTCTCTCTCTCTCTCTCTCTCTCTCTCTCTCTCTCTCTCTCTCTCTCTCTCTCCAGCCTTGCCGGGCAATATCACGAGGCAATCAAGCGATAAATCAGTAAGGAAACAGGATCTTGCTCACACTTGCAATTGTTGTAAGCTTCTTGATAATCTCCTTTTCTGCTGTACACACACTTTACGCCCGATAACACATTTCCTCCTGTCTGTCTGTCTGTCTGTCTGTCTGTCTGTCTGTCTGTCTGTCTGTCTGTCTCTGCCCCTCGCTTTCTCTGAATAAAAAGAAGGAATGAAAGAATGAATAAATGTATAAAGGACTCTCTCTCTTTCTGCGTCTCTGTCTGTCTGTCTATTTATGTCTCTGTCTGTGTGTCTGTTTCTCTCTCCTCTCTCTCTATTTCTGTCTGTCTTTCTTTTTTGTGTCTCTGTGTCTTACTCTGGTAGTGATATATGTGTGTATTTGTGCGCGAAGAGAGGGATAGAAAAGGGGAATTCTTAGAACAAAATTTCCAGAAGGTGGGGATGCTATTGATACTGACAGACTCCCGGTATACCTCATAGGGGGGGGGGGGGGGGGGTATGCCATTTTAATATATACTGGAACGTTTAGGCGTGAAGAGCAGCTAAACTAACTGAACACACTTTTAGCCACAAGTTGAAACAATGTTGACTTTCTCTTTAAGTGCTCTTTTCCACCAGAATGGTTTTCAACTGCCGGTGGTGGTACATTGGTCAGGCACTTTTTTCTTTTTTCTTTAATCTGTTAAGCTTTTCCTTCTCACAGGTACTTGAATCACGGCCAAGAGTGAATAAGTGAGCAAAGGAAAAAGAGAGGGAAGGGGAGAGGGGGGTCGTGAGAGATGGGGGTAGAAAGGGGGGTCGAGAGAGAGAGAGAGAGAGAGAGAGAGAGAGAGAGAGAGAGAGAGAGAGAGAGAGAGAGGAGAGAGAGAGGAGAGAGAGAGAGGAAAGGGTGTGTGTGAGTGTGTTTGTGTGAGAGAGAGAGAGAGAGAGGGGGGGAGGAGGGATGGGGAAGGGTGTATGTGAGTGTGTGTGAGAGAGAGAGAGAGAGAGAGAGAGGAGAGAGAGAGAGAGAGAGAGAGGAGAGAGAGAGAGAGAGAGAGAGAGAGAGAGAGAGAGAGAGAGGGAGGGGGAAAGAGAGAGAAAGAGAGAGTTTATATTGGGTGAATGATAAATAGTTATTCTATCGTGTATTAGAACAGGGAGGGTGAGTCAGACCACACACACACACACACACACACACACACACACACACACACACACACACACACACACACACACACACACACACACACACACACACACACACAAGAGACACAGAGAGAGAGAGAGAGAGAGAGAGGAGAGAGAGAGAGAGAGAGAGAGAGAGAGAGAGAGGAGAGAGAGAGAGAGAGAGAGAGAGAGAGAGAGGAGAGAGAGGAATTGACGGGATAGGGGGAGGTAGGGAGGGAAACAGGGGGAGGGAGGGAGTGGGCGGGTGGGTGGACAAATTGTTATTGTATGGTTTATTGAAAGGGGGAGGGGGTAGGGCCTACTTCACGTTGTGTTATTCCCCCAGAGAAGGGCAGTGGAGAGTGTGGAATGGTGGATTTGTCGATCTGTGCTAGTGTGTCATTGATAATATTGGTATTATGAAGGTATGTGTGCCAGTTTCACTGTCAATTTCTCAAGGGAATGTCAAATATTTCTGTATTATAGCAATCCACACAAACTCTCGTGTGTAACTAATATTGTTTTTATTTGCAGGTATTGATATACCAAAAAAAAGAGTATGGGGTTACAGACATAAAAAATAGTATGTGATTCTCAGAGGTAGAATTTGTGTTGTGCATTCTTTTCTTTTTTGTTAGTTTCTTGTGTATTTAAGTGTGTTCCTTTTTAATCACTGAAAGTTTATTATTTATATGTATTTGCTTGTTTATTTCCTTGTCTTTTCTTTTTGTATTAGCAATAATAACAGGCTGAATTTGTACAGCGTGATATCTTGTAAAGCAAATCAAGGCGCTGTATTCTTCATTGCTTGTTCTTCTTTCGCTCTGTCCATCCTTTGCTTTTTGGTGGATTGAAAAAAAAGCAAAACAAAGTTGGGTAGGAAATAACTGAAAGTTAGTACATGCAAAAGTATCTATCTATCTATCTATCTATCTATCTATCTATCTATCTATCTATCTATCTATCTATCTATCTATCTATCTATCTATCTATCTATCTATCTATCTATCTATCTATCTATCTATCTATCTATCTATCTATCTATCTGTCTGTCTGTCTGTCTGTCTGTCTGTCTGTCTGTCTGTCTGTCTATCTATCTATCTATCTATCTATCTATCTATCTATCTATCTATGTTTGTGTGTGCGTGCGTGCATGCGTGTGTGTATGTGTGAGTGTATGTGTGTGTGTGTGAGTGTGTGTGAGTGTGTAAGTGTGTGAGTACGTGCATGTGTGTGTGTGCGTGCGTGCGTGTGTGTATGTGCGTGTGTGTGCGTGCGCTTGTGTGTGTGCGTGGTGTAAGCGTGCGTGCGTGCGTGCCATTATGTGAATGAATGAATAAATAAATGTGTGTGTGTGCGTGTTCGCTCGCTTACGTCTCTGCACCTACTCGCATGCATCCATGCACATGGATACGTGGAGTTTTGATGGGTGCGTACATGCATGCCACTTTCACATCTTGTAGGTATTGGCGTGTGTGTGTGTGCTTGCAAGTGAACGTACAGAAATGTCCACTTGCATACACATAACTTGACCATCCCTTCCTTGACCAAGCGGACATCTGTCTCCCTTTCAGCGGTGCAGAAGACGCTGACCACCCAAACATCATGTCCACCCTCTCCCTACACCGCCACCGCCACGTCCCCCTCTGCAAGAGACAAACCTCCCCAACCTCACCCCCGCTCTCCGGCCCCTCTCCCTCCCCTCCTCCTCCTCTGCCTCCTCCTCTGCCTCACCCCCAGCCATGACCTCCATGACCTCACGCCGGACCCCCTCCAACCTCTCCCTCCCCGACCCCCAGGCAAGTCCGCAACCCCCCACCCCGGGTGGTGGGCAGAGAGTCAGCCTGGCCCGACCCTCCACGGCGTTGTCCCCCAGCAGCAAAACCTCCCCCGGGGGAAAAATCAGCACCACTTCTTCACCTCAACCAGCCGCCTCCCGAAGACCGTCCACGGCTGCCTCTAAAGCCCCTCACCTGAACAAAGACCCTGGTCGTGGCAGCCTTCTTTCCAGACGGTCTTCCGTGCGTTGTCAAAGCGCCACGTCTCCCTTCCAGAACAGCGGTCAGGGCAAGCTCATGTCCAAACGCTCTTCCTCAGCCGTCTCCCTCGCCATCAGCGTGACTCACCCGGAGTACGATGCTTCCAGGACAGCGTCCAGGAGACGGTCTTCCTCGGGGTCGCCCATGAGTTCTCCTCTGTCCTCAGACCCAGGACACAGAGTCTTCTTCTCCAGGCTGTCTTCCCCTACCTCCCCCATCCACCCTCCTCCCAGCTACGAGGAGTACCGACACAGGTCTTCCTCGTGGCTGTCCAACACGGACAGAAGGCGGGGTCTGCAGAGGAGGTCGTCCACCAGATCGTTCCTCTTCTCGGGGTCCTCTGAGAGGGAACGGTCCCCGACTCCCCGGAGTCCTCTGTCGGCGAAGAAGGATTCGCGCCGCATGTTCTACAACGTGGCCTTGATGGCTCTCAACAACAGGTCAGTCTGAGTGCTTCTAGGGGACAGGCAGGATAGCGCTGTGTAGGGGAAGCGAGTGCTCTGACCAGATCCGTCTGTCTGTCTGTCTGTCTGTCTGTCTGTCTGTCTGTCTGTCTGTCTGTCTGTCTGTCGGTCGGTTCGGTCGGTCGGTCTTATCTATCTATCTATCTATCTATCTATCTATCTATCTATCTATCTATCTATCTATCTATCTATCTATCTATCTATCCCTTAGTCTGGCGACCGTGGGGGCACCCTGAGGACTCGACAACCAGTTCCCTCCATTCCTCTCTCTGTTCTGCCTTTCTCAGGGTTTTGTTGAGTTCTAGGCCTGTCCATTCGCTTGATGTTGTCCTCCCATCTCTTTTTTGGTCTGCCTCTTTTTCTTCCTCCTTGGACAGTGCTTTGCGGTATTGTTTTTACCTGTCCTTTTGATCGTGTGACATGCCC
>CM060329.1:30780062-30782562 GCA_030674155.1 Stramonita haemastoma | reverse complement strand
TATCCTCCTCCTCCTCCTCCTCCTCCTTCTATTCCTCCTCCTCCTCCTATTCCTCCTCCTCCTTCTCCTTCTCTTCCTCCTCCTATTTATCCTCCTCCTCCTTCTATTCCTCCTCCCCCTCCTCAACACCATCTTCCTCCTCCTCCTTATCCTTCTCCTCCTCCTCCTATTCCTCCTCCTCCTCCTCAACAGCATCTTCCTCCTCCTCCTTATCCTTATCCTTCTCCTCCTCCTCCTATTCCTCCTCCTCCTCCTCCTCAACAGTATCTTCCTCCTCATCCTCCTTATCCTTCTCTTCCTCCTCCTATTCCTCCTCCTCCTCCTATTCCTCCCCCTCCTCAACACCATCTTCTTCCTCCTCCTTATCCTTCTCTTCCTCCTCCTATTTATCCTCCTCCTACTCCTATTCCTCCTCCTCCTCCTCAACACCATCTTCCTCCTCCTCCTTCTCCTCCTCCTCCTATTTATCCTCCTCCTCCTATTCCTCCTCCTCCTCCTCAACAGCATCTTCCCCCTCCTCCTTATCCTTCTCCTCCTCCTCCTATTTCTCCTCCTCCTCCTCCTCCTCCTCCTCAACAGCATCTTCCTCCTCCTCCTCCTTATCCTTCTCTTCCTCCTCCTATTCCTCCTCCTCCTCCTATTCCTCCTCCTCCTCCTCAACAGCATCTTCCTCCTCCCCAACAGCATCTTCCTCCTCCTCCTCCTTATCCTTCTCTTCCTCCTCCTATTCCTCCTCCTCCTCCTATTCCTCCTCCTCCTCCTCCTCAACAGCATCTTCCTCCTCCTCCTCCTTATCCTTCTCCTCCTCCTCCTATTTATCCTCCTCCTTCTCCTCCTATTCATCCTCCTCCTCCTCAACATCATCTTCCTCCTCCTCCTTATCCTTCTCTTCCTCCTCCTATTCCTCCTCCTCCTCCTATTCCTCCTCCTCCTCCTCCTCAACAGCATCTTCCTCCTCCTCCTCCTCCTTATCCTTCTCCTCCTCCTCCTATTTATCCTCCTCCTTCTCCTCCTATTCATCCTCCTCCTCCTCAACATCATCTTCCTCCTCCTCCTTATCATTCTCTTCCTCCTCCTATTCCTCCTCCTCCTCCTCTTAATCCTCCTCCTCGTAGTCCTGGTTCTGTCTGTGTGCAGGAACACCGGATCACGGAGGCAGACAGACATCCCCAGTTTGTGTATGTGCAGACCCTGACCAAAGGAGATGTCTTTGTGAGTGCTGGCCCCCCGCTCTTCGCTTCCCTCCCTCCTCTTGTCTTGTTTTGGCTTGTCTTGTCTTGTTTTCTCTTTGTTTTCTGTTGTCTTGTCTTGTTTTGTCTTGTCTTCTCTCCTCTTGTCTTCTCTCCTCTTGTCTTCTCTCATCTTCTCTTCTCTCCTCTTGTCTTCTCTCCTCTTGTCTTCTCTCCTCTTGTCTTCTCTCATCTTCTCTTCTCTGCTCTTGTCTTCTCTCATCTTGTCTTCTCTCCTCTTGTTTTCTCTCCTCTAGTCTTTTTTCCTATTCTCTTCTCTCCTCTTGTCTTTTCTCTTCTTGTCTTTTCTTCTCTCCTCTTGTCTTCTCTTCTCTCCTCTTGTCTTTTCTCCTCTTGTCTTTTCTTCTATTGTCTTTTCTCCTCTTGTCTTCTCTCCTCTTGTCTTCTCTTCTCTTGTCTTCTCTTCTCTCCTCTTGTCTTTTCTCCTCTTGTCTTTTCTTCTATAGTCTTTTCTCCTCTTGTCTTCTCTCCTCTTGTCTTCTCTTCTCTTGTCTTCTCTTCTCTCCTCTTGTCTTTTCTCCTCTTGTCTTTTCTTCTATTGTCTTCTCTTCTCTTGTCTTCTCTTCTCTTGTCTTCTCTCCTCTTGTCTTCTCTTCTCTCCTCTTGTCTTTTCTCCTCTTGTCTTTTCTCCTCTTGTCTTCTCTCCTCTTGTCTTCTCTTGTCTTCTCTCCTCTTGTCTTCTCTCCTCTTGTCTTCTCTTCTTTTGTCCTCTCTTCTCTTCTCTTCTCTCCTCTTCTCTTCTCTTCTCTCCTCTTGTCTTCTCTCCTCTTGTCTTCTCTTGTCTTCTCTCCTCTTCTCTCCTCTTGTCTTCTCTCCTCTTGTCTTTTCTTACCTTCTCTCCTCTTGTCTTCTCTCCTCTTGTCTTCTCTTGTCTTCTCTTGTCTTCTCTCCTCTTCTCTTCTCTTGTCTTCTCTTCTCTTGTCTTCTCTCCTCTTGTCTTCTCTCCTCTTGTCTTCTCTCCTCTTGTCTTCTCTCCTCTTGTCTTCTCTCCTCTTGTCTTCTCTCCTCTTCTCTTCTCTTGTCTTCTCTTGTCTTCTCTTCTCTTGTCTTCTCTTCTCTTGTCTTCTCTCCTCTTGTCTTCTCTCCTCTTGTCTTCTCTTGTCTTTCTTGTCTTCTCTCCTCTTGTCTTCTCTTGTCTTCTCTTGTCTTCTCTTGTCTTCTCTCCTCTTGTCTTCTCTTGTCTTCTCTCCTATTCTCTTCTCTTGTCTTCTCTTGTCTTCTCTCCTCTTCTCTTGTCTCCTCTTCTCTTG
>CM060329.1:30757562-30767562 GCA_030674155.1 Stramonita haemastoma | reverse complement strand
ACCACACTACACCCCCCACCTCACCTCTAACCATCAAGAATCCAGACATTCTAATTCTACCACCTACTCTACCCCACCACACCTCAAACCCGTAAAAAATACATATATCCTAATTCTACCAACCTACCCCACCCCACCCCACCTCAAACCCATAAAAAATCTAGACACCCTCATTCTACCACCCTTACCCACCCCATCTCAAACCCATAAAAAATCCAGACACTCTGGTTTTACCACCCTACCCCACCCCACCTCAAACCCATCAAAAATCTAGACACCCTTATTCTATCACCCTTCCCCACCCCACCTCACCTCAAACCCATTAAAAATCTAGACACCCTCATTCTATCACCCTTCCCCACCCCACCTCACCTCAAACCCATCAAGAATCTAAACACCCTCATTCTACCACCCTTCCCCACCCCACCTCACCTCAAACCCATCAAGAATCTAAACACTCTCATTCTACCACCCTTCCCCACCCCACCTCACCTCAAACCCATCAAGAATCTAAACACTCTCATTCTACCACCCTTCCCCACCCCACCTCACCTCAAACCCACCAAGAATCTAAACACTCTCATTCTACCACCCTACCCCACCCCACCTCACCTCAAACCCACCAAGAATCTAGACACTCTCATTCTACCACCCTTCCCCACCCCACCTCACCTCAAACCCACCAAGAATCTAAACACTCTCATTCTACCACCCTACCCCAAACGCATGAAAAGCCAGTCACTGCAGCTTCTACTTTCAAAGTGGATCGGTGGTCTAGAGGCAACGCATTTCCAATCCGGGTCCGGGTTCGATCCCGTTCGTGCCCGAAACTTTTCCCCCCATCCAGTAGAGCGTGAGTGGTGGTCTGGATACTTGTCTTTCGGAGGAGACGATAAACTGAGGTCCCTTGTGCAACACGATTTTAGCGTATGTCAAAGAACCCACGGCAACAAGGGAGTTGTCCCTGGCAAAATTCTGTAGAAGGAAAAAACGCCACTCTGATGGGGAAACAAGTAAACATGCTGGCAGGAGAAGACAAACAAATAATGGGTGGTTTTGTTCTTATGGCGACTAGCTCTCCCCAGGGAAGAAAAGCCCCAAATTTTACTAAGAGAAATCTGTAGTGACTTAAAGTGGTACACAGTACAGCACAGTACAATGCAATGCAATGCAATACAATACAGTGCATTACACTACAATGTAATATAGTACAAGACAATGCAATTCAATGCAACACAATACAATGCAACACAATGCCATACAACACAATGCACTGCAATACAATACGATGAGAAAAAAATCCAATCCAATCCAAATCAGTCCAATGCAATACAAAAGAATACAACACAACACAACACAATACACAACACAACACAATGCAATACGAAACAGTCCAATACAACACAATGCAGTACAATACAGTCCCATACAATGCAATACAATACAACACAATACAATGCAATACAATACAGTCCACTGCAATACAACAGAATATAATACAATACAGTCCAATACCATGTAATGACAATACAACACAGTACAATACAATACAGTCCAATACAACACAACACAATGCAATACAACATAATGCAACACGACACAGTCCAACACAATGCAATACTGTGCAATGCAATACAATACATCTAACACAATGCAGTGCAACACAAGGCAATACACTACAACACAACACAATGCAATACAATTACAACACAATGCAATGCAATACAGTCCCATACAAACACACTAACAATCCAATCCAATCCAACACAATGCAATACAATAAGATACAGTCAACCACAATACAACACAACACAATGCAATACAATACAGACCACTTCAATACAAAACAGTACAATGCAATATAATCCAATCCAATATAAGTCAACCACAACACAATGCAACACAATCCAATCCAATACAAAACAGTTCATCACAACCCAATCCAATACAACACAATGCAATCCAATACAATCCAGCCCATTTCAATACAACACAACAGAACACAACACAACACAATGCAATACAACACAGTACCGTAAGCAGGGGCAGATCTCGCCGCCGCCGCAGCATGTAGACTATAGAGAGCAGAAAACTCAGGAAGGGAATCAACGACACCATCACCGCTATCGTCTCTTCTGTGCTGTCAGGTGTAGACGAAAATGTCCACAGGAGCAGCACCTACGGACAAAAAGAAAGGGAAAGAACCCCCCCCCAAAAAAAAAAATCCCCGATAGAAGTATAGAGATATAAAGATTATCAGTGATATAGTGTTACTAGGATTGATAGTATTAGTAGTATTAGTATTATGAAGATTATAGTCAGTCAGTAAGTTATTCAGTCCGGTCAGTTAGTCAGTCAGTCTGTTAGTTAGTCAGAGACAGACAGATTAAGAGAAAGACACAGACACACACAAGCACTGATACACAGACACACAGAGACATACGTCGACACTCACACAGAGGCACTCACACAAAAGATGCACACGGACATAGACATAGTTTGACAGACATGCAGAAGACCACAGTCAGGCAGACAGACAGAAAGAAACACACACACACACACACTCACACACACACGCGCGCACACACACACACACACACACACACACACACACACACACACACACACACACACACACACACACACACACACACACACACGCACACCAGCCAACTCTTTAGGGTGAGAGATTAACTCAAGGTTCTGTGTGCATGTTAACTCTCCTTTAGCGCGTGTAAAAGAACACACGGCGACCTGAGAGCTTTCTGTGGCAAAATCACAGGTGAAAACCTTTTGTATATTTAATAGGTAAAGAGGTAAAGGTAAAAGGAATAAAGGTGTCCCATAACCTATGTGGTCGTAGGGTAGCGAGGTGTCAGAGACCTCAGCTTCTCTAGGGGCCAGCATGTTGAGGGCGGCGCCCATCTCCTCTCCCTCGCTGCTTTACCTTCCCTGACCCTTTACCGGGTAGGTGCCCATTTACAGCTGGGTGGACTGGGGAACTGTACTGAAGCCAAGGCGCGCAAACGGTCACCCATCAAATTGGCAACCACGCTCGACGCTGCTTAAAATTGGCTGGGGGAAAGCGAGCGCTCTGACCACTGTGATATCCCGTCCCGTAATAAGTAAAAAGATAGGTGATAAACAGTCACCAGTGTCACTTACAACTGACCCAATATTGATGTCACAAACACACCTACCCGTAAGAAAAAAAAGTGTGACGTAAATTGAAATCGGGGACACACAGTAGCTCAGGGGTCAGAACACTCATTCTCCCCTAGCCAAGGTTAATTAAGCAGAATTAAGCGTGGTAACCTCTTGGATGGGTGACCCGTTCGTGTGCCCTGGCTTCAATAGTCTCCCAGTTCACCCAGCCGTAAATGGGTACCTGCCCTCTTTAGGGTCAGGGAAGGTACAGCAGCGAGGGTGAGGAGATGGGCATCGCCCTCAATATGCTGGCCCCTAGAGAAGCTGAGGTCTCTGACACCTTGCTCCCCAACGACCGCACAGGTTATGTGGTAACACCTACCGCCGAACAGTATTGACATCGTAAATACTAAACCATCCCTTGGGCAGAACTAGCACGATGAACGTCACACGTCTTTCTCACAACTGACGTCACTGGCAAGATGACGTGCAGCTGACGTCATCAACATAACAAATAACTCATTGGTAACCCCACCAACGTCAGTCATCATCAACAGAAATGACGTTATCGATTCTGCATGACAGTGATAAATTTATTATCAATAATCAACAATACTGCAAAGGCAAGATTATTCGCTTATTCAAATCTTACTCTCTCTTTCTCTTCCTGTCTCTGCATGCATTCATATGTCTGTCTGTATATTTGGATGTATGACTCTCTCTCTCTCTCAACCTCTGTATGTATGTATATGTGCGTGTGTGTATATGTGCGTGTGCGTATGTGTGTGTGTACACGTGTGTGTTTGCGCACGTGTGTGTGTACGCGCGCGCGTGTGTGTGTGTGTTTGTCTGCGCTCGCTCGCGCGCGTATGTGCGCGTGCATGCATGCATGCATGCGTTGTGTGTATGTATGTGCATGTTTGCGTGCGTATGTGTGTGCGTTTGCCTGTCAGTGTGTCTGTTTACGTCGCCAACACACCAGCAGAAAAATGGGAGCGAGGTATTTCCAACATATTCTGAAATAACAGGAGGGCACTCGTCCCATCATTTGCTCCAGTTCATCGTTCACATGGTCCATGCCTGAAAAAGGACAAACAACCATTATCAATTTGAACCTCCCCCCCCTTTCTGTCCTTAACTCCTCTTCCCCTTCCTTCTTCCCCCCCCCCCCCCCCCCCCCCCCCCCGGAGGATCAGGATCTCAGTATCAATAGTTTCCACTTTCTTGAAATTATGTGTGAGATATTTCCCCTCTTTTCTATCACTTCTTTTGTTTCTTTCTTTTCCTTGTCTGTCTGTCTATCTGTCTGTTTGTTTGTATGTCTGTCTTTGCCTTCCCAGTTCATTGTCATGCATTTGTAAAAAAAAAGAGCAAATCTGACAAATAATTTGGGGTAAATTTTTCACATGAATTTCTTTTAATGAGCTGCCCTGAAGTGGGAATGTGTCAGCTGAGGCCAGCAAGCAGACCTCTTGCAGACTTACAATGCATAAGAGAAAACCAGGCACTATGCATTTAACCTAATATGATTATGCCATGACAGAGGGACGCAGAAGAAGAATTCTGGAGAAGAAAATTCTGCAGAAAAAGAGTTCTGAAGAATAGTTCTAAGCAGAAGAATTGCGAAAAAAAAAACAGGAAGAATTGTGAAGAAGAAAAATGGCTAAGAAGAATAATTGCTAAGAAGGAGAAGAAGAATTCTGAGGAAAAATTCTGAAGAATAAAAAAGAATTCTGAATAAGAGAAGAAGAATTCTGAAGAAGAATTGCAAAGAAGAAGAAGAATTCTGAAGAAGAAAAGAATTCTGAAGAAGAAGAATTCTAGAAGAAGAAAGAAAGAAGAAGAAGAAGAAGAAGAAGAAGAAGAAGAAGAAGAAGAAGAAGAAGAAGAATTCTGAAGAAGAAGAAGAATTCTGAAGAAGAAGAAGAATTCTGAAGAAGAAGAAGAATTCTGAAGAAGAAGAAGAAGAAAGAAGAAGAGAAGAAGAAGAGAAGAAGAAAGAAGAAGAAGAGAAGAAGAAGAAGAAGAAGAAGAATCGAAGAAGAAGAAGAAGAAGAATTGCAAAGAAGAAGAAGAATTCTGAAGAAGAAGAATTCTGAAGAAGAAGAATTCTGAAGAAGAAGAAGAATTTGAAGAAGAAGAAGAATTTGAAGAAGAAAGAATTCTGAAGAAGGAAGAATTGAAGAAGAAGAAGATGAAGAAGAAAGAATTCTGAAGAAGAAGAATTCTGAAGAAGAAGAGAAGAATTCTGAAGAAGAAGAGAAGAATTTGAAGAAGAGAGAAGAATTCTGAAGAGGAGAGAAGAATTCTGAAGGAAGAAGAAGAAGAGAAGAAGAAGAAGAAGAATTCTGAAGAGAAGAAGAAGAAGAAGAAGAAGAAGAATGAAGAGAGAAGAAGAAGAAGAATGAAGAGAAGAAGAAGAATGGGAAAAAGGAAGAAGAAGAAGAAGAAGAAGAAGAAGAAGAAGAAGAAGAAGAAGAAGAGAAGAAGAAGAAGAAGAAAGAAGAAGAGAAGAGAAGAAGAGAAGAAGAAAAAGAAATAAGAAAAAAGCGAAAGAAGGATGCGAAGAGAAGAAGAGGGAGAAGGAAGAAGAGAAAAGAAAGAAAAAAAGAATTTTGAAGAATGCAAAGAGGAACTGCAAAGAACAGAATTTCTGACTTGCAAGGATCCAAGTCTGAACTCTCTCTCTCTCTCTCTCTCTCTCTCTCTCTCTCTCTCTCTCTCTCTCTCTCTCTCTCTCTCTCTCTCTCTCTTCTCTTTCTCCCTCTATTTCTTTATGATATGCATGCGTGCAAACTTGCGTGTGTGTGTGTGTGTGTGTGTGTGTGTGTGTGTGTGTGTGTGTGTGTGTGTGTGTGTGTGTGTGTGTGTGTGTGTGTGAGTGCGCGCGCGCGCGCGCGTGCGTGCGTATTGTGTGTGTGTATGTGTGTGCGTGTGTGTGTGTGCGTGCATGAGTGCGAGTTGTGTGTGTGTGTGCGCGCGCGCGCGCTGTGTGTGTGTGTGTGTGTGTGTGTGTGTGTGTTGTGTGTGTGTGTGTGTGTGTGTGTGTGTGTGTGTGTGTTACCGTAGGCCCAAGCGAAAATGGTGACTTCCAGAAACACGTTGATGACGAGACAGTGAGGAGTGACAGTTTCGGATAGAATAGAGATCCACTTGTCACCTCCCTGTCCAGAAAACACAAACCAACATCCCCCCCCCCCGTATTGTGTTGTGTTATGCTGTGCTGTTTATTTGAAAAGGAAGGAAGGTGGCAGGGTGGTTAAGATGTTGTCCTGCCAACAACTAAACCGTAAGGTCCTGGGTTCGATTCCCAGCCTCACCCTTTCTTCCCAGTTTGACAAAAAAATAGAACTGAATATCAGTCATTCGGATGAGACTATAAACCGAGGCCCCGTGTGCGAACGCCCGCAGAACATCTTGCCATACGTTAAAAATCCGTTCGGCCTTTCAGAAGAGCAGGCCATTATGTGCTAGTAGGAGGGGATGACAACAAAATAAAAACACAGTATGCACATAGGTGTCGTCTTTAGACACCACCATCCCTTAGGAAAAATCGGGGAATTGGAGTCCTCAGGGCGGTTTTGGGCTGTGTATGTCGACATTCTGACGGCTTCTGCGACGGCACTGGAACCATGCGCATCAGTGATTTGTCTTTCCAACAGAACATTCCAGCGACATGGAGGAAGGGGGGGGGGGGGGGGGGGGGGTCTGCTGCATGGGTAATAGCTTACCCTCCATACTTACTTACCCAGGCTATGTGCTCTAGAGGCTAGAGCGCAACTCCATGGTCTTACGAGACTGACGGATGCTTACTTTGCAATGTATTTAACTCTTTTATTTTGTATGTTATTTCGAGAATAATGGAATAAGCACTCATGTGCTTTTTGGTTTACATCGAGTCCTCGTGTGTATTCAGTCTTGTACATTTTGTCATCCGTTCCCAAATGCACACAATGACCTACTCTTTCGAAAAGTGGAGCGGGTTTTAATTTGTGCGCAAGACGTTCTGTGTGCGTTTGCACATGGGAATTTATGAAGAATTTATAGTCTCATCCGAAGGACTTTTGGGGGGAGTGGAATTGGCACTGATGTTAACTCCAGAGGAAAAATTCTCTAGAACGGGATTCGAATCTGGGTTAGGTTAAAGGAACACTTTCACCTTGAGGGGAAAGAATACGTTTTCTTGAGGTTAAAAAGGACTCACTTCCCTTGAGAAAACAACGCTTACATAACGTGTATAAGTACATCCTTACCTTAACCCTCTTAGTCCCGATCCGGGATTTGCCAGGATTAAATAATTACCCCCCCACCCCCTAAGTCCCGATCCGGGATTTGCCAGGATTGAATAATTACCCTCCCACCCCCTAAGTCCCGATCCGGGATTTGCCAGGATTAATATCACCCCCCAAAGTCGATCGGATTTGCCGATTACACCAGTATTCATCTGTTGTGACCATCATTAATTGCTACCACATGTCAAAGCTCTATCAGGCTAGAAGGAGAAACCCCGCTGAGTGTCTGGAAGTAATTACAGCTGCTGGTATGTACTTAGAAGGAGGAAAAGGCAGCGAACATGTGTGCCTGACCTGATTTTGTGATGGAATGCGAAATCTGGGGGCAGTTTGTGTTCAGAGAGTCCAAATGCAGGTGGGTTAAATATTGACCTTGAATTTAAATTGTACAGCCTTACCTTGTGGGTGGAGATTTACCTTGAGGGTACAAATCAGAGCCTTACTGACCTTGAGGGTACAAATCAGAGCCTTACTGACCTTGAGGGTACAAATCAGAGCCTTACTGACCTTGAGGGTACAAATCAGAGCCTTACTGACCTTGAGGGTACAAATCAGAGCCTCACTGACCTTGAGGGTACAAATCAGAGCCTTACTGACCTTGAGGGTACAAATCAGAGCCTTACTGACCTTGAGGGTACAAATCAGAGCCTTACTGACCTTGAGGGTACAAATCAGAGCCTTACTGACCTTGAGGGTACAAATCAGAGCCTTACTGACCTTGAGGGTACAAATCAGAGCCTTACTGACCTTGAGGGTACAAATCAGGGCCTTATGACCTTGAGGTACCCAAATCAGAGCTTATGACCTTGAGGGTTAAAATGAAGCCTTATATTGACTTTGAGGGTACAAATCAGAGCCTTACTGACCTTGAGGGTACAAATCAGAGCCTTACTGACCTTGAGGGTACAAATCAGAGCCTTACTGACCCTGAGGGTAAAAAGTAGAGCCTTACTGACCTTGAGGGTGGAAGGTAGAACCTTGCTCATATGGAGGATAAAAGACAGAGCCGTACTGACCTTGAGGGTAAAAGTTAGAGCCTTACTAACCACGATGGTAAAAGGTACTGCCTTACTGACCTCAAAGGTAAAAGGTACTGCCTAAATGACCTCGAGGGTAACAGTACTGCCTTAATGACCTTCTGGGTGAAAGGTAGAGCCTTGCTGACCTTTAGGGTAAAAGGTAGTGCTTTACTGACCTGGAGGATAAAAGGTAGAACCTTACTGACATGGAGGGTGAAAGGTAGAACCTTATGACTTTGAGGATAAAAGGTAGAGCCTTACTGACATGGAGGGTGAAAGATGAGCCTTACTGACGTGGAGGATAAAAGGTAGAGCCTTACTGACATGCAGGGTGAAAGGGAGGCTTACTGACCTCAGGTAAAAGTAGAGCTATGCTAGGGTGAAAGGTAGAGCCTTACTGACTGGAGGTAAAAGGTAGAGCCTTACTGACCTTAAGGGTAAAGTAGAGCTATGCTCAAGGTAAAGTACGCCTTAATGACATTTTGGGTGAAAGGTAAAGCCTTGCTAACCTTCTGGGTGAAAGGTAGAGCCTCTACTGACCTCAAAGGTAAAAGGTACCGCCTTAATGACCTTTTGGGTGAAAGGTAGAGCCTTACTAACCTGGAGAGTGAAAGGTAGATCCTCATTGACGTGGAGGGTGAAAGGTAGAGCCTTACTGACTTCAAGGGTAAAAGGTACCGCCTTAATGACCTTTTGGATAAAAGGTAGAGCTTTACTGACCTTAGGATCAGAGATAGAGCCTTACTAACCGGGAGCGTGAATGGTAGAGCCTGAATGACCTGGAAGGTGAAAGGTAGATCCTCACTGACCTGGAGGGTGAAAGGTACAGGCTTACTGACCTCAAGGGTAAAAGGTACCGCCTTAAAGACCTTTTGGGTGAAAGGTAGAACCTTACTGACCTGGAGGGTGAAAGATAGAGCCTTACTGACCTGGACAATGAAAGGTAGAGCCCTACTGACATGGAGGGTGAAAGGTAGAGCATTATTAACCTTCTGGGTGAAAGGTAGAGCCTTACTAACCTGGAGGGTGGAAAGATAGAGCTTACTGACCTTAGGTTAAAAGGTAGATCCTCACTGACCTTGAGGATGAAAGGTAGATCCTCACTGGCCTTGAAAGGGTTGAAGGTAGAATCCTCACTGACCTTGAGCATGAAAGGTTAGAGCATTATTAACCTTTGGGTGAAAGGTTAAGTATTATTATTAACCTTCTGGGTAGAGCCCTCCTGACCTCAAGGGTAAAAGGTACCGCCTTAATGACCTTGAGGGTAAAAGGTAGAGCCCTACTGACCTTGAGGGTGAAGGGCAGGGAGATGAAGAAGCCGAGGAGGCAGGAAAAGAGAAGGACTAGGTGGTGTCTTCGGGCCAGGTGGGGAAACCCGTCAAAGATGGCTGTAGTCATCACGTGGAGAAAGGCAATCTGCAACACACACACATACATACACACATACATACATACATACAACATTACATACATACATATACATACATACATATATACATACACAACACACACAACACACCACACAGACATACATACATACAT
>CM060329.1:30740062-30755062 GCA_030674155.1 Stramonita haemastoma | reverse complement strand
AGAGAAGAGTGAGGATAGAGAAAGAGAGAAGTGAGGAAAGAGAATCTACCTATACCTACCTACCTACCTACCTACCTACCTACCTACCTACCTACCTTTCTATCTATCTATCTATCTATCTATCTATCTATCTATCTATCTATCTATCTATCTATCTATCTATCTATCTATCTTTATCTGTCTGTCTGCTGTCTGCCTGCCTTCTCTCTCTCTCCATCCATCTCTCCATCCATCCATCCATCCATCCATCCATCCATCCATCCATCCATCCATCCATCCATCCACCATCCATCCATCCCATCCATCCATCCATCCATCCATCCATCCATCCATCTATCATCTTCTATCTATCTATCTATCTATCTATCTATCTATCTATCTATCTATCTATCTATCTATCCCTTAGTCTGGCGACCGTGGGGACACCCCTGAAGACTTGACAACCACTTCCCTCCATTCCTCTCTCTGTTCTGCCTTTCTCAAAATTTTGTTGAATTTTCTTCCTTCTTGGACAGTGCCTTGCAGTACTGATTTTGCTAGTCCTTTTGATCTTGTGACATGCCCGTACCATTTAAGTTTACGCTTCTTTATGATTGATAGAAGGTTTTTGTAGGGACCAATGGTTTGCTGGAGTCTGTTATGCACTTCTTCGTTGCTTATAATTATGGCCTCTGTAGGAGATGCCAAGGAGTCTCCAGAAGCATCTCATCTCTACCGCCTGTACTCTTCTCTTCAAATCAGCAGTCAGGGTCAACGATTCACAGGCATACAGGAAGAAGAAAGAGAACAGGGAAGTAAAAAAAAGAGGGAAGAGAGGATGGAAGAAAGAGAGGAAGGAAACAGAGGTGCGAGGAAAGAGAAGAGTGAGGACAGAGAGGAGTGACAAAAGAGAGAAGTGATGAAGGAGAAAGAGAGGCGTGAGAAAATAGAAAGAGAGGCGAGAGAAATATAAAGAGAGGCGTGAGAAAATAGAAAGGGAGGCGTGAGAAAATAGAAAGAGGAGGTGTGAGAAAATAGAAAGAGAGGCGTGAGAAATAGAAAGAGAGGCGAGAGAAAAAGAGACTGGAGCAAGGAAGAGAGGAGGACAAAGAAAGAGAGGAGGAGGAAAGAGAGGAGTGAAGAAAGAGAGGCGTGAGGGAAAAGAAAGGGGGGTGAGGAAAAAGAGTGAGGAGAGAGAGGAGTAAGGAAAGAGAGGAGTGAAGAAAAGAGAGGGGTGAGGAAAAAGAGTGAGGAGAGAGAGGAGTGAGGAAAGAGAGGAGTGAGGAAAGAGAGGGGTGAGGAAAAAGAGTGAGGAGTGAGAGGAGTAAGGAAAGAGAGGAGTGAAGAAAGAGAGGGGTGAGGAAAAAGAGTGAGGAGAGAGAGGAGTGAGGAAAGAGAGGAGTGAGGAAAGAGAGGGGTGAGGAAAAAGAGTGAGGAGTGAGAGGAGTAAGGAAAGAGAGGAGTGAAGGAAAGAGAGGGGGTGAGGAAAAAGAGTGAGGAGAGAGAGGAGTGAGGAAAGAGAGGAGGGGGAAAGAAAGGGGTGAAAAGAGGGGTGAGGAAAGAGAGGTGTGGGAAAAAGAGATAAGTGAGGAAGGAGATAAGTGAGAAAGAGAGGAGTGAATGAAGATCGGGGTAGGGGAGAGGAGAGAGTGAAGAAAGAGAGGAGTGAGGAGAAAGAGAGGGGCGGAGAAAGAGATGAGTGAAAAAACAGAGGAGTGAGAAAGATCAGGGTAGGGAGAGAGAGGAGTGCGGAAAGAGAGGAGTGAAGAAAGAGAGGAGTGAAGAAAGATCAGGGTAGGGAGAGAGAGGAGTGCGGAAAGAGAGGAGTCAAGAAAGATCGGGTTAAGGAAAGAGAGGAGTGAAGAAAAAGAGAGGAGTGAGGAAGAAAGAGAGGAGTGAGGAAGAAAGAGAGGGGCGAAGAAAGAGAGAGAGAGGGGCAAGACAGAGAGGGGCGCAGAAAAGGAGAGGAGTAAAGTGAGGAAGAAAGAGAGGGATGACCTGGGTGGTGATGCCGGCCCAGAAGAGGGCGAAGAAGAAGAGGATGGAGAGGAAGGGGCCCAGCTTGTCCATAACCACAGACTCCGGGTAGATGATGTAGGTCAGGGTGGGCCCTGCCACACCACACCACACCACACCACGCCACACCACACGCATCACACCGCACCACACCGCACCACACCACACCACGCCACATCACACCGCACCACACCGCACCACACCACACCACCATACCAGACCATACCACATCGCACCACATCAGCACCCAAACACACCATACCACATCAACACCCAAACACACCATACCACACCACACCACATCAACGCCCAAACACACCATACCATACCACACCACACCCCATCAACACACACCACACCATCCACCGCGCCACATCACATCAGCCCCAACCACACCACACCACACACCACACACAACAACGCCAAAAACACCCATACCATACCACACCACATCACATCAATGCCCAAACATACCACACCACACCGCCACTCACCACAACATCATCACCCAAACACACCACACCACACCGCACCACACCACATCAATGCCCAAACACACCACACCACACGCATCATACCACACCACATCAATGCCCAAACACACCACACCACACCGCACCATACCAAACCACACCACATCAACACCCAAACACACCATACCATACCACATCAGCACCCAAACACACCACACCACACCGCATCAACGCCCAAACATACCATACCATACACACCATACCACATCAACGGCCAAACACACCACACACACACCAACATCCAAACACACCACACCACACCACACTATATCAACACCCAAACACGCCATACCATACCACACCATATCAACACCCAAACACACCATACCATACCACACCATATCAACACCCAAACACACCATACCATACCACACCATATCAACACCCAAACACACCATACCATACCACACCATATCAACACCCAAACACACCATACCATACCACACCATATCAACACCCAAAAACACCACACCATACCACACCATATCAACACCCAAACACACCATACCATACCACACCATATCAACACCCAAAAACACCACACCATACCACACCATATCAACACCCAAAAACACCATACCACACCACATCAATGCCCGAACACATCATAGCACACCGCGCCACATGACACCACACGACGCCAACACCCAAACACACCATACCATACCACACCACACCAACACCCAAACATACCATACCACACCACACCAACACCCAAACACACCATACCATACCACACCACACCAACACCCAAACACACCATACCACACCACACCAACACCCAAACACACCATACCACACCACATCAGCACCCAAACACACCATACCACACCACATCAGCACCCAAACACACCATACCACATCACATCAACACCCAAACACACCATACCACACCATACCACATCAACACCCAAACACACCATACCATACCACACCACACCACACACATCATACCACACCCCACCACACCACATCAATGCCCAAACACACACACCACATCCACACCCAAACACACCATACCACATCCACACCCAAACACACCATACCACACCACACCACATCAACGCCCAAAACACACCATACCACACCACACCACATCAACACCCAAACACACCATACCACACCACACCACATCAACGCCCAAAACACACCATACCATACCACACCACATCAACACCCAAACACACCACACCAAACCACACCACATCAACACCCGAACATACCACACTACACCACGCCACACAACCACACCACAACACACTCCATAGTAGCCACAAGGGCAATGATCGAGTATAGCGCAGATGACGTTGGGGCTAGGTGTGGCACTATCACCTATCACCATCACTGTTATTGCCATCCCCATTATCCTCACCACCACTACCCCCACAACCTACATCATTTCCACTGTCACCATCACCAGCATCACTTGCACAAACCTTACCTTCACCACCCCACCCCTAAACGTAATCATCAACCTTATTACCACCACTACCACCACCACCATCATAAAATTCACAACCGTTGTAGTACTGAATTGAATTGTATACCACTTAAGATGGCTTGATGGAAAAAAGCAAATCGATGCTTACTAAATGCACCATCTGGAAATAAAAATTTGATTGATTGATTGATTGATTGATTGACTGCTTTCTCTGGGGAGAGAACTTCGCCACAAGAGCAGCGCCAGCTGTGTTTTATATATAAATATATTTTTCTTTTTCAGTTTTTGCAATGTATTTGTTTCCCCGTGAGAATTCCATTTTTTTCTACAGAATTTTGCCAGGGACAACTACATACATGGTTGCCCTGGATTGTTTTACGTGTGCTGAATGCGTGTTGTACACGGGATCTCAATTTCTCGCCTCATCCAAAAGACTAGCATCCAGACCACTACTGGTGGATGGAAGAAAAGTTCGAGCACAAACGGGGATCGAGCTCACACTGCTTGCTTTCCAGGCCAGTGTATCACCTTTGGGCCACTGTTTATCAAGGCCTGAACCTCGACTCCCACCTCCCCTGGACCTGAGAGGATTTCAGTTTGATCTACCCACTTGGTGCAATGGTTGAAACAATCACCAGTCCCCTCATATGTTTAGGGTTCAATTTCCACCACCTGCACGTTAGCTTGTGGAATGTTTTGGCCAACTCCACCTCCACAGAGTGGAGTGGACTGGAGTTTTTAACGGGTTCATTAGAAGAACAAGCACCACGACATTCAGCCCCCCCACACCCACACCCACGTACGCACCACACACACACACACTAAAGTAAGCATATATATATATTATTATTATATTATTATTATTATTATTACATGGAATTTGTATAGCGCTATCTTTGTAAGAACAATCAAGCGCTTGCATTTGACCTACAGAGCACAGATCATGCTGCCACCAGCGCAAGATCAACGACGAACACGTTGATCAACTGTTGTTGTCTTGTTGCTGCTGTACACTTTAGAGCGCAAAGCTGGCAAGTATGTATGAGGGCAAGCTGTTACCATGCAGCAGACCCCCTTCTCCACTCCACCTCAGGACACGATTTGATACTGCTGCTGATTTCCTGACAAACACTGCAGGTGTCTGTAGCTCTTGGCTGTGGATACTATGAACAAAATAGGAAGATAGGGATAGGGTCTTTTCACACGAAAATCAGTAGCCAGAGCTATGGGCAGAAAACGACAAGAGCCACACAGAAAAGAGTCAGGTCTTTTCAACTATTTTTTTTATGTGATTGAATTTCCCCAAAGTCGGAATATGTTTACTTTACTATTGGATATAAATGGTGACATACGCAAAATCTCTCCATTGATGAACGTGGGAGCTGTAGCTGAGGAACGTAAAAAAAGGGGATTAAATTGCATTAAGATTTCGTTTCCTACACTGCAAGGGTAAGGCGAAGAACACAGAGGAGTGAAAGACTCAGAAAGGTGAAGGACGCAGTAACAGTAAGATGAAGAGTACAGGAAGGGTGAAGGACACAGTAACAACAAGGTGAAGGTCACAGTAACAATACCGTGAGAACACTAAAACGTGATTGTAAGTTAAGTACAGACACAGCAAGGTGAAGACGCAGAGGAGTGAAGACTCAGAAGGTGAAGGACGCAGTAACAAAGATGAAGAGTACAGGAAGGGTGAAGGACACAGTAACAACAAGGTGAAGGTCACGTAACAATACGGGAAGAACACTGAACGTGAAGCCACAGTGAGGTAACAGACACAGTAAGGTGAAGGACGCAGTAACAGTAGTAAGGTGAAGGACACATTCCCAATAAAGATAAGAACACAGCAGCCGTTTCATATTGATCATTCCATGTCAGAAGTTACATGACACAGTGACAGACGCAAGGTGAAGGACACATTATATGGAGAGAGGTGACAGGCACAGTAAGAGCAGTAAGGTGAAGGTCGCTACAAAGCTACTTAGGTGAAGGACACAAGGACATTTGTGAGGTGAAGGACACAGTAACAGTAATAAGTTGAAGGACACAGTAAGAGTTGTAAGGTGAAGGACACAGTAAGAGTAGTAAGGTGAAAGACATGATAAGGTGAAGGACACAGTAGGGTGAAGAATACAGTAAGGTGAATGACACAGTGAGCGCACTGAAACAAAGGACAGAGAAAGGTAAACACACACACACACACACAACACACACACACCACACAACTCACAAAACAACACAAACACACACACACACACACACACAACACACACACACAACACACAACACACAAGAGTAGGAAAAAGTAGGGCGAAGGACACAGTGAGATGAAGGACGCATAAACTAGAAAATAAAGGTCACAGCAGTCAGGGTAAAAGTCACCGCGACAAAGGGGAAAGTCACTGTGGTGGTAAGCTCAAGGTCACAACAGTGATAAGGTGAAGGACACAGTGGTAAGGTGAAGATCACACTAATAGGGTGAAGGTCACACAGTAAGGCTGACCCGTAAAGACAGGCATCTTATCCTGGTCCAAGGGTTTGTCCAACAGGAAGGCAAGGTACCCGAGACGAGTGAAGAAAACAAAGCATCCGATGACGCTGACTAGAGCGTCTGTCATGACAACGTGCACCGACATTCTGCACAATCATCATCATCGTCGTCGTCGTCGGCGTCATCATCATCATCATCATCATCATCATCATCATCATCATCATCATCATCATCATCATCATCATCATCACCATCATCATTACCATCACATTACACCACCACCACCACTCATCCATCATCATCATCATCATCATCATCATCATCATCATCATCATCATCATCATCATCATCATCATCATCACACACCACCACCACCACCACCACCACCACCATCATCATCATCATCATCATCATCATCATCATCATCATATCATCAATCATCATCATTATCATCATCAGGGAAGGCAAGACAGCCTTTGGGTTGGATGGTTGCACTTGCAGTTTGATGGCTCGGGATCGAGTCCGGGTTCGAATCATATCCAAGACACTCATTCATTGGGATTTTTAACCCACGTCAGTATTGACAACCCCCCCCCCCCCATCCCCCGGAAAAGTCCTTCGGATGAAGACTGTAAACGGAGGCCCTGTTTGCAAACCCTCGTAGAACATCTTACACGTGTGTTTAAAACCTGTTCTGTCTTTCGGAAGAGTAGGTCATTCATGCCAGTGAGAATAGATGACAAGAGGTATATATATATATATATTATTATATATAATATATATTATTTAATATATATATTATATATATATATATATAATATATATATGTGTGTGTAAGGCATGTACACGTGTTTAGACGTCATCTCCAAAATCGGAATGCGGCTACCTTCATGGTCGGCAAAAATGTTCGCGTACGCAAAATTTCACTATTGGCGAAAATCGAAGTCCAGCCGAGGAACGAAAAAAAAATCTTTATTATCATCATCATCACCGCGAGACACACCAACATTCTTCAACGACGTCATCGTCCCTTATCATCGTCATCATTTAATATCATAATCCAACACCAACAAAAATATTTTTACTCACATATGGTGCCGAACCCCCCCCCCCCCCCCCCTGCCCCTGTATGAAAAGGGGCATGCATTCTATGACTGTGACTCTGTGACTGTTCCCATAATGTCAGGGTTTCTTATTGCTCGAGTGGATGATTATGGATTAGTGTGTTTCTATACCGTGTGATTGTTGTCTGGCTTTGTCCTTGCTCTAATGTGTATTGCAGTGTTGCACGCTTCACCAGGGGTGAGATTTGCTTATACGACCGCTCTTAACCACCACTAAGGTAGCCACATGGTGGATCGGTGGTCTAGGGGGTAACACGCCTTGCCTAGAAAGCAAAAAGTCCGGGTCGGAGTGTGCGGTGGTTCGTATCCCGTTTGGGCCTAAAAACTCCCCCCCCCCCATCCATTAGACCCTGAGTGGTGGTCTGGGCGCTAGTCTTTGGGGTTGAGACGATAAACCGAGGTCCCATGTGTTACATATACTATTTAGCGCATGTAAAAGAACCCACAGCTGCAAGGGAGTTGACCCTGGCAAAATTCTGTAGAAAAAAGCCACTCTGATAGGGAAACAAATACAGTTGCATGCAGGAAAAAGATTAAAAAAAGGTAGGCGCTGCACTTGTGGCGACGCGCTCTCCCCGGGGAGAGCAGCCCGAATTTCACTCAGAGAAATCTGCTGTGACATAAAGTGGTACCAAAAAATACATTCCGATTTTGGGGTTGCTGTCTAAGCACAAAACATTCTGCATACATTTTTCTTAATTTTGATCATTCGTTCCGACTAGCTCGAAATGGCATGAGCCTTCGAAAGGCAGAACAGGATTTTAACGTGTGCGCAACATGTCAGGCGTGCGCTTGCACACCGACCTCAGTTTATAATCTCATCCGAAGGACTATCCTGGGAGCGGAGTATGATGGTGTTGATAGTGATGATGATGATGATATTGATGATAGTGATGATATTGATGATAACGATGATGATGATGATGATGATGATGATGATGATGATGATATGGTGATGATATATGTGAGATGATGATGATGATGATGATAGTGATGATGATGATGATGATGATGATGATGATGAGGAGGAGGAGGAGGAGGAGGAGGAGGAGGAGGAGGAGGGGGAGGAGGAGGAGGATAATGATCATGGCGACGACGACGACGATGATGACGACGCCGATGACGATGGTATGGATGATGTTGATAATGACGACGACGACGATTATAATGACGACGAGGATGTAAAAGATGTTGGTGTTGATGATGAGTGACGAGACGATGACGACGACGAGGTGATGACGATGATGATGATGATGATGATTGATGATGATGATAACATACGTCAGGGGGTCTCCAACCCTGTAGCGGCTGTAGCTGGACATGGTGCTGACCACACCTGTGCCCAGACAGCCCCGTAAAACGATTCTCCACTGGCCGCGAACCACAGCTGACAACACACGCAATCGTGTGTGTGTGTGTGTGTGTGTGTGTGTGTGTGTGTGTGTGTGTGTGTGTGTGTGTGTTGTGTAGTGTGTGTGTATGTGGTGTGGGCGCGTGCTCGTGTGCCACAAAGATTGAATATATATTACACTACTAATAATAATATATACATAATACTACAACATACATACAAACAATGAATATGTAACAACACACACACACACACACACACATATATATATATATAATACATAATATATATATAATAATATATATATATATTATATATATATTACATCACCTGCAGCCACACACACACACAACACACACACACACACACACACACAGATACACACATGCACACAAATATTTGGCTTTTGGGTGATATTTAGTTCCTAAGCAAGAGAGGGAGAGAGTGTGAGAGTGAGAGAGAGAGAGAGAGAGAGGAGAGAGAGAGAGAGAGAAGAGAGAGAGGAGAGAGGAGAGAGAGAGAGAGAGGAGGGGGGGGGAACGAACGAACGAATTTTGTATTGTATGTATACCAATTATTGTCACAGCATATTTCTCGGCGTGAACTTCGGGCTGCTCTCCCCAGGGAGAGCGCGTCGCCACAAGTGCAGCGCCTACCCATTTTTTCTTTTCTTTTTCCTATCTGCAACTGTATTTGTTTCTCTTATCAGAGTGGATTTTTTCTACAGATTTTTAGCCAAGGACAACCCCCTTTTTGCTGTGGGTTCTTTTACGTGCGCTTAATAATTGTGTGTAACGCATGGGACCCCAGTTTTTCGTCTCATCCCGAAAGACTAACACCCAGACCACCACTCATGGTCTAATGGATGGGGGAAACAGTTTTGGGCCCAAACGGGGTAGGAACCACCGCACACTCCGACCTGGACTTTTCGCTTTCTAGGCAAGGTGCGTTACCACCTAGACCACCAATCCATTTTCTGATGGTAATTCGATTAACCAAAGAGAGCTACAGAGAGGAACCACAGAGAGAAAGACAGACAGAGAAACAGACAGACAAGGAGCAGACAGACACACAGACGGTCAGGCAGACAGACAGACAGAACAGACGGGCATACAGACAGACAATGACTCATGCAAATAACCTCAGACAGTTCCCATGTTTTCCATTTGGGAGTGAGGAAGTAGCTGACGCCGTCAGAAGAATGGTGAAGCATGGCCCCATTGGAGACCAGGACTGCCAGCACCAGCCCCAGGATAATCACCGACAAGATCATGATCTGTTCACCCCACAACATCCAAGTCACCATTATCCTTAGATACCTATCAACCTATCTAGTGCACATTTTCACAAGATCAATACCATTTTAAATTAACTAAAGACCTATCAAACCTAAGCTTTATCCACGTTGTTAAATCTACCTGCCAAAGATCCTATACCCGCTAAATATCATATTTAATAATATAAATATATAAATAACTTAATGATTACAATCGTAATCTAACTATAAAGGTATTATATATATACGAATCATTGAAGATATAGGGCATATAAATCATGAAAATCAACTGTTGGTAAGACAAGTATACAAAATAATAATTCAAAGACATCAACCAAAGATCACTGTATACATACCCAACCATAACATCGCCAAAAATCATGATGTGTAAGGTACAATATGAGCCAATATTAGTAAATACACCAAGATTACGATCTGTAAACCACAATTATCGCCAAAAAAATAATGATCACCCAAAGATCATGATGAATTATGAAAGTCATAATATAACATCAAAATCACTGAAAGATCATGATCCATAAATCAAAATATCACCATCATGGTGATCATCCAAAGATCATGATCCCCAAAACCACAAAAAGGTAAAGGTGTTTCCATAACCTACGTGGTCATTGGGGAGCGAGGTATCAAAGACCTCAGCTTCTCTAGGGGTCAGTATTTTGAGGGCAGCGCCTTTCTCCTCTCCCTCGCTGCTTTACCTTTCCTGTTCGTAAAGAGAGCAGGCACTCATTGACAGCTGGGTGAACTGGGGGACTGCACTGAAACCAAGGGGTTACCCATTTGTGAGGCATCCACATTCAACGTACCTAACCGGTAAATTAACTGCTCTTTAACTGAACGGAATATTGGGAAGTGATCAGATTGATGAGTGAGTGAGTGAGGTGAGAGAGAGAGAGAGAGAGAGAGAGAGAGAGAGAGAGAGAGGAGAGAGAGAGAGAGAGGGAGGAGAGAGAGAGGAGAGAGAGAGAGAGAATGACAGAGAGAGAGAGCAGGAGAGAGAGAGAGAGAGCAAGAGAGAGAGAGAGAGGAGAGAGAGAGAGGAGAGAGAGAGAGAGAGAGGGGAGAGAGGATGAGAGAGAGAGAGAGATGCAGAGAGAGAGAGAGGAGAGAGAGAGAGAGAGAGAGAAGAGAGAGAGAGAGAGAGAGAGAGAGAGAGAGAGAGAGAGAGAGAGCAGAGACAGAGCAGCAGAGAAGAGAGACAGACAGAAGACAGAAGAGACAGAGACAGACGAAGAGAGCAGAGAGAGAGAGAGGCATGCAGGCAGACAGACAGACAGACAGGCAGAAAGAGACAGGCTTACAGACGGACAGACAGACAGAGCAGAGAGACAAAGAGACAGAGAGAGACAGAGAGAGAGACAGAAGAAGAGAGAGGCAGCAGCAGACAGACAGACAGACAGACAGACAGAGAAGTACCTTGCCCAGGCACGGGACGTCTCGGAGCAGGATGAGGTAGCACAGGAACCCAGACAGTGAACAGACAGCACACCAGGTGAGCCTGCACCGGGCTATCTCCCTTCCATGCACCATTCTGACAACACGCAGCACACACGCAGCACGCAACACATGCACGCAGCACACACACAGCAACACAGACAGACACAGCGGCACGCACAACACACACACGCACCACAGCACAGACACCCCGACCACACAACACACAACACAGACATAACACAACACACCCCACAACGCAGGTGCTGCACACGCACACTACACACCACACACACACAACACACACACCACAAACACACACGCACGTGTTTTGCACGCAGCACGCACGTACACACACACACACACACACACCATACACACACCACACAACACACACACAACACACACACACACACACACACACACACACACACACACACACACAAACAACACACACACAACACACACACACACGTGTTTTGTGCGCCACACACGCAGACACAGCACACTCATAGCAGGATGAATCTGTGTTAACTCAACCAGAGAAATCATGTAGTTTTTAACAAAGATTAAAGTATAAATATGATGGAGACAGAATAAGCATAATAGGAAACATGTCATCACAGATACTCAATTAAATGTAACTACAATACTACAAACACATACAACAACACAACAACAACAACACACAACAACAACAACAACACTACTACTACTACTACACTCTTAGGAGAACTACTACTACTGCTGTGCTGCTGCTGCTGCTCTCTCTCATCTGCTGCTGTGCTGCTACGCTGCTGCTGCTAGCTGCGCTGCTGTCTGTACTGCTACTACTCGTAGAAACTCTGTACTGCTGCTGCTGTCTACTACAAACTATCAAGTATACACTATCCACTAGGAGAACACTGTGTGTGCATGTTCACAGTACTGCTAATACTAATGACTACTACAACTAAACACTACTACTACTACTACTACTCTACTACTCCACTACCTACTACTACTACTACTACTATACTACTACTACTACTACTGCTCTGACTGCTCTGCTGAACTGACTACTAGCTGCTGCTGCTGCTGCTGCTGCTACTATCTACTACTACTACTACTACCCTCTTAGGAGAACTACTGCTGCTGCTGCTGCTGCTGCTGTGCTGTTGCTGCTGCTACTACTATACTACTACTACACTACTACTACTACTACTACTACTACTACTGCGCTGCTGCTGCTGCTACTTCTAGTACTGTTACTACTTATTCCACGAGGAGAAGGCCTGCTTGATAGTTGATAACATTGACGCTGGGGGCAACGGCAAAGTGAGAGGCTGTATGACAGTGGCTTTCTTTCCCACTCCTGGAATTTTACAGCTTAGTCTTCAGTGATCGACAATGGATCTCTAACTAGGAGGCTTGACTTGCAAAGTCCTTATGTGCTGCAGCCCTGGGGGCTAAATGGCCTTAAAAGAACATCTCCAACACTGACCGTCCTTATGCCCACTTGGCAGAGAGAGTGGGGATGTACTGTGGGTAAGGCATTTCAACTATCATCTAATTTCTACCCAATTTCTGAAACAGCAGCTGCCTCCTCTGCAACTTTGGAGGTCATCGTCGAACACGACGGACAAACATGCTACTACTGTAACCACTACAAGTACTACTACAATTACTACCACTACTACTACTACTACTACTACTACTACTACTACTACTACTACTACTACCACTACTACTACTACTACTACTGCTGCTGCTACTACCGCTACTACTACTACTACTACTACTACTACTACTACTACTACAGAGAGAGAGAGAGAGAGAGAGAGAGAGAGAGAGAGAGAGAGAGAGAGAGAGAGAGAGAGAGAGAGAGAGAGAGAGAGAGAGAGAGAGAGAGAGAGAGTTTATTCATTTATTTTTTTATTTCATTCTTTTATTACGAGGAGAAAGGAATAAGCACTCGCGTGTTTTTTTTAACATTCAGTCCTGTGTATATGCCGTTTTGTAAATTTATCATCTCATCCGTTCCACTTGTGTGTGTGTGTGTGTGTTGTGTGTGTGTGTGGTGTGTGTGTGTGTGTGTGTGTGTGTGTATGTGTGCATGTGTGCATGTGTGTGCGTGCGTATGTGCGTGCGTGCGTGTGTGTGTTTGTGTGTGTGTGTGCGTGTGTGTGTACGTGCGTGCGTGCGTGCATGAGAGTGAGTGTGTGTGTGTGTGCGTGCGTGCGTGAAAGTGAGTGTGATTGAGTGTGTGTGTGCGAGTGAGTGTGAGTGTGTGTGTGTGTATTTGTGTGTGTGCGTGTGGTATGTGCGTACATGCGTGCGAGTGAGAGTGTGTGTGTGTGCTGGTGAGTGTGTGTGTGCGTGTGTGTGAATGAGTGAGTGTGTGTCTGTCTGTCTGTATGTGCGCGCGCGCGCGCACGTGCGAACGTGTATGTATGTGTGTGTTTTTGTGTGCGCGCACGATCGCGTGCACTCACTTACACCCAAAATTCATGGGAGGAGAAAACGGTCCACGTCGGCTTCTGGGGAGTTTCGAGTCAGCAGACAGATGGAGGAATCCATCACCAGATCGCTGGCGTTCCTCATCCTCACGCTGCCTTTTCTGATGCACTGGGACACGCTGACACAGTCTGCAAACACCACAACTGTCTTAATGGCATCATCATCATTATACAGTCCATGCTGTTCAGCTCCCAACACCCACCACCAAAAGGCCATAATTATTATGGCTGTCACCTTTTTTTTTTTTCTTCTATTCCCCCCCCCCCCCCCCAGTTGTTCTTCGGCTACAGCTCCGAGACTTTTATTCCATGGTGAAATAATTCTTAACGTAAGGTAAAGTAGGTAAAGGTGTCTGTCCCATAACCTAGGCGGTCGTGGGGGAGCCAGGCATCAGAGACCTCAGGTTCTTTAGGGTGGCCAGCATATTGAGGGCGGCGCCCATTTCCTCTCCCTCGCTGCTTAACCTTCCCTGACCCTAAAGAGGGCAGGTACCCATTTACAGCTGAATATTAACGTATGCGACCGTTTTTCTTTCTTTTTATACCTATCATGAAGGTAGCTGTGTTCCACCCTGGGGGATGTATACCAAGTATGTGTTGTGTTTCCGTACATAACCTACCGAAAACTGACATGAGTTACAGGATTTTAACGTGTTTATGTGATCTTCTGCATGCGTATCATTATACATGAAGGAAATGAAGGAACTGGCAGGTCTGGTCTTGAAGTTGACCTTGGAGATCGTTAAAATCCTTACCCTTAATTCACCAGACGCTGGCGAGATTCGAATCCATAACTTCATGGACCCACGAGATTGAAGTCGAATGGTCTTAGCCAC
>CM060329.1:30710062-30735062 GCA_030674155.1 Stramonita haemastoma | reverse complement strand
GCTTCTGCTGCTGCTGCTGTTGCTGCTGCTGCTGCTTCTGCTGTTGCTGCTGCCTCTGCTGCTTCTGTTGTTGTTTCTGCTGCTGCTGCTTCTGTTGTTGCTTCTGTTGCTGCTGCTGTTGCTGCTGCTTCTGCTGCTGCTTCTTGTTGTTGCTTCTGCTGCTTGCTGCTGCTGCTTCTGTTGTTGCTTCTGCTGATTGCTGCTGCTGCTTCTGTTGCTGCTGCTTCTGTTGTTGCTTCTGCTGCTGCTGCTGCTTCTGCTGTTGCTGCTTCTGTTGTTGCTTCTGTTGCTGCTGCTTTTGCTGTTGCTTCTTCTGCTGCTGCTGCTTCTGTTGTTGCTTCTGTTGTTGCTGCTTCTGTTGTTGCTGCTTCTGTTGTTGCTGCTGCTCTGCTGTTGCTGCTGCCTCTGCTGCTTCTGTTGTTGCTTCTGCTGCTGCTGCTTCTGTTGCTGCTGCTGTTGCTGCTGCTTCTGCTGTTTCTGCCGCTGCTTCTGTTGTTGCTTCTGTTGCTGCTGCTTTTGCTGTTGCTTCTGCTGCTGCTGCTTCTGTTGTTGCTTCTGCTGCTTGCTGCTACTGCTTCTGTTGTTGCTGCTTTTGTTGTTGCTTCTGCTGCTGCTGTTTCTGTTGCTGCTGCTTCTGGTGTTGCTTCTGCTTCTGCTGCTTCTGTTGCTGCTGCTTCTGCTGTTGCTGCTTCTGGTGTTGCTTCTGCTGATGCTGCTACTGTTGTTGCTTCTGTTGTTGCTGCTTTTGCTGTTGCTTCTGCTTGCTTCTGTTGCTGCTGCATCTGTTGTTGCTTCTGCTGCTGCTTCTGCTTCTGTTGCTGCTGCTTCTGTTGCTGCTGCTGCTGGGGGTGTCTCTGCAGTGGGTTCCAAGGGCACGGCTTGCTGCTTCGTGGGAATCGCTGGCTCGTGTCAGTCTGGCCTGGGGCTTTCTGCTTGTTTGACCGTACTGCTCTGGTGGACGTCGTTTTTTTCTTGTCTTTTTTGTTTTGTTTTGTTGGTTTTCTGGGGGGAATCATATGAGTGTTTATTTTATTATTGAGGAAAAAGTAGTGGAGGAAAAAAACAAGTGCAGGCATCAGCAACTTCTCAATCATTTTGAAAATGACTTGATGTTTATGTAAAAATGAACTGAGTGTTCTATTTTGTTTTATACCACTTTAAGTGTTGACATCATCGTTGTCAAGAAAGAAGGTGGCAGAAAGGTCTAGACCTTCACTTACCTCTTGAAAGAGTAAACAGTGTGAGGTTCTGGGTTCCATTCCCAGCCTTGCCCTCTCTTCCCAGGTTTAAACGAAAAATCCAATGAATATAAGTCTTTCAGAGGAGACTCTAAACCAGTCGGACCTATTTGTAATTGTACCACTTTATGTCACAGCAGATTTCTCTGCGTGAAATTCGGGCTGCTCTCCCAGGGGAGAGCGCGTCGCCACTAGTGCAGCGCCTACCCATTTTTTTTTCTTTTTCCTGCATGCAATTGTATTTGACCTGTGTGTTTACGGACTTGAGCACTAAAAAAAAACAACAGCAACGACAAATATAAAAACTTTCCGCGACAGCTGAAAATCAGAAAGAGCAAGGAGATACCTCCCGAATGTCCTGGCCAAGTTGGTAGGTTCAATTGCCAGCTGTATCCTGAAGTCGGAATGTGGCTACCTTAATGGTTGGGGGGGGGGGGGGGGGGGGGTGAGAGAAAAGGGTGGCATACGCAAAATTCTCACCAGTGGTGAACTTTGGCGCTCTAGCTGAGGAACGGGGAAAAAAAGAAATACATACTTCTTCATGATGCATTCGTGCCAATAATATCTTTGTTGTTGTTGTTGTTGTTGTTGTTGTTGTGTGTTGTGTGATGTGTGTGTGTGTGTGTGTGGTGTGTTGTGTGTGTGTGTGTGTGTGTGTGTGTGTGTGTTGTGTGTGAGGAGAGAGAGAGAGAGGAGGAGAGGAGAGAGAGAGAGAGAGAGAGAGAGAGAGAGAGAGAGAGAGAGAGAGAGAGAGAGAGAGAGAGTTGATCGATATCTGAAGCCGAAGATGACGAGACAAAGGATTCCTTTGCTAAACAAGAAGCTTCAGAAAGTTTGACCACGTACCAGCGAGTTGAATATGACTGGTGGGAAATGATCACCAGTGAAATCAAATCGATCTTGGCAAGTTCTGTGTATCAGGCCTACAAGTTCCAGAAATTGTATTTTGAGAATATTCTCACCTCCCTTCCCAAGAATTTTTTTTTAAAGTTTATAAATTATTAATAAATACATAGGAACACAAAATACTTTTAAAAAAAATGTGACATGCTTATCTTCTCATTCATTATAGTATAGGTTATCATATACATTTTTTTTTATTACCCTGTTCGTACAGACTTGTGAACAACGCAGGGAACTGATACGACTTCAAAACATGGAAACGTCAATAGTGTAAGATTCTCAACAATACGTAACATCAATTGCTGAAATCAGTGATCATTCCACAGTGGCAAGATTACTACAGTTCGTCCTTGGGCACAGTACACTCCCCTCTGCTTGGACTTTTTTTTTTGTATTCTCAAAATTTGCCTGCCTTAATCACCTTCGTAATAGTGAATAGACATTAAACCGACAAGGCAAAAATAATAAATCTGAAGCCTTAATGTGTATTGATAAAGTCCAAAATTATCATTCTAGTAGTTATACCTCATCGGTATGGCAGCAAAGTTTCTTGAAATGAAAATATGATCTGCAACCCTCACCCCTCCAAAAATGACACCCCCCCCCCCCCCCAAACAAACCAACCCCAAAACCCAAGACAACTATGACAAGAACTATTGTTTAAGATAAATCAATTTGATGTTACATCTCACCAGCAAATCTGTTGAAGGGTCTGTTCGAGTCTTGTGAAGAATACCGCACTGACACCTTCATCCGCTACAAAATACCCTGCAAATTTAACAGTCACTCTCTGTCTCTCTCTCCCTCTGTCTCTGTCTCTCTGTGCCAAGTTAGCCTTCTTCATTTGCAGTTTTGCTTGTGAAGACCCAGAATAGTGTTTCGAATGTTTAGTTTGACCGCTGATGTCATACATGAATGACGTCAAAAAATAAATGACGTGTGGCGACCTGAAGTTAATAATGAAGGAATGTCGGACGATATACCCAGGCGTGAGGCCGATCACTTCAGTCCCATGGGTCCATGAATTTCTTGAGTTTGGATTTCCGCGGCATCTGGTGAACTAAGTTTGGGAACTTTTACCATCTCCCAGGTCAATTTCAAGTACAGACTGATAGTGCCTTTTTTTTTTCTTTTTTAGTAAGCAGTGCTTGCTCATCAGTAACTGTAATCTCAGGAACACTTGCACACTGTAGCAGATCATCACAATTCATGTTTGTTTACTATTTATTTACTTCAAAAAAAGAAATGTAAAAAATGAGTGCTGTAACAACAGTTGCAAACCTTATCTACCATTCTGTTGTGATTGGGGGATTAAGTATTGGTTACACAATGCTCGGTAAAAGCTTATTCAGAATGAAAGCGGCAGACCTAGGAAAACTAGATTTTGGAGACTGTGCAAAATTGGTTGCTGTAATAACAGTTTCACTTGCAACAAGAGAGTTGTTAGTCAAACAGGGAATAATTCCAGAAAACGTGTAAAAAATGGCTTCTCGTTATGATGGTTGGGGCGCTGTGGTTTATCTATTAGCATTCTCAGGCAGCAATGACATGTTTAGTAAACTGAGAAAAGATGAAGACGAACACATAATAAAGCAATGGAACAACTGGCAGCAGCACAGGACGCCTATGATAAACAAAGACTTGCAGAGTTAGATTTTATTAATGAAAGACTTAAACAACAAGGACATGCTGCATATACATTCAAGAACGTTGACAATGCTATTAAAGAATACTTTTAGTGACAGGCGAAAAAACTGCATCAATCTGCTCCTCCACAGTCATCAGACTTTTACCAGCTAACAGAAAAACAAAAAGGGGGAGAAATAGCCTTTATTGTGATTGGCATGACTGTTGTGTATAACCTCGTATGGTTCAAGTTGATGATGGAAAGGAATTTAAAGCTAAGTTAGTTCAACTGCTGTTAAACACAGAGATTTTTGTTTTATTGGTTTTTTTTTTTGCTGCCATCGTCTTCTGTGACGTCCCGGTACTGCTGTTTTCACGCCGCTTTTCAATCTCCCCGCCACAGCCAACCCTGATTCATTGCGTCTCATCCCCGGGATCGGCAGTCCACAGGGAGCCATCAATATCCGGTCGCGTGGGGCCACCAGCCAGAGGGGCCCTGCACTTCTGCTGGGTCACTTTGGTGGTGTTCAGTGGTGCCTGTTCTGATCTAACATACGCAGGACACCACCTACTAATAATCCCCCTACTAACGGACAGTATTAGCTCAGTCGCGGAGCCAGACTGAGTGAGCCACCCACCTGAGGTGGCAGACCACCGCAACGTCCCTCCAACGACCGTCTCCCGCAAACTCCAACCCCAAAGTCTTGACGCAAGTTCACACAGGCACAAGTGTATGGGGAAACCGAATATGAGGTCACCATGAGACCAGAGCAACGGGAGCCACCGAATCAGAGACAATTTTTATTATTGCTTGATGAGCAAATGGGGATGATGTATGATGCTGCTGTGGAAGTGCATCCCTTTGAGACTACTTGGCAGGGTTGTACTCTACGCTTACTGTCATAATATATCCCGGCGTCAACCGGGCCGAGAGATACAGACACCTGCAGTATTGGTCAGGTAATTTGAGCAACACTCTCAAATTCGCATCCGTAAAGTGGATGAAGCTCGACTGTGTGGTCCCAGTCTCCCCACTGAGCCCACAGCACACTCACTCTGGGTAGGAGCCGGCCGGAGTCCGAAAAATCCCTATGACTCATGGGACTCGAACCCGCGACCTTCCAGTCCGAAATCCAAGGCGCTAACCACTGCGCCATGGCAGCTGGTTGTTAAAACACAGAGTTGTTATTAAAAGAGGCATTCAGGCGTTCACAGATCACAGGCTTTAATAGCAAACTTCAACAGTTGTCTAAACGGCTGTTCTCATATCAGTACCATAGAGAAATCCTAGACAATGCTCGTAACACTGATTGGTTTAGAAGACTGCCCTCAGTACTGCGTGATATGAATAATGAAGAATCAAAGTCCACAGGATTAAAATCGACCAAAGCAATTAAATCGATTTGTAGTATCAACCAGCATTCAACAACTGACAAACTAATACCTTTTGGAGTGAAAGTAAGGCTCCTGTACGCACCAGGTGAGGCAGGTGACAGCCGAAGAAGAGCAACTGACCCTATCTGGAGCATCCATACCTATGAAATCAAAACAGTTATAAAAATGAATCCCTGTGAATTATTTAAGAGAAACACCTACATCAAAACGGTATGATGAAAAAGAGCATTTGTAAATAACAACTTCAAATAATCCCGCCAGACACAGTTAATTTGTGTGTATGTTTGTGTGTTTAAAATGGAAACTCAACTAGTCAACTAGTTCTGTTATTACTTATGTTTTTATTACAGGTGATGAGCGCATGTGCATTGTTTTTCGTGGATGGAAAAAAATTAATATGCTGATGTTTACCTAGAACGCTCTGATAAATAATTACTATTAAAAGAACGAGAGTATGAACGTGGTAAACCAGCCATATTACAAATATTTGTTCAACAGTTTACAGTTCATGAATTAAATGGGAGGACCATGATAAAAGCATTTACACCAGGCTATTCCGATGGTCTAGACACCCGTGAAGACAGTATGTTAGAATATTTATTATCTAATAACAAAAAAGATTTACGCTGTTTTTATATTTGAAGACTAAAAAAATAGTAAATGAATTTAAGTTATTTATTATTATTTTTTTGGTTCTCCAATGACCAATTGCATGTGACTACTCTGGTCGTACAAACACGCGCTTTGTGTTTTAGGATCTTAATGACTCCTGGAGTTAACATCAGTGCGGACTCCACTCTCCCCAAAGACCCTCGGATGAGACTATAAACCGAGGCCCGTGTGTGAACGCACGCAGAACATCTTGCGCACACGTTAAATCCTGTTCCGCTTTTCGTAAGAGTAGGCCATCGTATGCCGGTGGGAACAGATGACATTTACAAAACTGCATACACACGGGGACTGGATGTAAAAAATCACAGGATTGCTTATCCCATTATCCTCGATATAAAAGAATACAAAATAATTTTTTAAAAGACTTCTTTGTTACAACAGTTGTGTTGATCTGATGTAATTCAGACCTTAGTTTTACATTGTCATGATGAAACACTTTAGAATCAAAGAGTGCTTCTTTGTAGTTGTCCTGTGATAAAGTCATCTTAACTACAGATTTTCTGATCCCTTTTGCTTTTTTAATAACACTAGTTTGACTAGCAGCACACTAAATATTTGCTTTCAGACCAACATACTCTTTTATTCTAGTTCCATTCATTTCATCCTTCATCTTACCAATAACCTTTTTATTTACAATTGAATGTAAAGGACTGTCTTTAGGGTAATCGCATGTATCATACCAACTGTCTGATCCCTTAGTTACTTCTGTCTCCATGTCTTTATAAAAGTCTTCAGTCGGAATGTCCAGAATAAAGGAGTCAGTGTCCGTGTACAGGACTCTAGACTCTGGATACAATGGTTTAAAGTAGTCATAGAAAAATTCTAACATTAACAGCTTAGTCAGCTCTAACACAGTAAACCCAATAAACACTGGATTGTCTAAATTTACCCGAGGCTTCTTCATCATAATACCATACAAAGAATCATGAAATTTTCTGAAGTGCTGGTACTGTGGTTTTGATGTCAACTTAATTGCTTGGTTCTCTTCAGTTACCAGTCTGACGTCTTTAACGTTTGTGGGGGTTCTCCATCGTCTTTCCAAAACAGCTGTTGTTCATTAACTTAAAGAAGTCTTTCTCTGAAGCATCAGTTGCCTTAGTTCTAAGCTCTGTGTTTTTCATGATTTATGGTTTCATGAACTTCCCTTGATCAAACAAAATAATGCAGTGAACGGCTCTAAGGCACAGTTCATGTCTTAGGTAAAAACAATTCCACAGGCATACAGGAATTGTATATAATAAGGGAACACATTAGTGTGATCTTGGAGTTGAGTAAGACATTTTTTATATTTTTCCAGATGATTGTCAGGTTTGACAGTGCTGTTATTGTCTGCGCAATCCTGCACACTACTTCTGGCTTGGAACCCTTGTCTGATACAACAGTTCCCAAGCATTTGAAGATTTGAACTGTTTCCAGCTTCTGATCATTGACCCTGATATCAGTGCTGATGCCCTTGGCGTTATTGGTCATCAGTTTGGTCTTCTCTGCACTGATTTCCATGCCGTATGTTTTAGAGGCCTTTTCAGGTGTTCTGTTAGGCTGGCAACCTCTTGTTCTGATCCTGTTAGCCCATCAATGTCATCTGCAAAGCAGAGGTTTGTGATCGCTCTGTCACCAATGTGACTGATCCTTTATGGTGTTCCAGAGAATCAACCATGATTCTCTCAAGGAAGATGTGAAAAGTGCGGATGAGAGTATACAGCCCTTTCTTATTCCAATTGTTGTTCAAAACCCATCTCTAATTTTGCTGTTGTAGTGTTCTGCACTGGTGACCTTATTGTAAAGCTCTTTGATAACTCTGATCAGGTTTCCATTGGTGCTGTACAAATTCATGGTTAACCACAACGCTGCATGCCACACCTTGTCAAATGCCTTCTTAAAATCAATAAGTACGTGGTAGAGGTCTTGTTGGTGTTAAAGGTACCACTCGCAGAGTATTCTGAGAATGAATATCTGTTCTGTTGTGCTGCTCCCGGCTCTAAATCTGCTTGTTCCTCTGCAATGGTGGTCTCTGTTTGTGGCTTTAGTCTGTCCAATAAAATCTTCAACATGACCTTGCTTGGGTGGTGTTGAGGCTGATTGTGCGGTAATTCTGGCACTGCTGTAGATTTCCTTTCTTGGGGAGGGTGATGATGAGTGACTGTGTCCATGGTGTTGGCCATTTTCCTGTTTGCCAGATCTTGTTGCATATTTTAAGTAGAGCATTGATTTTGGCTTCCCTTCCATCTTGAACCAACCTCAGCTGGGGTATTGTCAGCCCTTTCTGACTTGCCACTTTTTTTTTTAGCGATCTGACTGCTGTTTCTATTTCTCAGAGGATAGGGTGACTCTTTATCTGTGCTTGTGGGGACATTGAGGACTTGGAGGGTTCTGTTCATCGGAGCAGTATTCTGTCCATCTGTTTAGAATATCCTGGTCATCAGTGATGCATTCCCATTTTTGTCTTGGATTGTGGAGCTTTTCCCTGTTTTGTGCCATTCAGTCTTTCACCAGTTGACATGCTTTCTTGCTGTTGTTTTTCTTGATGCTTTTTTCAATGTCCTGGCACTGTTCACCAATCAATTTCTACCTTGCTTCTGTCATGGACTTCCTGATTTTTTTTGGATTGCTCTTTGTTGTTCTGCTCTTTCTTCTGTTTCATTTTTTTTCTTTAACTCTCTTCGTTTGTTGCATAGTTGTAGGATGTCAGGCATGACCCAAGTTTTTTGACTGATCGATGTTGCCAAGAAGTTCGCTTGCTGTTTCAGTCACTGCTGTGTTGAAACTATCCATCAAGGTATCTATATCTGTAGACACCTTGGGAAAAAAAGGGAAGCGTAGTCCATATAAAAATGAGTAAAAGGATTTTCTGAGAATTCTTTTGTAAATCAAATAAACAAGTGAACAACCAAAAAGGAACCAAAAAATCCCACTCTCCCAAAGGTGTCTGAAGATTTGTACAAAATATAATTTCTGGAATATTTCAATGCACACGCAATCGTGATGTATCAAATTTGTAGAAAAGAGGCACAAATCAAAAGAAAAGAGTGGCATCGTTGCACATTAAGGGAATTGTTCATCTTTTCATAGCAACAACAGAGAGAGAGAGAGAGGAGAGAGAGGAGAGAGAGAGAGAGAGAGAGAGAGAGGAGAGAGAGAGGCGCTCACACAGATACTGACAAAAAAGACAGACAAACAGGCTGACAAGGCTACACATGTATATGGCAGTTACACTGTGTCAGAGACATGACCGAACCTCTTCAGCTTGCAATCAAGTCAATGTTTAACTCCATCCACTTTAAAAGCTTGGCTTCATTTGACTTCTGCCGTTTTTCTATCAATGTGTTCAACGTATACACAAAGGGATTTATGGCAGAGTTCAAAGGTAATACAAAAATGGACAGGGCCACATTCACTTCTCCAGAAATAGGTACATCAACAAAAGCCAAAATCCCACAAAGACCAATAGGAAACCAGCACATGAAATCTGTCACTGCAACAGTAACCAATCGTCGTGCTATAGTCAAGTCCTGGACATTTTCGTAGAACTAACTTTCAAGACATTGCTTTGTATGGACCAGTAGATAAAGGCCTGGCCACAAGAAATGAGCAGAAAGAGGACAAAGTTGAAAATGATGAAAATGGTGAAAGAGTACAGTTTTCCTTTAAACTCTTGTCGTGTGACTGGTAATGGAATGCATATACCTGTCTGGCTGTAAAACAGCCAGTGTGACGTCACAGGAAGTAAAGGCAGCATGGCCAAACACCAACAAACCAGCCATACTATCAGACACACTACTGTTGCTGATGTTCTGCTAAACCATAAAGTGCTGAATGGAAAACGAAGGACAAGGAAACGATCCAGAGTGATAAGCCAGATGATCATGGCTGACACCTCACTGGACATCAAAGACAGAACACCAGCCACTTTACAGGCCACCTGCTTTTCCATGTGTCATCATGATGAAGATATCTGCCACGAAAGTTTTCATCAGCGGCTCCAATGATGACAATGTAGATGCCCATGAGGAAGTCAGCTACAGTCAGGCTGGTAACAAAGACACCAAAGCCACTGGCAGAGGTCACCTCATGCATGCATAAACGTGTCAACAGACAGAAAATGTTGCCTGCAATAGACAGACAGCTTATCAGCCAAAGGAAAACCCGGTATAGTGATGACTGAAGTAAATCCTCACAGGATGAAATTTCATCTTTGGGGGAATAGCAAGTCACTGTATCACTGATACTTTGTAGTATTTCACTGCAACATAGTTTGTAGTTTTCAGTGGAAATTATTTTTAGATTAAAGGCGTTATGGAATATGTGATTAGGAAATGTTTTGATGGGACTGTTATCCATGTACAATTCTGTTAGCTGTGACAGGTCCCCAAATCCACCAGCAGTCAATGTATGGGTAGAAGTAAAGGACAAATTTATTATCTGCAATTGCGAAAACTGTGACAAAACTTTAGCGTCAAACACTCTCATGGCTGAATATGATAAATCAATCTCTGTGAGTTGACTTTTGCCTGTACCTGAGGAAAAGATCTCTACACAGAAAGGTAACGGGATTGTTGGATAAAGACAACTTTTGCAAATTTTCTAGATGAAGAAAAGTGCTTACATTGACATGTTGTATTTCATTGTTACTGAGATCCAGAGATTTTAGATTGGGAAGGATGACATTTGATGCAAGAGTCATAGAACAGCTGGCCAGAACCAGATAGACTAGGTAAGAGTTATTGCTGACATCCAACAGTGTCATATTTGACCCTGTGGCATCCAGACTACGAAGCTGTGGGTAGTAGTCCGCAGAAAACGACTCAAAGCACCGAAATGAGTTACTTTGACACATACACCGTGAAGGGCAAATACTATCACACATCAGTTCATCATCTTTCATTGGACAGTGACTCCAACCATCACATAGATGGTCACTGTGCACACAGATTCTTGAAAATCTGCATTTAAAAAACCCTGGACACATCATGTTGTCACAGTCTTCTTCATCCATGTGGTTTAAGCAATCGTGCATTCCATTGCACCGTGTGTACACGGGGAGACAGTCATTAAAGTCTCCTTGACAAAGGTAATGACTGTCAGGACAAGGGCGTTGGGCATGAAATGGAGAATAGTAAAAATAACCATCAGAATTATAATTTATCAACACAGGTGATACACTACGATGGATTAATGCTCTTACATGTCTCAAAACTATACAGTTACTCTCATCTGATCCATCCCGACAATGATGCACTCTATTACATACTGTATAGTAGGGTACACTTTCACCATTATCACAGAGAAATGTGTTTTCGTAGACAAGATGCCTGCAGAAGGTCTCATCACTCTTATCTGGACAGTCAGCTATAAAATCACAAACTAGAGAGTATGGAAGTTGAAAATCATTATCCTCACACATGAAATTAACAATAGTAGAAGTGGAATGACTTGTTGGGGTATGCATGCTGCCTGTGAGTGAGGTTTTGTTCCAGACATTGCACAATGGTGTATGATTTACACCACACATGTTGTAATGCAATGAGCCACATAAGAACACTGTGTGTGTAACATGACCATCAGAGCACGTGGTCATATCATCTAATTTTCTGATGGGAAACTGAGTTCGAGGAAGTGACAGTTCTGACTGACCATCTCTGTCCATTGTTTTGTTCTGACCAAATTCACATAGTGTCCCTATTGGACCATTCAGTGTTTGCTCACAGTCTTCTCGAAAACTTTGTATTTTGTTGTAGTTAAACACATCTGTTTCATAACAGTCTTCCAACGAAAGTTAAAGAAATAATAGAAAACAGTCATATCTTGGTGAACTATTTCATTTCTGTATTGATTAGGTGTGGCCATGTCTCCCATTGATAAACCTAAGAAGAATTTGGATGCTTTGAAAACAATCCGTGCCAGGTTCGTTATAGCACCTCTCCATTCTTGTACACACTTTGGTATTCCAACAATGCGCCCAGAGGAGGCACAGTATCTCCTAACTCTTTCGTTGATGTTCCTCGTGCTGCTGTAATGTCCAGGCAAACTGCTGACGACTTGGTAACACCGGTTACACAAAGCTACCATTCCCTGGCACTTAGGACTGCTGAAGGGACAGTGTTCACTTTCATCCCGTTCATCTTCACATTCTGTTTTCAGGTTACAGTCTACATGCTGCTGAAAACTGGAATAAAAGTTGACAGAGCAATTGAAGACTCCAGTAGGTAGTTTTTCTGGTGTTTTGCTCTTGGGGTGAAAGGACAAGAAAAGCCTGAAAGAGCCCCTGGCAGATGCTGGACTATAAAAGTAAATAGTAATCTTTGCTGTGCTAGACAGGAAAACATCAGGAATAGCTTCAGAACTATCTCTCCAAATCGAATGTTTTTCTTTAAGGATTCCACAGCCATTAAAAATAAAGATATCCTGATGGCAATCTTTCCAAATACGAACACTGATCATTACATTTTTTTCAGCATGGATTCTTGACAAAGTACCAGTAGTCCACAGACAAATGTTTTCATACAATTTTTTGTTATGCTTAGGTTCCATATAGCCACTGGATGGTGAAGTCCTGACAAAAAGTATGTCCTGTGCAGGAAATTCTGACGTCAGGTTGCCCCCCTCTTTTTAAAACCAAATACAGGAAATAAAATGACTATCACTGTCCCCACCACCATTATCAACGTCATCGTTAACATTATCATCACTTTCGTCATCATCGTCATCGTTCACATTTATTTATTTATTCATTTATTTATTTATTTATATTTCATTTTTTTTAAATCGAGGATAATGGAATAAGCGCTCAGGTGCTTTTTTCATCCAGTCCCCGTGTGTATGCAGTTTTGTAAATCTTGTCATCTGTTCCCGCACACAATGGCCTACGCTTACGAAAAGCGGAACAGGATTTAACGTGTGCACAAGATGTTCTGCATGCGTTCGCACACGAGGCCTCGGTTTAAAGTCTCATCCGAAGGACTTTTGAGGCGAGTGGAGTCAGCACTATTGTTAACTCCAGGGAAAAATCCCCTCGACCTGGAATCGAACTCGGGTCGTCAAATTGCCAGCGCAGTGTTCTGACCATTAGGCTATTTATTCTGTCCCCACATCAGAGAAGAGAGAGAGAGAGAGAGAGAGAGAGAGAGAGAGAGAGAGAGAGAGAGAGAGAGAGAGAGAGAGAGAGAGAGAGCAAGCAATGGACAATATGGAGTTCATACCAGCAAAATATCACTATATCACTGCAGTGGGTATGGACAATCACAAGACCAGGTTCATTATTAGATGCAGTGTAAAAGCAAATGTTTGTTGTTGTGATCATCTGTTTTATGTGCTATGTTTTGCTGGTTGACTCACTGTAGTTTCAGGCGTTTAAATAATTTCTCTTCTTGCGCTCTTTGTTGTAGTTCCACTGCAACAGACCAAGAATAAATTAGTGGACAAAGAGCAGAAATCATAGGTAACATATAGAAAACCACTGTGTCGTGGATCTTGTCTGCATTAGTCCCAACATACGAAGATGTCAGTGTACACATACCTATGGAGAACCAGCAATACTATCCATAATGACTAGTTTTTGTATCAGAGACATGGAAAAGCAAGCTGGTCGTTTACTGCAATTGAGGGTGATTTTGTATTTAGGTAAATGGCTGTAGGTGACAAGTTGGCCAACTATGACCACAAAACACCACATGCAGTTCACTACTACAATAGCAGTAAACCAACTAAACTGTCTGTCCATATTGTAGCCATCACGTAGCGCTGAGCGGCATAAACCAGAGTGGCTGTAAAGGTCCCAGTGTGAAAGTCCAGGAAGAACTGGAATCAGCGACATAACAATACCAGTTACCCAGGATAGAACACAGGCTAGAGCTAGCCAATGGTCTGTGAATTTCCAGAAGCTGTTGAAGCAAATGGCAATGGCATCATCTACTGTGATTAAAAATGAAACTGAGAGAGATATTTCAAGAGAGAGAAGAAAAAGGAATGCTGCTGTTTTGCAAGCCAGACTTTTGATCCATGCCTGTTCAGCTTGAATATAGTTGCCTTTATGTACTTCATCAGCAGTCAGAAGGATGAGGATATGTATTCCCATACACATGTTAGCAAAACTGAAATGAGCCATAAACTTGACGAAGCTGCTTCGAAACAATTTTCTCCTTGCAAATGAACCTGCAAAACACAGACTGTTGCCTAAAAGAGCAGAGACACAAAGTAGCCACCAGTACAACCTCTGCAGTTTAGTTGGTAGTAAGCGAGCACATGGAGAAAAGACAGGATGGGGAGCTGAACATTGCGCTGTATGTAACTCTGCAGGAAATAAACTATGACAGCAAAATCTGTAATTTGAAAAAGAAACACTCTGTAAATGGTTTAACCCGGAAAATAACTTTAAAGGAAAGCTGTGGACAGAAGCTTCTGTTAGGTCCAAGTCGGACAATTGTGGTGTATTTTTAAAACCTAAAGGTCCTATGGTTTTGATGGCTGAAAATGACACATTCAAGTATTGAAGCTGTGGTAAATAGACAGACAGCACACAGTTCAGTGTTTGAATGCATGATCTGGAGATGTCAACTGCTTTTATCCCGTAATGAACACCTTGAAAGGATTCATTTGTCGTGCACATCAATGGATTGTTTGATAGTTTGAGAATTCTTAGATTCTGCACTTCTGTAAAAAGTTTTATTTCAAGATGTCGTATCATGTTGTGTTCAAGGTTGATAAGTTGCAAGTTGAGATTTATTTCTGAAATATTTAGAATGGAACATCTGGACAGATTTAGTTCCACAAGATAGACATTTTTACTGAAGTCAGTCAGTGACATTTTTGAACCAGAGGCATCCATGTACCGAAGTTGTGGAAATAAATGAGCAGGAAAAGGATAGCCACACTGGAAAGAGTGGCCTTGACACAGACACCTTTCAGGACAGGTCATGTCACACATTAGTTCATCATCTCGCTGTGGACACTGACCCCAACCGTCACATAGGTTATCTCCGTGTACACAGACTGGTGAATTGTGACACTTGTAGAAACCAGGGCATACCACTGTGTCACAGTTGTGTTCATCTTCTCCATCAAGGCAGTCAGAAAAACCGTTGCATCTGGTACTGGCAGGCAGACAGTATGACCAAGTGTCTGTACACTGGTAATGACTGTCAGGACAAGAACTGTTGATTCCATGGCCAGTCGCAAAAAGTAGCCTGCACCATCAAAGGTTATGACAAATCTCTGTCCTCTGGCCCTTGCTCTGTTATGAGTAACATGACTGAAAAATTTGTCAGACCCCTTTTTATACTGTGAACGGTATACAACTCTATCAGGACAACCAACTTCATCAGAATCATCCCCACAGTCTGAGAACTCATTACAACGTTGACTGTGTGATACACACTGACCATGAGAGCACAGAAATCCAGGACAAGATGAATGTACACAGAAGGATTCATCACTGGCATCTGGGCAGTCTGGTCTATAATCACACAAGAGGCTGTGATGTATTGCTGTTATTGATCATCACAAACAAATGTAACAAGTCTATTCATAGTCTTTTCACCAGAAGTAAGTAATGTGTTGCTGTTATTCCTATTTAGGGACCCACTAGGACATGAAGAAGCTGTTGTGGAATCAGGAAATAAAAACAAGTGAGTCACATGATGACCTGGACATTCATGAAAGATCTGCTTGGTCTGGGTGGAGATGAATGGAAATGACTGCAGATTTAAAAGGTTAATTCTTGTGTAAATTAAATGCTCTATCTTTAAATTGATTTCACACATCAGTTCGTTGTTGTGACCTACGGAAACATCATTGACATATGTGAACATCATCAACTTTAAACTTGAAGACTTGTGTTTCCTTGATGGATGATATGGCACAACCACAAAGTGATCCATGTCATAGATGAAAGTTTTATCAGACCATCTGCGAAATTTGCTGTACATAAAAGGTGTGGACAACCAACCAGAAGAATAACCTACAAGTATTTCAAACGAATCATAGTTCTTAAACATATTTTTAATGTCATCCTGTTCCCATCTTGTTTTAATTGAAGCTAGTGGACCCCCTTTCCTACGACACTCACTGTCGACTCTCAGAAAATGCATTGAATAACCTATTTTAATGAATTTGAAGCACTTGTGACGTGAAGCCACTAAGCCATCACAGCTAGGACTACTAAAGGGACAGTGTTCTGTCTCATCCTGTCCATCTTCACACTCTGTCCTGTGGTTACAGTGCACGTGCTGTAGAAAGGAGGGATAGTAATCAGTGGAACAATTTATCCGCCCACTGCGAAGCTTCGGGGGCACCAGTCCACTAGGATGGAAGGAAAATAATATGTTAGTCCACCCATCAAAAATCCACGACGAGGGTGTTCCCTACCAGAGATTTCTAAGTAAGATGCTGGAATGATAAATACTTGAAGACTAAAATACCCAAAATAAACGTACCAACAACACCTCTCACCTGTGTTATAGTTTTTATATGCTATTAGTGAGTTCATAAGATGGTAAGTAATGCCTCTTACCTTATGTACACTGAGCATGACATCATGTCCAACTGGTACTTCTATTCTGTATAAAAAGATTATATGGAACGCCAGGTTCCAGTATTGGTACTGTGAGGTATCCAGAACTTGTTGAGTTGCTTAATATGAGAGATTCTTGAAGTGTTTTTGCCTTCAAAGTATATCGAAACACCCGGATTATTAATGAAGGAAAGACCCATAACATTTTGTCTTGTTTGATAAAATGTTTCATCAATACCATGCGAAGAACACTGTATGAAAAACAAAGGCGAATGATAGTAAATAGTGAACTTGTGCTTATAATCAAAACCTCTCATTGCCCAGTATCTTTGATCACACCAATAGTCTATCCTCCGAACACCAAGAACGGCGTACATGCCCTGTGGTACTGCTACATGCACGTTACAAAAGGTGATATTAACACCACACACTCCGTACACCACGCCTTGGTTTGCAGGGAAGTCTGGCAGGTTTTCCTCACAATCTGAAGTGTTGACCTTAAGGACAGTTGTGTTTGGGCTGTCTTCATTCAGAAGCCCATCAACACCTGGACATATCTTGGAGAAACCTGTGACAGCTGTATTTTCCCCCTTACATTAAAAAAAAATATACCCCTTTATGTCACAGCAGATTTCTCTGCGTGAAATTCCAGGCTGCTCAACCAGGGAGAGCAGGTTGCCACAAGTGCAGCGCCTACCCATTATTATTTTTTTTTCCTGTCTGCAACTGTATTTCTTTCCCTATCAGAGTAGCTTTTCCACGGAATTTTGCAAGGGACACTCTTCTTTTGCCGTGGGTTCTTTTACCTGCGCTAAATAATGATTTGTAGTATAGGAACCTCGGTTTATCGTCTCATCCAAAAGGTTAGCACCCAGACCACCACACATGGTCTAATGGATGGGGGAACGTTTGGGGCCCAAACGGGAATGGAACCATGGAACCACCTACACTTCCACCCGGACTTTTTGCTTTCTAGGCAGGCGTGTTAACTCCTAGACTACCCATCCATACATTTCCAAACGTGTTTTCTACATGGACAAGTGAAATGGAAAAGTAAGAGAAAAGGGTGACTTAAGCAAGAATGGATGATAGCAGATATAAAAAAGGCATAATTTATAAGTTTATGCATTGAAAATTCTGTATTTCCATCGTCTGCCTGCCTGCATGCCTGCCTGCCTGCCTGCCTGCCTGCCCGCCCGCCTGTGGTGTGTGTGTGCGTGCGTGCGTGTGGTGTGTGTGTGTGTGTGTGTGTGTGTGTGTGTGTGTGTGTGTGTGTGTGTGTGTGTGTGTGTTGATTGATTGATTGATTGATTAATGATTGATTCTTTTATATCGAGGATAATGGAATAAGCACCTTGTGCTTTTTTTTTTAATCCAGTCCCCGTGTGTATGCAGTTTTGTAAATGTCATCTGTTCCCACCGGCACACGATGTAGCCTACTCTTACGAAAATCGGAACAGGATTTAACTGTGCGCAAGATGTTCTGCGTGGGATCGCACAGGGGGCCTCGGTTTAAAGTTTCATCGAAGGACTTTTGGGGAGTGTGTGTGTGTGTGTGTGTGTGTGTGTGTGTGTGTGTGTGTGTGTGTGTGTGTGTGTGTGTGTGTGTGTGTGTGCAATTCGAAATACCAGTATTATGGAAGCCTGTGCTGCAGCAGCCTGCATGCTCTACATGGTCTGACCTAACATTGCCATGGTTACCATGTCGATAATATTTGTAAAAATTTGACATGGTAAATTGCCATCTGCTTAAAAGACTGGGTATTTGCTTAGCAATAAACTTTGTTTGGAAAGGGTTTTCTCTCTGATTATACCTCATACAAACTTTAACACCATTTGAAAAACTTTATGTTTGGGTACTATATGGGGAGTTACATCTTAATGTTGTTAATCTTTTTTAGTAATGTTTGTTAGTTGTTATTTTTTGTTAGTTTTGTTTTTTAATTCATGATACTGTTTTAAAGTAAGAAAGAATAATAAAATGTTTGGATAAAAAAAATTGTTTGGGTTACTCCCTTCTCTGCTGTACTCTCTCTAGTTTAATTAATTTAATTTACTTAATTATAACCAGTGTATCGGTCTTGGTGTGAGGTGTGAGGTCTGTGCCACAATGGCCCGCTCACCAAAAGGGAAGTGGCGCTTTGTATGCCTCTCCTTTCCAGGTGTAGTGATCTCTGCAGGGCTACTGTCTGGCTTGCCAGGCAGAAGGTCTCTGGCATATGGCCTCTCCTACACAACTGTGTCCATAGCATCACCTTCACGTGGTATCCCCTGTTTCCACAGAGCTGCTATGTTTTGGGGCGACCGAGTACCTGGCGGTATAACTGGGCCCCAGCTGTGGGTTAAAACAGTGAAGACTGGACGACCCAACAGCGGACCAGGCAGATGAGGAAGCTTTCCCAACGGCTGCGAAGGTGGATGAGGTCAGACAGTTACAGGGTAGGGGGAGCTCTGATCCTGGCTGCAAGTCCCCCTAGGAGAAGGATGCTCCAAAGCAGAAACCTGCACCTACTGGGGCCGTTCTACACTTGGCAGCATCTGCACCTATGGGATTTGTAGCTTCCGTAGGCGAGAGGGTGGAGATGGACTGCACAACCCCTCTTCATTTAAAAACTACCCTGTGTTGGTAGGTAAACAGACTCTGCTGGAATGAATAGGCCCTTCCCTTATACCAGCCACACCTTAGTCTTGCGGGATAGAGAAGTGGTGACGGGGGCAGGTAGAGGATGCTACTGGAAGCTGCTAGCCATGACTCTGCACGTAGGCGCTGTGAGATGATGGTCGTCCGTTCATATACCAGGGCTAGATGGGATGCCGTATTCACTCACAGTGTCAGAGCAGCCTTTATCAAGGACAGCACTGCTCTCCCCACATGGGGAAGGGGAGATAAAAGGATCCCTAGAGAAAGCCTGCCCCACCCTACACCTGGCAGGAAACCGCACCTGCCTGGGCATCCAACCATGCGGTTGAAAGGAAAGAACAAAGAGACGAACCAAGCCCCTAACTTTTAAGGAATGAACATGAGAACTTGATGGACACAGCAGACAGACCAGAGCAACGAACTGCCCTTGTCGCCAGAATTCTGGGCAGCTGCGACATAGACATTGCAGTCCTGAGTGAGACGAGACTTGGGCAGGCGAGACACAGCTGGAGGAGACTGGTGGTGGATACACCTTCTACTGCACTGGGAAGCCCGAAGGTGCCCCAAGAACATCGGGCATTGGATTTGCCAGCACAGCTGTCAGTTTCCCCCACTTTCAACTCCTCTCAGCTTCTAATTAACCCCTGCCATCCTTTCCTAGCTGAGCCAGCTAGGGTTTTTTATAGCAGGAACTAACCACACTTGGACAAGGTAAAAGAAAGGGGCACGCTTAATTTATCACTTCTGACTGCGTGATGTTGGATTTTTGCACTGTGCTACACGCACAAAGTTTGCGAGACAACTAGAATTCTACCCCGTGGCATCAACAATGGTCTCATGACACTCTGCCTGAAGCTCGCCAGGGACAGCTTTGCAACCATCATTAGCACCTACGCTCCAACCATGACAAAACCAGATGAAGTGAAAGAAGCCTTCTGCGAGGACCTGAACCAGCTCATCTCGGGAGTCAACCACAGAGACAAGATCATCCTCCTTGGGGATTTTAGTGCACGAGTAGGAGTAGACTACACCTCCTGGCTAATGTCCTTGGGTGTCATGGCACCGGCAAGTGCACCTCCAATGGCCTGATGTTGGTGTCCCTGTGTGCTCAGCATGAACTCTCCATCACCAACTCCCTCTTCCAGCAAGCAGACAACTTCAAGAATGCTTGGATGCATCCCCGCTCCAATCAATGGCACATGCTGGACTACGTCATCGTGCGTCAGAGGGACAAACAGGACGTGCACATCACACGCTGCATGAGGGGAGCTGACTGCTGGTCTGACCACCGCCTTCTAAGGAGCAAGATGGCCATTCAGCTTTACAAGAAGAAGTAATCAGCCAGAGACAAACCCATGGAAAAGCTGAACATCAACCGCCTACCCATCAAAAGAGAAGAGCTTCAAAAGAATTTCAGGACTCTTTGCACAACATTAATCTTACAGGAGAGAGCATGGAAGAAGACTGGAAGACCTTTGGGGAAGCTGTCTACAACACCACAGCAGACACCCTTGGCTTTGTCAAGTGGAAACTCAGGGACTGCTTTGATGAGAATGACCCTAAAATCACCAGACTCCTCGACAGATTTCATAGAGCTCCCAAAGACCACCTCAGCAACAAGAGCTGCAAGAAGGAGAAGCAGGACTACCAGCAGGCAAGACAGCTACTCCAGCAAAGGCTGAGGGCGATGAAGACCCATTGGGGGGACAATAAGGCTGAAGAACTACAAGCAGCAGCAGACGCTCATGACATTAACATTTTCTATGATGGTGTTCGCACCGTGTATGGACCCAAAGCATAAGGTTCAACCCCCATTCGCTCTTCCGACCAGTCCACATTGCTGACGGAGAAGGATGACATACTAGCACGCTGGGCCGAACATTTCAACACCCTGCTGAACAGAGAGTCAAGTATGTCTGAAGAAGCCATCTCATCACTACCTCAGCTCCTGGTACAAGACTCCATGGCCAATCCACCGACCAGTGAGGAGGTTGCTAAGGCCCTAAAGGAGACAACTTTTGGAAAGGAGCCAGGAGCAGATGGCATCTCTGCAGAAATCTACAAGAACGGAGACCAAGCACTCTTGGAGAAGCTAACCTCGCTTTTTCAAGCTATTTGGAAAGCAGGAAAGGTCCCCCAAGACTTCAAGGATGCTTCCGTGGTGCACATCTACAAGAGAAAGGGCGACAAAACATTATGCGACAACCACCTTGTGATATCTCTATTGTGCATGCTGGCAAGATTCTGGCAAGAGTTGTTTTGAACAGGCTCATCACTCACGGTGCTGACACCATAGTCCCAGAATCACAAAGCGGCTTTCGTACAGGCAAGGGCACTACTGACATGGTGTTTGCTATTCGTCAGCTTCAGGAGAAGTGCCCTGAACAAAATCAAGAGCTCCACATGGTGTTTGTGGATCTGACCAAAGCTTTTGACACTGTGAATCAGGAAGGACTGTGAAGGATTCTCCACAAGTTCGGCTGCCCAGACCAGCTTATCTCCCTTATTGCCTTCCTCCATGATGACATTCAGGCAAGAGTCCTGGAGAATGGGGATGTTTTAGACCCATTTCCCGTGGAAAATGGAGTGAAGCAAGGCTGTGTCCTCACCCCCACGCTATTCTCTATCCTGTTTGCAGCAATGCTGCTGGATGCCTTCAGAGACTTTGACAGAGGGATGTACATCCAGTTCTGCACTGATGGAAAATTCTTCAACCTGCGAAGACTCCAGGCAAAGAAAAAGGCCTTTGAGGCAATCCTGCGAGAGTTCCTGTTGGCAGATGACTGTGCACTGACGGCCCACTCCCATGAAGACATCCAGTGCATAGCAGACCACTTTGCTAGGGCCTGCAGACGCTTTGGCCTCCCAATTAGCCTGAGCAAAACAGAGACCCTGTATCAGCCTGCACCAGCACAGGTTCGCAGCGCCCCAGCACAGCCACCTGTCCATCAACAACACAGTGATCCAGGCTGTGAAGAAGTTCTGCTCCTTAGGTAGCACTGTCACCAGCGATGGATATCTGGATGGAGAGGTGACTATGCGTATCTCAAAAGCCAGTGACGCTTTTTGCAGACTGAACAAGAGACTTTGGCAAGAGCACAGCATCAAACTCTCCACCAACATTGCCATATACAGAGCTGTTGTCCTGAGCGCTCTGCTTTAGTGCTGTGAAACTTGGACAACCTACCGTCGTCACATTCAATGGCTGGAACAATAATATTAATAATGAGATATGGGATTCATATAGTGCTGAATCTTGTAGAGTACACAAATCAAAGCGCTTGCATTTAAATTAGTCACGCGCATGCAACCCTTTACACATGAAATTAACAAATTACATGTCTACACACACACACACACACACACACACACACACACACACACACACACACACACCACACACACACACACACACACACACACACACACACACACACACACACACACACACACACACACACACACCAACGGGGATGGAGGAGACTGGTGAGAGTAGGAACAGTTGTGAGGTACTGTGCTGTGATTTGATTTAAGATGAACCTAGGTAGGAGATAAGTGTGTCTTTAGGTTGGATTTGAACGTGTCAAATGAGGGATTTTGACGAAGGGAAAGAGGGAGGTCATTCTAGATAGATGGACCAGAAATACTGAAAGAACGGCGGCCGACACTGGATTGTTTGAACCTTGGTATTTGTAAGTACATGGTATCTACAGCAGAACGGAGGGAGCGAGGAGTGTATTGATGAAGACAGTCACAGAGATGAGAAGGTGCAGTCTTGTGTACACCTTTGTAACAGAGGGTATTGATCTTGTACTTTACTCATTGTGCAACAGGTAACTAGTGAAGAGATTGCAAGAGAGGAGTAATGTGTTCGGATTTTTTTCTTAGAACAAGTCTAGCTGCAGAGTTTTGAATACGTTAAAGAGAGTGAATAGATGATGCTGGTAAACCAGCAACAGTGAATTACAGTAGTCCAGTTGAGAAAGAATAAGAGAAGTTTCATCAGCAATGCCTGAGAAAAATCTGCTACATCAAATGGCAGGACAGGGTTTCCAGCCTTCAGGTCCTGGGAAAGTGCGGACTTCCTAGCATCAAGTACTTGCTCATCAAGGCCCAACTCCGCTGGACATTATCAGAATGGACGTGGACAGGATCTCAAAAGATGCTCCTGTACGGACATCTGAAGCAGGGGAAACATGCACAAGGAAGGTCCTGTAAAAGATACAGGGATACCCTGAAGGCCAACCTCAAAAACTGACATTGACACCGACTCATGGGAAACCCTTGCTACAGACAGGGCACAGTGGAAACACCAGTACTCTTTGGGAGGGAAGACCTTTGAGGCCAACAGAACAGCTGCCGTCCTAGAGAAAAAGAACAGACAGAAACAGCGTCCTGCCCCAGTGGACTCCTATCCCTGCACTGTCTGCACGCGAACCTGTGCATCCAAGATTGGTCTTCTTTCCCACATGAGGACCCATTCCAGCTACTGACCTGTCTGCCTACTCATCTGTTGTACCGACAGGAGAGTCCATCATCCATCATCATCATCATCATCATCATCATCATCATCATCATCATCATCATCATCATCATCTCATCATCATCATCATCATCATATGTCTTGACTTTAATGTTCCTGTCGGGTTAGGGGTTAATTGTTTGTTTAATGTATACCCATCTCTTTTTTTTAATCATGGGTTGAACTTTGTTGAAGAACAATGCAACAACATCGAAGCTGGAATGACCAAGGGAAACAGCAAAACAGCTTACGACACTTTGAAAGCACTAACGAAAACCACACAGCCCAAAGCCTCTGTTATTGAAGACAAAGAAGGAAATCTTTTAACGGAAAACAATGCCATCCTCCAACGCTGGACAGAATACTGTGAGGAATTGTACAACTACCCACTACGCCCAGATACCAACATAGTTTCTGACAAACCCCCTGAACACCAAGATAAAGACCCACCAATACTAAGGTGTGAAGTAGATGCAGCTATTAAACAATTGAAGAAGGGGAAGTCCCCTAGAATCGATAACATCCCAGCTGAACTCATAAAAAATGGAGGGAATGAAACAGCAAGGCGATTCACAGAACTTTGTCAGAAGATCCACGACACCAAAGAATGGCCAAAAGAATGGACACAGTCTCTTGTAATACCCCTGCCAAAGAAAGGAAACCTCAAGCAATGCCAGAACTACAGAACCATCAGTCTCATAAGTCATCCTAGCAAGATCATGCTGCAGGTAGTCCTCAACAGACTGAAAAACCAAGCGGAAAAACTCCTGGCAGAAGAACAAGCGGGCTTTAGACCAAAACGCAGCACAATGGAACAAATTTTCAATCTGAGAATTCTGATAGAGAAGCATCTCCAACACCAAAAAGACTTGTACCACAATTTCATAGACTTCAAAAAGGCCTTTGACAGGGTATGGCATGACGGCCTCTGGCAAGTACTCAGGCACTTCAACATTGACAGCTGCCTAATTGAAGTCATCAAGGCTCTGTACGAGAACGCAAAAAGTGCAGTTTTCATGAACAATCACGTGGGCGAGTTCTTCAAGACCACGGTTGGGGTTCGCCAGGGCTGCCTTCTCTCACATGTACTCTTCAACCTCTTCCTCGAAAACATCATGACAGAGACACTGCAAAACCACCACACTTCCCATCTCCATTGGTGGAAGACCCCTTTGCAACCTCAGATTTGCAGATGACATTGACCTCATGGGCAGCAGCAAACAAGAACTGCAAATCCTCACAGACAATTTAACAGATCGAGTGAGCGCATACGGCATGGAGGTCAGTACAGAGAAATCAAAGATCATGGTCAACAGCGTGAGTAATGACATCACGGAAATAAAGATGAATGGAGAAACACTAGAAGAGGTGAGCCAATTCAAATACTTAGGCTCCATCCTAACAAAAGATGGCACATCAAACAATGAAGTGAAAGCTCGCACTGCAACAGCAACATCTGCTCTAGTCAGACTCGAGAAGATCATCAGAAGCAACAACAT
>CM060329.1:30700062-30705062 GCA_030674155.1 Stramonita haemastoma | reverse complement strand
ATCAGCGTGAACATAGGGTGATGGAGAGTGTATTTCTGGATCAGGGTGAAAGAGAGTATTTTTAACATGTATACCCATAAATCATTCAGAAGAGAACAGTGTTTTGAGATTGGTTGCTCTGTCTGTCTGTCTGTCTGTCTCTGTCTTCTGTCTGTCTGTCTGTCTGTCTGTCTGTCTGTCTGTCTGTCTCTGTCTGTCTCTGTCTGTCTGTCTGTCTGTCTGTCTGTCTGTCTGTCTGTCTGTCTGTCTGTCTGTCTGTCTGTCTGTCTTCTCTCTCTCTCTCTCTCTCTCTCTCTCTCTCTCTCTCTCTCTCTCTCTCTCTCTCTCTCTCCCCTCTCTCTCTGTATTCTTACCATTTGAATATTGAAATGTGTTTTCATATAGTCTTTTGTGTTTAAAGGATTTTATGTTGTTGTTGTTTTTTAAATGTTTTTTCCCCCCTTTTATGCCTACTTTGCTTGTTTTTCCCGCTTACACACACACACACACACACACACACACACACACACACACACACACACACACACACCACACACACACACACACACACACACACACCACACACGCACACACGCACACACAACACACACTCACACACTCACGCATTATATATTTGTAATGCCTTCTGTTTCATGGTCCTGAATATTTGCTATTTTTAAAATGTTTTTTGTTATGTTATTTTTTGTTTAAATAATTATCAGTGTATCCAGTTGGGATGACGCGTTTTGTTGAATGTATTCTGTTTTCTTTTTTTTTTAAATATTGTTTGAACTGCTGCTGGTGGTGATGCTGGTATGTAGGGGTAGGGAGGGGGTTTCTTAGCTTTATTCCCTGATCAGGGCAAGGGCCGGATGAAAAAAAGTATGTAATGCTTACTTACTCTGTTACCCTTGAAAAATAAAGATTATTCATTCATTCATTCATTCATTCATTCATTCATTCATTCATTCATTCATTCATTCTCTCTCTCTCTCTCTCTCTCTCTCTCTCTCTCTCTCTCTCTCTCTCTCTCTCTCTCTCTCTCTCTCTCTCTCTCTCTCTCTCTCTCTCTCTCTCTCCTTGGGTGAGGCTTTAAACCGAGCCCCCCTGTAAACGCACACAGAACATCTTGCGCACACGTTAAATCCTGTTCCGCTTTTTGTATGAGTAGGCCATCGATGCATCGTGTGCTGGTGGGAACAGATGACATTTACAAAAATGCATACACATGGGGACTGGATGTAAAAAAGCACAGGAGTGCTTATTCCATTATCCTCAATATAAAAGAATAAATCAAATTGATCAAATCAAATCAATCTCTCTTTTAGAATCAATGACAAAATTTGTAAAACTGCATACATGCGGGGATAGGATGTAAAAGACCACACGAGTGCTTATTTCATTTTCTTTGAAAAAAAAGAATAAAAACAGAAAATTAATCAGTGCTCATCACTCTTATTTAATTCTGATTTTAAAATCATGGCTAATTCCTTCAGAGCCTGCTTTCTCTCCCCAGGCACTTTATTCAAATATCAGTGTAAAAGACTATAACGGTTATCCGGAATACATGCAATTAAATGTAAGAACATTACAAGCTGATGAGGTGCCATGCGTGTCAGGTGTCCAAGCCATCTGATTCTTTGCTGCTGGATGTAGTGGAGAACTGGCATTGTTCCAACCATTTCTCTGATCTCAGTCTGGTTTTATTGACGGCTCTCCTTAAACATCGCATCTCGCAGGTGGTGGTCTTTCTTTCCATACTTTTGGTAAGGGTCCACGTCTGGCTCTGGTAGGCCAAAGTTGGTCTAAATATCGACTCAATAAGTTTCGCTTTGGTCTCGATGGGAATGTTCATCTGCAAACAGCATCTCATTCAGAGCTTCAGGGTTGGAGTTTACTTCCCTCTGAACTTGTCAATACACGCAATGAATAGCAGTAGTGATAAAACACACCCTTGCCTCACTCATGATGCTACTTCAAATTATTCCATGAGTCCATCTTGGGTGCGTATTGCACCCATGCTCTTGGTATAGATGGCTCTGATATTGTCCAGAAGTTGCCCCCTAACGTCGTACTCTTCTAATGTTTTCCACAGCTTATTTCTGTTTACTCTTTCGAAGGCCTTTTCTCGATCCACGAACACAAGGTTCAATTCTTTATTGTATTCAATTGATTTTTCGCTTAGTTGTCTGAGAGCGAAGATGGCGTCAGTGCACCCTCTTCCTTTTCTGAAACCCATCTGCCCTTCACTTAGTAGAGGTTCTACCTTGTACCTTGAACGCTTTTCAAGGATCTTTACGTACATCTTGCCTGTGTGGCTCAGAAAGGATATACCTCAGATTGTATTGCAGTCTTCCTTACTGCCCTTCTTTTTCCAAATTGGTACCACGACTGCATGCTGCCAGTCTTCTGGGACTTTCCTCTCTGTCCATGCTCTCTGGAATATTGTGGTCAGCCAAGTGGTTCCTGTTTCTCCACATGCCAGGACAACTTTGGTTGTAATGCCATCAATATTCCACTGCTTTGTTCTTTGGGTTGGTCTTCAATGCCTCCTGTGCATCTGATCTCAGGATGGTTGGCTCTTCGTGTTCTGGATATCTTGGGTCAAACTGGCTCTAAGTGTTTCCCTGTCTATTTGGGTTGAGGAGTTCCTTAAAATATTCCCGCCATCTATTCTTGATGCTGTCTTCATTAATGATAGGGTTGCCATCTCTGTCATTGACTACTGTTGTTGGACTGTATGCTTCATCTCGTAATCTCATTGCTTTGACGCTTTTGTAAAATTGTCTTGTTGATAACTTGCATAGTTCGCTAAGTTCCTCTCCATATGTTTTTCATGGCTGTTCTTTGGCCATTCTGACTGTCCTTTTGCTGTGTCTTCTTTTCAGTCTATATTTCACATAGTCCTCCTCTCGCTTCAATTTCACCCACACCTTGTACAACGTTTCCTTTTCCTTGATGGCCTCCTTTACTGTGTCATTTCATCAGGCTGTCTGCAGTACCTGCCTTTTCCTGTCTTCTTAGTGCTGCAGATTTTACTAAGTGTATCTGTCAGTGTGTTATTGAAGACTGACCATGTTTCCTCTGCTGTCATGTCTATGTTGTCTACTTCTTCCAGCCTCTTTGTGAATTCTGTCTCCACCTCTTGTTGTACCTCTTTCATTTGGAGTTTTCTTAGGTTTATCTGCCTGTTGTGTGCTTTCTTTTGTTCGTGATGTTCTTCCTTTCTGCAGCTTAGATACTAAGATCACAGGTCGGTGGTCAGTGTCCAGGTGTGCATTCGGAATGGATCTTGCATCTGTGACCCTGCTTCGTTCTTCTCTTGTGTTAGAATGAAGTCTATCTGAGATGACACATTCAGATCATTTCACATGTACCAAGTTTGTCTCTGGCTGTGTCTGTGGTCATAGAAGGTGTTTGCAATCCACAGCCCATGTTCTGCACAGAGTGCTAGGAGCTGTTCCCCATTGTAGTTGCACTCTGTATTGGTGTCGCTGTGTGGGCCCCAGTGCTGTTCCTATGGCGCTCTTCTTTTGCCCACTCTTCCATTGAAATCTCCTATGACAATGAGTTTTTCTGTGTCTGGGACTGTGTTGATGGTGTCTGCCATCCTCTCAAAGAATTCCTCCTTCTGTTCTCCTTTAGTGTCGGAGTCATTACAAGGTGCATGAGCTTGGATAAAGGTTGTGGTCTCCCCTTGTTCTCTTACTCAGATTTTTTTTATCCTCTCTGAGATAAACTCTGTTTCCAGCACATTCTTTGCTGTGTCTGGGTGTAAGAAAAAACTTGCGCCATGTGATGCCCTCGTTATGTCTACATCACTCCAGGTCAGTACGTAATCCTCATGAATCTGTTTGGTCCCCGTTCCCTTTAGCCTACAGTCTAAAATTCTCATCACTGTTATTCTCCATCTTAATCAATGATTTCTGGTTCTTTGTCTTTGATTCTACACACATTCCAAGTGCTTGTTCTTTCTCGCAGTCCTTTTCCGTTTCCAGTTCGTTTCCCGTTATGATCCGTCCATTTCTTTCTCCTTTTAGTTTCTTGAGCAGTAAGTAATCCACTGCCAGCTTGCTAGGCCTGTCACAGCTTCACCAGAGCCCTGTTGGCCAGATTTACCTGTTTCCACCTTCTATGACGAGGACGAGGGGTTAGGCTTTAGAAGGCTTCATCTTAACATCATCACATTATATGTGGATTGTTTGACCCCTCTGACCTGACACAAGGGCTAGCAATATTATCAGTCTGAGGAATGACTGTGTAAGTGACAACTCTTTTACACTTGGCCAGCCAGCTAAGTACTGCAGGATAGTGTCCATATCCTAGGTTTCCTGATATCTGGGGATAGAAGGCCTTTTTTCAAATGCCCCTTTCACTAAATGATACACCAGTGGGTGACTGACTACCCAGTGCTTTAGTACCCGGTCTATGCAAATAAGCTGACTGTACTGCAGGCTAAATTTACTGTACTGCAACTAGCTCCTAGTAGGCATCCTTCAGTCTCAGAAGACTATGGAGTTGCGCTCTAGGCTCTAGAGCGCACAGCCTGGGTAAGTAAGGATGGAGGGTAAGCTGTTACCTATGCAGCAGACCCTCCCCCCAACCTCTCCATGTCACTGGAATGGGCCATTGGAAAGGCAATCACTGATCTGCATGGTTCAAGTGATTAGCTCCAGAAGAATACAAATCCGATATAAAAAAGTTTTACATCAATGAAAGGTGGGTCTCTAATTCCCTTGCTATCTACAAATTGTTTTCATTTCTTACTGTAGGAGTTATATGTTTTCTTGGTAAATTGTCGCCAAGAGTTCATGACTAAATCTGCTGCCCAACTACTTTTCCCTGAGCTAATTAGATAGGACCTGATATCTTACAGACTAGCAGGCAAAGCTTCCACTGCTGGACCAGGCAAGGACCATTTTGAACAAGCTGGGGTTCTCTTCCTCCTATGCTGAGGTGAAGAGATATGAACAGTCTGCAGTACTGATGCAAGACATTTGCTTACAGGCTTGACTCCAACC
>CM060329.1:30682562-30695062 GCA_030674155.1 Stramonita haemastoma | reverse complement strand
ACGGTTTTGTCCTGTCGACCGTGGGTCAATTGGTACACATTGAATCCATATTACATAGTATGTTACAAACCCATCATGAGAACGTACACAAATGCGCGCGCACGCGTGCGTGCGTGCGACACACACACACACACATATACATACACACACACCACCACCACCACCATCACCAACACCCCCACCATCATCACCACCACCACATACAGATCTGTGTGTGTGTGTGTGTGTGTGTGTGTGTGTGTGTGTGTGTGTGTGTGTGTGTGTGTGTGTTATTTGCCTGTATCTAACTGCGCATTATGACCTGCATTCGTGACTGGCGGTGTATCGAGGCCACGGTATGCACTCCTTGACCCATTCCTCAGCTCTGGCAAACAAACACCACAGAAGACAATGATGCCAGCAGCACTTCCAGTACCTCTGATTGATTTATCGTCATTGCACTGAATTAACCTCAGCCACACAGCCTGTGTCGTCATCTATCATGACGTCAAGACCCATTCCACAAGAACATAATTGTGACGCTCCACCACATAATGAGACGGAGTGCACATGAGGTCAATTTTTAGTTATTGACATGTTATTAATGTGCAATAAAGTGGCTATCAAATACAAAAAAACAGATTGAAAATCGGACAAATCTGTGCAACATTATTACAAATTGAAATGATAGACTGCAGGATGTGACAAAATGAGAAACGGGCAAGTTTATTTTAGTAACAGGTCGTCAGAATGAGTGCTTTGGTATTTTCAAAACACATTTAAAAGCAAAGGAATTAAAATGATACCTTGATATTTCATTATAAGATAATAAACAGGTCTAGTTTAATAATCAATCAAAATCACAAAATTGACAACTTGACCCCACTTGCCTTTAAAGGCTCCTAGCGCAAAATTGGGTAATGTGCTAAGCGACTCATTTCGTGGTGGAGCGTCACAATTAAGTCTTTTAGTGCCTAGCCTATCAAACTAGGGCACCCCAAGCCAAGGTTAAGCAGCATCGAGTGTGGTTACCAAATGGATGGGTGACCATTTGCGCGCCTTGGCTTAAGTACCCAGTTCACCCAGCTGTAAATGGGTACTTGCCCTCTTTAGGGTCAAAGGAGGTAAAGAAGCGAGGGAGAGGAGATAGGCACCGCACCGCCCTCAATATTCTAGACCCTAGAGAAGCTGGGGTTTTTGACGCCTCACTCCTCTATGACCACATAGGTTATGGGACACCTTTACCTTTTACCTTTCAAACTGGGTTTTTCAAAACAGGTTTTCTACTGTCCTTATTCAATATAGTTTTTGACAGTGTTTTTTTGTTTGTTTGGGTTTTTTTGGGGGGTGCCTTTTATGTCATAACCTTTTGGTTACATGTATATATTTTTTAATAGCATATAATAATCCCCCCCCCAAAAAAAAATGGCGGGGACAAGGGTGTAAAAAACCAAAATGATAATTAAAAAAAATAGAGTGCTTATTCATATTCCTCAAAATTATTTTGATTTTCCTTGCTTTCTGTCTCTGTCTGTCTCTGTCTGTCTGTTTGCCTGTCTCTGTCTCTATCTCTCTGTGCAAATACTTCAAAGACAAAAGTGGAGAAAATTAGAGAGAGAGAGAGAGAGAGAGAGAGAGAGAGAGAGAGAGAGAGAGAGAGAGAGAGAGAGAGAGAGAGAGAGAGAGGCAGACAGACAGACAGACAACAGACAGACAGACAGACAGACAGACAGACTGAGAGAAAAAGAGACACAAACAGAAAGACAGACAGACAGACAGAGAAGGAGTGTGCGTTCTTACAAACATTTTGTTTTCTAACGAACTGACCCAGAGACATACATGAAGGCTATAATCTAAGTGAAGGTAAACAAGAAAATAAAACATAACAAAGTGGTTTATCTTTCTCCACCTCGTATTTAGTTGATTACTGTTGGCCTGCCGACCCTGATAGTATGCATGAGCACAATGTCTGTGGTTGTTGTTATTGTTGTTATTGTTACTGTTGTTGTTGTTATTGTTGTTGCTGTTGAGAGTATTAAACAACATGCAGGGGTGTGGCCAGGTCTGCTCTTGAAGTTGACCTGGGAGAGAGTGAAAATCCCCATCCTTAGTTCATCATAGTCAAAATCCCTATCTTTAATTCATCATAGTCGAAATCCCCATCCTTAACTCATCATAGTCAAAATCCCCATCCTTAGTTCATCATAGTCAAAATCCCCATCCTTAGTTCATCAAAGTCGAAATCCCCATCCTTAGTTCATCATAGTCAAAATCCCCATCCTTAATTCATCATAGTCGAAATCCCCATCCTTAATTCATCAAAGTCGAAATCCCCATCCTTAGTTAATCATAGTCAAAATCCCCACCCTTAGTTCATCATAGTCGAAATCCCCATCCTTAATTCATCATAGTCGAAATCCCCATCCTTAGTTCATCAAAGTCGAAATCCCCATCCTTAGTTAATCATAGTCAAAATCCCCACCCTTAGTTCATCATAGTCGAAATCCCCATCCTTAATTCATCATAGTCGAAATCCCCATCCTTAGTTCATCAAAGTCGAAATCCCCATCCTTAGTTAATCATAGTCAAAATCCCCACCCTTAGTTCATCATAGTCGAAATCCCCATCCTTAGTTCATCAAAGTCGAAATCCCCATCCTTAGTTAATCATAGTCAAAATGCCCATCCTTAATTCATCATAGTCGAAATCCCCATCCTTAATTCATCAAAGTCGAAATCCCCATCCTTAGTTAATCATAGTCAAAATCCCCACCCTTAGTTCATCATAGTCGAAATCCCCATCCTTAATTCATCATAGTCGAAATCCCCATCCTTAATTCACGATAATAAATCTCCCCATCCTTTATTCATTATAGTAAAAATCCCTATTCTGAATTCACCATAGTTTGTGTGTGTGTGTGTGTGTGTGTGTGTGTGTGTTGTGTGTGTGTGTGTTGGGGTGTGTTGTTGTGTGTGTGTGTGTGTGTGTGTGTGTGTGTGGTGTTGTGTGTGTGTGTATGTGTGTGAAGACGGGGGAGGCACTTTGCTTTCTTATTCAGCTATTTAGACAGCGATCTTTAAAATTTTCATTTTATTAAGAACACAAAATATTCAAACAGGTTTTCTGTTGTTGTTGTTTGTTGTTGTTTGTTGTTTGTACTTTCCCCAGCTTAACACTGTGGGGGTCACGCATTCTGCGCACTCTGACTCACTCATCCCACCTGGGAATTACTGTGAGATTGAAACTGCATACTGAATGAGAAGTTTGCGTGTGTGACTGTTTTCAAGTACTTCGTGATATGGGCAGCCATACTCCGACTTCAGAGGTTTTCTGAGAATATGGACACCACCCCCCAACCCCCCAACCCCCCAGGCATCTCATCCATTTGGAGTGATCTTTTTTTTTTCATTCGCTCGAAGCCTACACTCCACTTTTAAAACAGACCTACACGATATTTCTTTTGTTTATGGATGATTTTTTTTTCGTTTCTCTCTGTACTTTTCTCTTGTGATTTTTTTTTATAAAAAAGGAAATATTCACTAGTTTTTTTGTTTCTTTTCTTTCTTCGATATTAATTGATACTAAGAGCAGACACCCCTGTTTTGGTGTGAGAATACTTCGTGTCTATATTTTTGTGCTAGGAAATACAAAGATTCAGCCCAAGAATATTTTGCATGGAAGAAAATTTATATCCAAAATTTTCGCTGTAATAGTCCTTCTGAGGATGTAGCCTGGCTACGTGAGAGTACAAGTAGCGTAGATCATGCATGGGTTCTTATCTACTCCTTCAGAGTCTTATCTACCTATCTCGAGGGCCTGCTATTCTGGTCTCCGTGTCCCCACAGCCCCTTATCAGCGTGGAAGAGCCCAGATTACAAAAAGGGTCAGGTGGCAAAGCATTCCTGATTCTCAGCCTCGGTCTTTCAGGCTACAGACACGGACTACAGCGGTCACAACTTTCTCAGCTCCCGGAACAAAAGTGAGTATGTCACGGCAAGGCAAGGCAAGGCAAGGCTTAGCCAGACATGGCAAGGTTTAGCGAGACAAGGCAAGGCTTAGCGAGACAAGGCAAGGTTTAGCGAGACAAGGCAGGGTTTAGCAAGGCAAGGTTTAGCAAGGTTTGGCAAGCAGGGCAAGGTTTAGCAAGGCAAGACAGGCAAGGTTCAGCAAGGCAAGGCAGGGCAAGGTTTAGCAAGGCAAGGCAGGGCAAGGTTTAGCAAGGCAAGGCAGGGCAAGTTTAGCAAGGCAGGTCAAGGCAAAGTTTGGCAAGGCAGAGGCAAGGTTTGCAAGGCAAGGCAAGGTTTGCAAGGCAAGGCAGAGGCATATAAAGTTTGCAAAGGCATGGGCAAGATTCAAGCAACTGGACCAAAGGCAAGGCAAGGCTTAGCAAGGCAGGACAAGGCAAGGTTTGGCAAGGCAAGGCAGGGCAAGGTTTAGCAAGGCAAGGTTTAGCAAGGCAAGGCAAGACTGGACACTTATTTTGAAAGTGTTGCAAATTGGATGTGGCATGATCACAGCATGTATGTTTTTTCTGGTATCCTGAATTAAACTGACTTTTCTCTTCTTTTCATCTCAATGTTCCCTTACCGTGTGTGTGTGTAGTGCCTAGTCTTCTCTCGTGCTTGTCACTCTGCAGGAGGTCTGCCTGCTGGCTCAGCTAACACATTTCCACTTTAGAGCAGCTTATTTTTTCTACACGATGCATCTGGGTATGTTCGTGTTTTTCCCTAACCCACTGAACGCTGACATGAATTACAAGATCTTTAACGTACATATTTAATTTTCTGCTTGTGATATGCAAGAAGAGAATCGAGGTACTGGCAGGTCTGACTTGAAAGTTAACCTGGGAGATGGTAAAAAAAAGACCCCCCCCCCTTAATCCATCAGTCGCCGAGCAATGGATATTTCATAGACCCATGGGGTTTAATCAATGTTAATGGTCTTAACCACTCGATTAATGGGTCTGTCGAACAATGATAAACATATTGGTCAGTAAATTGTGTCGATGTTATGTTTATTTCCCACCTTTTGTTTATATATTGATTCTTTTATTTTGAGAACAATGGAATAAGCACTCGTGTGGTGGTTTTTTTTTCCCTAGATTTTTTTTTTATCCAGTCCACTTGTGAATGCAGTTTAAAAAAAATCTGTTCACACCAGTATAGATAGACTACTCTTCCGGAAGGCGAAAGAGGTATTAACATGCAGCTAGATCTAAGATATTCTGCGTGCGTTCTACCACAGGGTCTGAGTTTAGAGTCTCATCCGAAAGACTTTCTGGGGAGTGGGGTCAGTGCTGATGTTAACTCCGCAGGAAAAATCCCATTGATCTTAGCGTCTCGGTGATGGTTGGAACCGGGATGCCAGACTATTCAGCTGTCTGCTCATCTCACCTAGAAATCACTAGGAGACCCGTGAGTAGTGGATCGTGGTCTAGAGGTAAGGTTACCGGGTCAGAGTGTGCGGTGGTTTGAAACCCGTTTGGGCCAAAACTTTCCCCCATCCATTAATTAATTAATTAATTTTATTCTTTTATATCGAGGTAATGAAATAAGCACTCATGTGATTTTTTACATCCATTAGATCATGAGTGGTGGTCTGAGTGCTAGTCTTTCGGATGAGACGATAAACCGAGGTCCCGTGTGTTACACAATATTTAACGCACATAAAAGAACCCACGGCAACAAGAGGTTGTCCCTGGCAAAATTCTGTAGAAAAAAGCCTTTCTGATGGGAAACAAATACAATTGCAGACAGAAAAAGAAAAAAAAATGGGTAGGCGTTGCACTTGTGGCGACGTGCTCTCCCCGGGGATAGCAGCCCGAATTTCACGCAGAGAAATCTGCCGTGACATAAAGTGGTATAAAATGAATAAAGTACATTTTTTTGTCTTCAACTGTATTTGTTTCCCTAACGGAGTAGCTTTTTTCTACAGATTTTTGCCAGGGGCACCCCCCTTGTTGCCGAGGGTTCTTTTACGTGCGCTAAATAATGATGTGTAACACGCGGGATCGGGACCTCGGTTTATCGTCTCATCCTAAAAATTAGCACCCAACCACCACTCATGGTCTAATGGATGGTGGAAAAGTTTTGGACCCAAACGGGATTTGAACCACCGCACACTCCGACCCGGACTTTTCGCTTTGTAGGCAAGGCGCGTTACCTCCTAGAGCACCGATGCACCATGACCAACAGATTGAGTTTTAACGGGATTTCTTTTTTCTTTTTTAATTACATTTCGAAGAGCACATTAGTTTCCTTCCACAAATTCTGTTCTATCGAAATGTCCTTCTTTCAGTTAGGACCCCCCCCCCTCCCCCTCCCATGTCTGTCTCTCTGTCTCTGTCTCTGTCTGTCTGTCTGTCTGTCTGTCTGTCTGTCTGTCTGTCTGTCTCTCTCTGTCTCTCTCTCTCTCTCTGTCTTCTCTCTCTCTCTCTCTCTCTCTCTCTCTCTCCTCTCTCTCTCTCTCTCTCTCTCTCTCTCTCTCTCTCTCTCTCTCTCTCTCTCTCTCTCTCTCTCCTCTCTCTCTCTCTCTCTCTCTCTCTGTGAGATTAAACCTTTCCTTGCTAATTCACTCGTAGACGGAACTGAGCTACGTTACGTTTTGTTTTGCTCACGGACTTAGCTAGGGGGACAGGATAGCCTGGTGGTTAGAGTGTCTGCATAGCCCTCACCATCTGCCGACCTGGGTTCGAGCCCAGGTTTAAACCACCACCACCACTGAGACGCCAGTTCAAAGGGATTTCTCCCCATGGAGCTAACTAACGCAGTGCCAACTCGATAAACCGAGATCCCCCGTGTGTGCGAACGCACACAGAATATCTTGCGCACACCTTAAAACATGTTTCGCTTTCCGGAAGAGTAGACCATGACGTGCTGGTAGGAACGGATGACAATTTTCTTTTTAAAAAAAACCACATGCACGCTAGTGTTGTGTTCAGACACCATCCCTGAAGTCTGAGTACCGCTATCTTGATGGTGGGCAGAAATCCAGTCGCATACACAACATTTCACCATTGGTGAAACTCGTACCTCCAGCCAAGGAAGGAAAAAAGAAAAAAAAAATTTCTTGCCTGCAGTTTCAAAAAGTATTTCCATAGTGGAGGGCACGTCACATCACTAAAAATTTTTTTCCCTACAAGTGTGTTAAGTCTTTCGAATGAAACGATAAACTGGCATTCGTGCGTTATATATACATTCAGCACACGTAAAAGAACCCACGGCAACAAGATAGTTTTTCCTTGTCAAAATTCTTAGAAAAAGCACTTTAATAGTGAATGATGACTATGAATGTAGACAGGATTTTTTTTAAGGGGTGGCGCTACTCTTACGGCGACCCTCCCTTCTCGGAGAGAGTATCTCAAATTCCTGGAAGAGAAAATCTCCTGTGGCTGAAGTCGTAGACATTATAATTGATTAGTTTTCCCCCAAAGGAATAATACAGCTACCTTCATGATGGAAAAAAAAAACAACGGTCGCATAGCAAAAGTTTCACCATCAGTGAACCTCGGAGCACTAAGCCAAGAACAGAACAAAAAGCAAACAAAAAAATTTTGTGTCTAAGACAAGTGTGTGTAGTGTGTGTGTGGTGGTGTGGGGGGTGTGTGTGTGTGTGTGTGTGTGTGGTGTGTGGTGATGCTGTGCGTGTGGTGTGTGTGTCGGCGTGATGTCGTTGTGTGGTGTGTGCGCGCGTGCGTGCGTGCGTGCGTGCATGTGTGGTGTGTTTCTTTTATATTGTTACCCTGTCATTTGTTGACCGTTGCATACGTGTAAATGATCTGAATGTAATTCTTTTATATTGTTTTACAGATTAGCGCTATCTACTTTCATCTTATGCAATATCCTTTGATTTACAGAAGAACACGCTCTTATGCTAGCTATTGTTCACTAACTGACACTAATGAGAGGATGAACTTGTCGCTGGCCATGTTGCTGGTTGCCAGGCAAACCGCCGCCCACCCATGACCTGTACACCGGACCACACCATAGGATGGCCGGGACTGCCAATGGGGTGTCACTGCAGTGTAAGAATACAGCACAAAACCCTTTATGGTTGGTGCTGTACTGGATGTCAGTTAATACACACACACACATACACACACACACACACACACACACACACACACACACACACACACACACACACACACACACACACACACACACAACACACACTAACATATATATATATATATATATATATATATATATATATATATATATATATATATATATATATAATAATACATACATACATACATACATACATCATAATACATACATATATATACATGTATATATATATATACATATATATATCCTTATATTTTATCGTGTTCAACGATGACGATGACCCCCAAAACAGCAGAGGATCTAGGAGGCAGCTGCTGTTTTGGAAATTGGGCAGAAATTCGATTATAACAAAATGCCCTGCCCATAGCACACCCCCACTCTCTCGGCCAAGAAAGCATAGGGATAGTCACTGTTGGAGATGTTCTCCGAGGCCAACTAGCCCCCAGCGCCGCAGCACATAAGGGCTGTGCAAGTCAAGCCTCTTAGCCAGAGAGTCAGTGTCAATTACTAAAGACTAAGTTGTAAAGTGGAATTCCATGAGTAGGAAAGTCCCTGATCATACAGCCTCTCACTTTGACCTCCAGCCTCATTGGTTTAATCAAAAACTGTGATAAAGCCCAGGCACCACAGGTGCAAATGCAGCACAAAACATTTCATGGCTAGTACTACAATGGCTGTCACCACAGGTTAGAGTACAGGACAAACTACTTTAAAATTAATAGTGTATTAATAGTAGATCGGTGGTCTAGTTGTTATGGTGCCTGCCTAGAAAGCGAAAAGTCCGGGTCGGAGTGTGCGGTGGTTCGAATCCCGTTTGGGCCCAAAACTTTTCCCCCATCCATTAGATCATGAGTGGTGGTCTGGGCGCTAACCTTTCGGATGAGACGACAAACCGAGGTCCCATGTGTTACACACCATTATTTAGCGCACGTAAAAGAACCCACAGCAACAAGGGGGTTGTCCCTGGCAAAATTCTGTAGAAAAAAGCATTCTGATAGGGAAACAAATACACTTGCAGACAGGAAAAAGAAAAAGAAAATAATGGGCAGGCGCTGCACTTGTGGCGACGCGCTCTCCCCGGGAAAAGCAGCCCGAATTTCACGCAGAGAAATTTGCTGGAACATAAAGTGATATAAAATAAAATGAAATAGTGCAAAAATGGCTGGGACTGCAATGGATACCACCACAGGTGAGGAGACAGGACAAATCACTTTAAGGCTGGGTCTGTAATGAATAACCACCTTAGTCCACAATACCAGGCAAATCACTTCAATACAGCATAGTGCAGTAATAGCTGTGACTACACTGGATACCACCATATTCATGAAAAAAACTTTTTTTCCCCCCAAAAAAGAAATCTCAAATCCCCTCGAACAAGTGCCTTGATGGGTGGCTCGAACCTAGGCCGTGAGATCAGAAATACAGGGCTCTAACCACCAGGCTATGCTCCCCGACCCCCGACCCCCTCCTAGCCCCCCCCCCCCCCCCCTCCCCCTCCTTCCTCTGGTCATGTCTAAAACCACAGACAGTAATAATAAAACAATAACCAGCACAACTCTTCATTTCTCACAATAAATATGATCTTCAATCTCTCTACCTTACCCCTGTCTCAGACTCTCCCCCTTCCCTCCCTGCCCCCCACCCCCACCCTCAGCCAGCAGAAAGGGGGGCGCATGTCCATGAGGGTGGTGAGGAAGAGGGTAAAAGTCATCGAAAGGTCACGGGGAGAGGGTCAAGCGTCATGACACCGCGCAGTGTGCCGGGCATAGAATGATTATGTCAGAAGATAGTAGGCTAAGGGGGTTAGGTAACACCTCAGACGTCTGATCTAGATAAGACAGGACAGGTGAGTGGAGAGAGGGGGGGGGGGGGGGTTGGCTTGGAAATGGTACCACCAGGTCTGTCTGTCTGTCTGTCTGTCTGTCTGTCTATGTCTGTCTGTCTCTGTCTGTGTACGTGTGCCTGTCTATCTCTGTGTATCTGTATATATCTGTGTGCGTGTCCTCTCTCTCTCTCTCTCTCTCTCTCTCTCTCTCTCTCTCTCTCTCTCTCTCTCTCTCTCTCTCCTCTCTCTCTCTCTCTCTCTCTCTCTCTCTCTCTCTCAGGCAGATAGGTCATGTCCCCGGCACAGTAAACCAGGTCAGAGGTCATGACACTGTACAGTGCTACAGGCATTATTATGTCAGCGTATAGTACGCTAGGTCATAGGTCATGTCGGTGTTACAACGTATATGAGTGCTTATTCCATTATCCTCAAATATAAAAGAATAAAAAAAAAAGTACGCTCTCTCTCTCTCTCTCTCTCTCTCTCTCTCTCTCTCTCTCTCTCTCTCTCTCTCTCTCTCTCTCTCTCTCTCTCTCTCTCTCTCTCTCTCTCTCTCTCTCTCTCTCTCTCTCTTTATTTTTAATAAAAATTCTTTTATTTCTAGGACGATTTCTAGGACGATGGAATAAGCACTTTTGTCTATCTTTGTCTGCCTGTCTGTCAGTCAGTTAGTCAGTCAGTCTGTCTGTCTGTCTCTGTCTCTCTGTCTCTCTGTCTGTTTGTCTGTCTGTCTGTCTGTCTGTCTGTCTGTCTTCTCTCTCTCTCTCTCTCTCTCTCTCTCTCTCTCTCTCTCTCTCTCTCTCTCTCTCTCTCTCTCTCTCTCTCTCTCTCCCTGAAGAGTTGCAGGGGTACTGTACTGTGCTGAATTTTTCAGACTGTGTCTCTTGGCTGAGTTAAATCTGGTGGAGCCCATCCCTTTCCCCAGGTACAGGGTGCATGCTGGGTATGTTCGTGTTTCCCAAACTCACCCAACACTGACAAAAATGATGGGATCTTTAAAACGTGCATGCTTCATCTTTAAGTCGAAGGAAACGGAAACATTGTCTGGTTTGCGATTTAGAATTGGCCTGTGAGGTCCTAACATCCCCACTACCACCCCTTAATAATAATGATAATAATAATAATAATAATAATAATAATAATAATAATAATAATAATAATAATAATAATGATGATGATGATGATGATGATGATGATGATGATGATGATGATGATGATAATAATAATAATAATAATAATAATGATAATAATAATAATAATAATAATAATAATAATAATAATAACAATAAGGGATTTATATAGCGCTGAATCTTGTGGAGTACACAAATCAAAGCGCTTGTTTTCAAATTAGTCACGCGCATGCAACCATTTACACATAGAATTAACAAATCACATGTCTACCCCCCCTCCCACACACATACACACACACCAATCTTCTGAGGGCGAAATACGGCTGCCTTAATGGTGGGCAAAAAATAGGTCGCAGACATAAAATCCCACCATAGGTGGACCTCGTAGCTCTAGCCGAGGATAGCGAAAAAAAACCAAAAAAAAAAACACGTTTTTACCATACACCGCTACCTAGATTGCATCCACAGGACAAAAACCAATGTCTGTTACTCACTTTCTTTTTTCGCTCCTCGGCAAAGCTCCAGAAGTTCACCAATGGTAAAATTTAGCGTTATGCAGCTGTTTTGCTTTTAACCCACTATGAATGTAACCGTATTCTGACTTCGGAGAGTTTATCTCCTTAGTTATAGCATCCATCAACTCTAAATAGAAAAAAAAGAAAGAAGAAGAAGAAGAAGAGAAGAAGAAGAAAAGAAGAAGAAGAAGAAGAAGAAGAAGAAGAAGAAAGAAGAAGAAGAAGAAGAAAAGAGAAGAAGAAGAAGAAGATAGAAGAAGAAGAAGAAGAAGAAGAAGAAGAAGAAAAGAAGAAGAAGAAGAAGAAGAAGAAGAAGAAGAAAAGAACAAAGAGAAGAAGAACAAGAACAAGAACAAGAAGAAACAAGAAAAGACAAGAAAACAAGAACAAACAAGAACAAGAAATAGGAAGTAAATATCAGGCTGTAGTACTGCAGGCTGGTAACGACCCTACTCTCTCCAAAAATGGCTGTAGTCTAAATTGTCCACGGAAACTCAGCTTACCTCTCAGCTGTTTTCATAGTCACTGCAGTGGTGGGTAGGAGCTCTACACAAATGCCGCCAGGGTTTGCTGTCATCTGTCTGTCTGTCTGTCTGTCTGTCTGTCTGTCTGTCTGTCTGTCTGTCTGTCTGTCTGTCTGTCTGTCTCTCTCTCTCTCTCTGTCTCTCTCTCTCTCTCAATCTTTTGGTCTCTGCCTTTCTCTTCCTCTCTCTCTCTCTCTCTCTCTCTCTCTCTCTCCCCTCTCTCTCTCTCTCTCTCTCTCTCTCTCTCTCTCTCTCTCTCTCTCTCTCTCTCTCTCTCTCTCTCTCTCTCTCTCTCTCTCTCTCTCTCTCTCTCTCTCTCTCTCTCTCTCTCTCTCTCTCTCTCTCTCTCTCTCTCTCTCTCTCTCTCTCTCTCTCTCTCTCTCTCTCTCTCTCTCCTCTCTCTCTCTCTCTCTCTCTGGTTCGAGTCTGGTCGAGGAGATTTTTCTCCTGGAGTT
>CM060329.1:30667562-30672562 GCA_030674155.1 Stramonita haemastoma | reverse complement strand
TGTCCCGTCCACTAGACTGTGAGTGGTGGCCTGCATACAAGTTTTTCGGAACGGATGGTGAACAAGGTCCTGCATGCAGCACACATTCAGCACACGTAAAAGAACCCACGACACCAAGAAAGAGATATCCAGCAAAATTCTGTGGAATAAAGCCCTTCTCATAGGGAAACTAATACACTTTAAAAAAGGACATTTTTTGGAGTGGGACTGCTGTTGTGGCAACGCACTCACCCCTGAGAGAGAAGCCCAAATTGCCCGCAGATAAATATGCTGTGACTGGAAGTGGTATTCAATTCAATTTTCAATTTATTTGAAGTCAGTTCAGTTGTGAAGTTATTTTCCACTGCTTTACAATAGAAACGAGTAAAACTGTCATTGTCATAACATGGGTGTAAATTTTCATACTTTGAGATTAAAAACAAATATATCGCTGTATAATTTTTCACCTACCTTATGAACTTACGTGTTTTTTTTGTTCAGGTAAAACTGGGTGGCCAGGCGACCTGCCAGACACCAGAGGAAGAGTTGGGTTTGCAACAAGAAGGACCAGACAAACCTCAACATCAAGGACCACACAAACCTCAACATAGACCAGACAAACCTCAACATCAAGGACCAGACAAACCTCAACATGAAATGCCTGCAGCAGCATCCCCTGAGGGAGGAAGATCAGCACTCTGCTCTTGTCTCCCTTCCCTACCATCATCATGGCCACAGATTCCAGAGAAAAGGTATGTAAAACAACGTGGTGTAGCTTACGGGAAAAAATGTCTTCCCAATTCTGTAAAAGAAGGAAAAATATCCCCCATATTTTTTCATATGATTACTTGTAGTTTTATTTCAGTTACTGGATGTGTTTCTGAAACGGCATTTAAAAAGGTAAACGCATTTCTTCAGCAGACAGTGCCGAAGAAAATTTACAAAAACTGCATACACACGGCGACTGGATGTAAAAAAAAGTACGAGTGCTTATTTCATTATCCTTGACATGAAAAAAATAAATAAAGAGTAGCTGAGAATTATTTTAAAATGGTAAAGAAACAATCTGGGCAATCTCATAAATGTAAACCCATTTTTCATTTTGTTTTGGTTGTGATACAGTACTGCATGACCGAACTTTTACATCAGAGGAGTGCTGTTGATTTACTTACTACCACAAGTATAATTATTGGTTAGATTTCCCAGTTGTAAAGTTGTCTTTGAAAATCGTGTTAAGACACTATGTCCTAACAATGAATGCCTGAAACCAGTATCCTACTTGTTGGTTACAAAAAAAATGTCTGAAAGCTAACGTAAGAATATTTCTGTCGAAAATGAGTACTGGGAAATGTAGAGATCAAAAACATTTTTTGAAGAAAAAAAATGGTTTCAACTGAGGGAGGGATATCTATAATGCATGCTAATGTATTTAAAAAAAAAAATTTATTCTTTTATATCGAGGATAATGGATTAAGCACTCGTGTGCTTTTTTACATCCAGTCCCCGTGTGTATGCAGTTTTGTAAACCTTGTCATCCGTTACCACCGGCACACGATGGCCTACTCTTGCGAAAAGCGGAACAGGATTTAACGTGTGCGCAAGATATCTGCGTGCATTCCCACACGGTGCCTCGGCTTATAGTCTCATCGGAAGGACTTTTGGGGAGGGTGTAGTCAGCACTGATGTTAACTCCAGGGGAAAAATCCCCTCGACCAGGAATCGAACCCGGTTGCGAGCGCAATATTTCTCTTCGTAGAATTTAATTTTTAACGCTAAAACCACAATCCTAGATAGAAGGCAATGAGGTGCTCATGGCTGTAGTCTATGATCTGTACCATATTGATTTTCTATTTAATTTTATTCTATTTTCATTTTATTTATCTTGCACACACGCCAGAAGACCTTTTCATAGAACATCTTACACGTACGTCAGATGATAAAAAAAAGGATTATCTTAGGAACACACATGTCAAAAGACCTTTTGGTAGGACATCTTGCACTCACGTCAGAAGACTTTTTTCATATTTCCAGAGGATCTGCCAAAATAGACAATAAAAAGACAGGATCATGGAACTAAGTGTAGATAATAAAAAACCATAATCATTAAAAAAAAAAAACAACAACATTTCAGCGACCTCTCAAAGCGTTTTGCCATGGATATTGTGATATGGATCTGTAGTAGCCAGTTGCTCATGGTTTCTTTCCCCAGGTCATCTCCACTCTCCTGGATCTGTCTGTCCACTGCAGGTTGTGAAGACACCAGCAGCACGATGCTGGAGCACAGGGCCCAGTGGACTTGTCCTCACCCACATGACTTGACTTGACCTATGTAAGACCGATAGGGAGTACGGGTAACAACCGAAGACAAGGAGCAATACTTGAACACAGCGCTGAAGGGTTGAGCTTCTGAAGGGCAAAGTCTGGAAAAACGAGCCCCTAAAGGGCTGCATTGCCGCCGCTGTAGTCTAGTGGTTAGGGCGTTAGACTCGTAATCTAAAGGTTGCGGGTTCGATCCCAGCTTTCGGCTATGGCGTTGTGCCCTTGGAAAAGGCACTTTACGGCTCTTTTCTCACCCCACCCAGGTGTAAAAGGGGTACCAACCTTGTGTTGGGGGTTAACCCTGCGATAGACTGGCGTCCTATCCAGGGGGGGAGTCTATGACTCTCAGTCGCTTAACGCCACAGAAACCGGAATAAGCACTGGCCTGATGAGCCTTAGGCTCGTGACAGACTTTAACTAAAGGGCTGCATCATGCAAGACAAGCCCCCCGAATGGCAGCACCCTGCAAGACAAGCCCCTGAAGGACAAATCCCGTATGCAAAACAGGCCCCTGATGGGCAAAATCCTCCATGCAAAACAGGCCCCTGAAGGGCAAAATCCTGCATGCAAAACAGGCCCCTGAAGGGCAAAATCCTGCATGCAAAACAGGCCCCTGAAGGGCAAAATCTGCATGCAAACAGACCCTGAAGGCAACATGCAAAATAAGCCCCTGAAGGGCAAAATCCTGCATGCAAAACAGGCCCCTAAAGGGCAAAATCCCGAAAGACCTGCCCCTCAAGGGCAAACTCCTAAAGACCAACTCCTGAAGGGCACACTCCTGAAAGACCAGCCCCTGAATGGCAAACTCTTGAAAGACCATCCCCTGAAGGGCACACTCCTGAAAAACCAGCCCCTGAAGGGCAAACTCCTGAAAGACCAGCCCCTGAAGGGCAAACTCCTGAAAGACCAGCCCCTGAAGGGCAAACTCCTGAAAGACCAGCCCCTGAAGGGCAAACTCCTGAAAGACAGCCCCTGAAGGGCAAACTCCTGAAAGACCAGCCCCTGAAGGGCAAACTCCTGAAAGACCAGCCCCTGAAGGGCAAACTCCTGAAAGACCAGCCCCTGATGGGCGAATCCAGTGCAGGCCTGGCATTGTTGCCCAGGGATCTAGGATCAGATCCCACTAGGCTGAAGAGCAAAGTTGATAGAAGTTTGGGGGCTTTCGCATCATGTCTGCATGACCTCGTATCTCTGAAACAATTCAGGGATCAAATGCGATGAGAGCAGTGAGGACTGGGGTCTCTGTGGACATCGGACATTCGACATGCAGCAGCATGTGAAAGGTAAGAATTGCAAAGCCTCCTTCCATGAAAGGGCTACCTTGCATTCTTCACAGGTATCTTTGTACCGAGTACAACCTGTCTATGCCTGCGTGCATCATGTTCACACGTGTACCTCAGTCTTTCACATTTCCCAAATCAAAATTTGTCCCTGGAGTTTTCGGTAAGGCTCAACGATCGCGGATTTCAGAACTTCATCAGGGGCCTTTGAACCTTACTCTGTGATCACAAAGACTGGCAGACTAGGCGTCGACATTGGGTTTGGTGTCCTAAACTGGCACAGCCAGTAAAACCCTTGCATACAGTGCTCAAGGGGAAAGGACACATCCAGCCCCCAGACTTTGTTCAAGCATTTGCTCGACCTTACGGGTCTCTTTCATCTCGCCCTGATTCCTTAAAAGTCTTAGCATAGATGTGAAAAAGTCATGTGGGTCATCTTAGTTCTCTGGCCCTGTCTCTGACGTCGTGATTGTCACACGTATCAAGACCTCACAGAAGTAAGTACACGTGCAATGTTTTCTTCTTTTTTGTGCTTTTGTTTTTCGAGGTACCACTGCGAAGTTTTAAGATTTATGTTGAATATTCCCGTGTTTCCATAACTTACCGAAAGAGACAAAACTTCCAGACCTTTATGAGGCCTTTTTGATATTCCGCATGCCTGTATACACGAATGAAAGTAAAGCACCAGCAAGCATGAATAGAAGTTATGAAAGATGATGACAAAATGTCCCCCTGATGTGTTAAGCACTGTCAAGTTTAAACCTGGGTATCGAAGATTTCATAATTGTAACAATTAGAAATTCGACACAGACCAAACAAATCGCCAGCAGTTGATGTAAAGAAAAGCTTAGACACCCTCAAATGCTAAAACATCCCTAGAAACTGTGCATTTTCTGAAATGTAGAGAATACACAACATATATACATACTCTCTCTCTCTCTCTCTTCTCTCTCTCTCTCTCTCTCTCTCTCTCTCTCTCTCTCTCTCTCTCTCTCTCTCTCTCTCTCTCTCTCTCTCTCTCACTCTCTCTCTATCTCACTCCCCCTCTGCCCTCCCTCCCCCATCTCTCTCTCTCCCCCTCTCTGTCCCTCCCTCCCTTCCTCGCTCCCTCTCTCTCTCCATATATATATATATATATATATATATATATATATATATATATATATATATATATATATAGATATATATATATATATATAAATATATATACAAGAGAGAGAGAGAGAGAGGTGTGTGTGTGTGTGTGTGTGTGTGTGTGTGTGTGTGTGTGTGTGTGTCTGCCCGGTGTGCAGGCATTACGTTTTGAAATGTCTCAATTTTTTGTGTAGAAATCCTTCCGTCATCAGGGCTGTTCCCGTCCTAGGTACTTCAATGCCGAGGAACGCGGCAATAGGCTACGAGCAAAAGTGGAAAACACCAATA
>CM060329.1:30647212-30667462 GCA_030674155.1 Stramonita haemastoma | reverse complement strand
TTCTTCTTGTTCTTCTTGTTCTTCTTCTTGTTCTTCTTCTTGTTCTTGTTCTTCTTCTTGTTCTTCTTCTTCTTCTTCTTCTTCTTCTTCTTCTTCTTCTTCTTCTTCTTCTTCTTCTTCTTCTTCTTCTTCTTCTCTCCCCTAAAATATAAACTATCTTCTTCTTCTTCTTCTCCTTCTCCTTCTTCTTCTTCTTCTTCTTCTTCTTCTTCGTCTTTTCCTTCTTCTTCTTTTTCTCTCTCCAAAACTTAAACTATATCTTCTTCTTCTTCTTCTTCTTCTTCTTCTTCTTCTTCTTCTTCTTCTTCTTCTTCTTCTTCTTCTTCTTCTTCTTCGTTGTCGAACGCTTAAACAGCAAGTACTGTTGTCTGTCATATAAGCTAAAATGCGTTGTGCTGCCGTTAAGCGCCTGACATTATATAACTGCATCACATGTACCGACTGTGGAGGAATCAGTGAAGTGTAGGCTGATTACGCAGTTACAAAAGAAAAACTTCATGTACACAACTCTCTCTCTGTGTGTGTGTGTGTGTGTGTGTGTGTGTGTGTGTGTGTGTGTGTGTGTGTGTGTGTGTGTGTGTGTATGCATGTATAACACAGAGAGAGAGAGAGAGAGAGGGAGAGAGAGAGACAGAGAGAGAGAAGAGAGAGAGAGAGAGAGAGAGAGAGAGACAGAGAGAAAGAAAGGGAAAGAGAGAGAGAGAGAGAGAAGAGAGAGAGAGAGAGAGAGAGAGAGAGAGAGAGAGAGAGAGAGAGAGAGAGAGAAAGAAAAGAGAGAGAGAGAGATGGACAGACAGACATGCAGACAGACCGACAGACTGACGACAAACAGAGAGAGAAAGAGAGACATACATACACGAGAGAGAGAGAGAGAGAGAGAGAGAGAGAGAGAGAGAGAGAGAGAGAGAGAGAGAGGAGAGAGAGAGAGAGAGAGAGAGAGAGAGAGACAGAAGGGGCAGACAGACAGACAGACAGACAGACAGAGACAGACAGACAGACAGACAGACGAGACAGAGACAGAGAGCAGAGAGAGAGAGAGACAGAGAGACAGAGAGAGACAGAGAGAGACAGAGAGAGAGAGAGCTCTACAAAAATGACACAACACCACAATGATATAGTAGACACAAATATAAACCAAACTGTCATAGTAAAAAAAATGGGCCACAATATCAATCGCAATGGTCCAAACGACAACACCAACACATTCATCAATTTACTGAAAATACTAATTACATGAATAATAATGGTCCATATACACAGGTGGTCGATATGGATATTATCGTCAATAAGGACATAATACAAAACCATTCAAAAATCACCCATGTCTCCAATTTGATATATATTTAAAAAAACACAACAAAAAACCCTGTCAGGGCATTTATGTAAATCATCATTAGATGACATGAACATTGATAACATGGAAACATTTTCTGGTCAAAACATTGTGAATATTGTAGTTAGTTTTTTCTTCTTCTGTCATTTTGATTGATTTTCTCCTATCAAGTTTTTTTTTTTTCCTTCTCCATTTTATCATTTTTATACAAATTAATTCTAAATGAAAGAAGGAAGGTGCAGGATGGTTAAGACAATCGCCTACCAACGCGTAAAACCGTGAGCCCGAGTTTGACGAAATAATCGAACTGAATGTCAAAGTCTTTCGGATGAGACTATAAACCGAGGCCCCGTGTGCGAACGCATGCAGAACATCTTGCGCACACGTTAAAAACCCCATTCCGCCTTTCGGAAGAGCAGGCCATTGTGCGCCGGTAGGAGCGGATGACAATTTTTTTTTTAAACCCAGCATGCACACAGGTGTCGTGTTTAGACACCATCCCTGAGGAAAAATCGGGGAGTTGGAGTCCCCAGGGCGGCTCGAGGCTGATACATATGGCAACGTTCTGGCGGCTCCTGCGACGGTACTGGAACCATTCGTATGGGCGATTGCCTTTCCAATAGATCATTCCAGTGGCGTGGAGAAGGGGGAGGAGGGTCTGTTGCATGGGTAACAGTTTGCCCTCCATACTTACTTACCCAGGCTTTGCGCTCTGTTTACAAGAGCGCAACTCCATAGTCTTCCGAGACTGATGGGTGGGTGGCTACTACTACTAATTCTACATCAATGTCGTCGATCTATTATTCTTAATAGGGACGTTAAGTCTTTTACCCTGTAGAAATTTCAAGACAATGCTCTTAATTAAAAGTCAGTTTCTCCATGGGAATGCCGGGAGCCTGTCAGTATAAATAACATCCATTCCCACCTTCTGAAAGTTCTGTGCTAGGAATTCCATTCTTTTTTTGCTATCCCTGTCTTTGTTTTTGCCTTGTTCCTTTTCTTCCTGTCACCTCCTTCTTGTTTATTTTCCGCCTTCTTGGTCCATTCTCCTGCCTATTTTCTCATCGGAGAGACTTGAAAGATAACGATTTTTTCCCACGCCAATGGATGCGCTGGGCCTGACTTGTCAGGTGCTTAACGGCAGCGCAACGCATTTTCGCTCATATGACAGACAAGAATAGTACATGTCACAGTGTTTGACAAAGAAGAATAATTAAAGTCATAAAACTCTACTTCTCCCTCCTATCTCAGTCATTCTCTCAACTCATCTCTCTCTCTCTCTCTCTCTCTCTCTCTCTCTCTCCTCTCTCTCTCTCTCTCTCTCTCTCTCTCCTCTCTCTCTCTCCTCTCCTCTCTCTCTCTCTCCCTCTCTCTTTACATCCACAGTCCTGTCTTTAATTACCAATGAAATCCTTTCACCTTTGGTGCCTTCACCTTTGGTGCCTTCTACCTTTTTTTCATCCTGACCTTGAATTTTGACCTTTGATGTCTTGCTTGACCTTTGGTACATTCACCTTTTACATTGATTAAACTCACCTTCTAGACATCTTTAAAAACTTTGTCTTTTTTGTCTTCATAAAACTGTAGTAAAGTAATAAGTACGTGAAAAAACCTACTTCAACCCATTAATCATTCCACTGCAAAGGGCTATATAATCCCTGTACATTTAGAATTGTCCAAACTGTATACTATATATATATATATATTTCCAGTGTGTATTCAGAATTTTCCTAAGATGACAATGCGTCCTTCAATACATTAATGGTTTTGATTTCTGAGCAGATGATCTATAAACAGTTTTCATTGATAATTTTACCAAGCTAACCTTATTATTATGATGTATAATGCAATCACCATTATCATCAACCAGCATACTCAATATTGGTCATCACAAAATATCACACCACATCACACACATCAACCACAGATTACTGTTAAGTTCCACATTCATTGAATATGATACAGCAAACAAACAACAAACAAAAACCTAAATTGAACTAAAATGATAAACACATTGAATTGAATTGATCTATCATTGGTACGTAGAGATGTGAAATTTGATATCATGGAAAAAGAATTAAAATCTCTATCATCAATTTACATTACGTAGGATCCAGAAATTACATTTGTATCATCTACTATCAAGACTCATGAAACACATGTTTAAAACATCAGTTAAAAGGCATTATCATCATCACCTTAGACATAAAAATTCAGAATTGTACATATCAACAACATTCAGAAACAAAAAAATATACTGTAAAAACACCATGTTTGTACCCCCACCCCCCCCCCCCCCCCCCAACAACAACAAAAACAAACAAACAAAAGAAAATAAGTAAAAAACTCACTCTCCAGTACAAGGAGTTTTGGCTCTTGGTAGAAGGCCCATAACTCCTGACATATTCAATTGTTCTGTAAAGCAAGCTGCAGTTCTAAGCCTTTGTTCGTAATACTGGGTTGACATTGTTGGTCTTTGTTTGAACAGCACACGCTGGAAACTGCCGCCTGTGTTTATTTGTTTTGTTTCTTTTCTTGTTTTTGTTGGTTGGTTGGTTGCTGTTTTCTGGGCTTTCTTTTTGTTCCTTGGCTAGAGCTCTGAGGTTCACCAATGATGAGATTTTGCTAAGCAACTCTTTTTATTCACCATGAAGGTAGCAATATTCCGACTTTATATGGGGATTGGCCTTTGTATAAAAAGCAATTTTAGCTTACTGTAGCACATCTTTGTTTGAACCCTCCCCCCCCCCCTAGATGCTTGGGTTTGTGGCATTTTGTTTTTAAGCAACAAACGCTCCACGATCTGTTCTTTGACTAGAACTGCCTCAAAGCTTTCTGTCTTTGTTCAAAACAGCACTGGCTGAAAGATGAGGTCTTTGTTGATAAGAAATACTGTCTTGAAGTAAGTACTGCATCTTTGTTTGACAAGAAATACTTTTTGGAAGCTATTTGTTGAAAACAAAACGGGTTCATGCAAGTTGTTCACACTTTGTTTAATTCAAACAATGCAGACAAAAAATAAGTGTGAGGCTTTGGGTAATACTGGCTTCAAGATATTTTCGCAAGAGTAAATTGCGAGTTGTTGGCCTTTGTTTTTAAGTAATACTGTCTCTCTCTCCCCCCCCTCCCCCCCACTAATTAAAAAAAAACCCCACCAAAACTCTATCAAGGTTCTTCCAATTTGAGCAAAATGAGATAAGCACTCATGTGCTCCTCTCTCTCTCTCTCTCTCTCTCTCTCTCTCTCTCTCTCTCTCTCTCTCTCTCTCTCTCTCTCTCTCTCTCTCTCTCTCTCTCTCTCTCTCTCTCTCTTATTTTTATATCCAGCCCTTGTTTGTATGGGGTTTTGTAAATGATGTCCTACATTCTGATTGGCACAAATGACCTGCTTCTGCTAACCCTGGAGGGCAGAGCCATCCTGAAATTGTGGGCCTTAATTGATATGGGAGACAGAGGGTTACTGTTCTTGTTTGTTGATTCCTATTAAAAAAAATCGTGAACCAGTTCTGATTCTGCATAACATTGCATACTTTATAAGAAAGGTTGAAAAACAAAAGTGTGTGTGTGTGTGTTGTGTGTGTGTGTGTGTGTGTGTGTGTGTGTGTGTGTGTGTGTGTGTGTGTGTGTGTGTGAGAGAGAGAGAGAGAGAGAGAGAGAGGAGAGAGAGAGAGAGAGAGGAGAGAGAGAGAGAGAGAGAGAGAGAGAGAGACAGACAGACAGACAGACAGACAGACAGACAGACAGACAGACAGACAGACAGACAGACAGACAGACAGACAGACAGACAGACAGACAGACAGAGACAGAGACAGAGAGACAGAGACAGAGACAGAGAGAGAGATTTGATTTGATTTGATTTGATTAGATTTATTCTTTTATATCGAGGATAATGGGATAAGCACTCTTATGCTTTTTTACATCCAGTCCCCGTGTGTATGCAGTTTTGTAAATGTCATCTGTTCCCACCCGCACGCGATGGCCTACTCTTTACGAAAAGCGGACAGGATTTAACGTGTGCGCAAGATGTTCTGCGTGCATTCGCACACTGGGCCTCGGTTTAAAGTCTCATCCGAAGGACTTTTGGGGAGAGTGGAGTCAGCACTGATGTTAACTCCAGGAGAAAAAATCTCGATCGGACTCGAACCCGGGTCTTCAAATTGTCAAGAGAGAGAGGAGAGAGAGAGAGAGAGAGAGAGAGAGAGAGAGAGAGAGAGAGAGAGAGAGAGAGAGAGAGAGAAGAGAGAGAGAGACAGACAGACAGACAGACAGACAGACAGACAGAGAGAGAGACAGAGACAGAGAGAGAGAGAGAGAGGCCAATCATGCCATCATAGCGGAAAAAAATCACTCACAATAAAATAAATAGAACAATACACTCGTAAACACTTCTGTACAACCCCCCCCCCCTCCTCATCCCCACCCCACCCCGTGTGAAAAATCAAGGACATACTGAAATAGGAAACAACATTTCAAATATCTCTCTCTATATATATACATGTTTCTTTTACAAAATGATATCTGAAACATTTGCTAACAATTCTTCAAACAGTTATGATAATAATAATAATAATAATAATATATAAATAATAATAATAGATAATAATAATACATATATAATATAATAATATAATAAAGACTGACTTGCTCGACGTTAATAATGTTTCCCCTTCCACCCACCCACCCCCCCAAAAAGATAGAAAAAAACAACAACCAAAAAACGTACAAAAAAAACAAAACCAAAAACCCAACAAAAACAAAAAACAAGCCCCCCTCCCCCCTCCCCTCCCTGCGCCTCGGCAACGATCCTTTAAATATACGAAGAGCAAAACAAAAACATTACCCCCCCCCCCCCAGCCCCACCAGCCCCATTTTGAATGCAGTGAGCAGATGCGCTGAGCCGTCCTTCTTTGGGACACTTGTAACCTTGGTCGAAGGAGTAGTCAATAGCTTTGTTGCTGTAGTACAACAGTAGTCATCTCCTTAGCTTCGGTAGCCTCGTAGCCTCCATCAAATATTAACATTCCTGTACCTACTGCTACGGATTCAAGTCACAGAAATAGTCGTGTGTTTCGTTTCGCGTCGCTGCACCATATATGAAAAGTATAGTTCTGTGTTTAGTCTCTGTAGCGTCAATAACAAGCAGTGATATAAAAACTAAGTAACTATTGTAGTAGCAGTCATTTATCCATCTTAACAACGACAGTAGTCTTGTAGCTACTATAGCTACAGTAAAGAAAAAAAAGTAGCTCTCAGTCAGTAACCCCCCCCCCCCCCCAACAAAAAAAAACCCACCACCAACAAAACCCCTTTAAAAACCTCCCCAACAACAATCCCCCCCCCACAACTCCACCGCCCAAAACACAAATATACACAACAAAATCCAATCAGTTTTTTTAAGTAGCTAATCTCATTGGTGTCGCATCTATAGTTTCAAAGAAGTAGTTATACTATTCGTAGCTGAAGTAGGCCCAGCCAGTTGGTAGTTCTTTCTGGGTGTAGCTTCTGCAGCCTCAGTCGAAGTAGTAATCGTCCTGAATGCGGCGATACAGGCAGACGGAGAAAGCCATAGCAAGGATCTGGAATCAAAGACACACACCCTTCTTCACTGAGAGAGAGAGAGTGAGGAGAGAGAGAGAGAGGAGAGAAGAGAGGAGAGAGAGAGAGAGAGAGAGAGAGAGAGAGAGAGAGAGAGAGAGAGAGAGAGAGAGAAGGTGATGTGTGAGAGAGTGTGAGTGTGTGTGTGTGTGTGTGTGTGTGTGGTGTGAGGGAGAGAGAGAGAGAGAGAGAGAGGAGAGAGAGAGAGAGAGAGAGAGAGAGAGAGAGAGAGAGAGAGAGAGAGAGAAGAGAGAGAGAGAGAGGTGAGAGAAGAGAAGAAGAGAGACAGAAGAAGAAGAGAGACAGGAAGAGCAGAGAGAAGAGACAGACAGGACAGACAGACAGACAGACAGACAGACAGCAGACAGACAGACAGCAGACAGAGACAAAGAGAACATAGAGACAGAGACACAGAAGAGAGAGGAGAAGCGACGGACAAACAGGCAGACAGACAAAGATAGACAGACAAACAGACAGAGCGAGGCCAGAATAACAATCGGAATACTTCGTTCTCCAGGATAAAGATTTCAGACCTAAGCCTTCTTTATGACTTGATGTGTTGTTATGTGTGTGTGTGTGTGTGTGTGTGTGTGTGTGTGTGTGTGTGTGTGTGTGTGTGTGTGCGTGCGTGCTTGTGTGTGCGTGCGTGCGTGCGTGGTGGTGTGTGTGTTTTCACGGCCTTACTTTTATCCTGATCTCTGGGAAAGAAAACAAAACCTGCCAGAGGAAAGATGAGAGAGAGAGAGAGAGAGAGAGAGAGAGAGAGAGAGAGAGAGAGAGAGAGAGAGAGAGAGAGAGAGAGAGAGAGAGAGAGAGAGAGAGAGGAGAGAGAGAGAGAGAGAGTGAGATGAGTCAGTGCAGGAGAGACAGACAGACAGACAGACAGACAGACAGACAGACTCAGACAGAAAGACAGACAGACACACACATACACAGAGGCAAAGACATACACAGACTCACACAGACAGACAGACACACAGACAGACAGGAAGAGACATACACAGAGAGACATACACAGACAGACAGACAGACAGACAGACGATGACAGACAGACAGACTGACAGACCGACAGACTGACAGACCGACCGACAGACAGACAGACAGACAGGCAGACGACAGACGACTGACAGACAGACAGACAGAAGACAGGCAGGCAGACAGACAGACAGACAGACAGCTGACCATCATCAAAGCCACTCCTCCAGCCACGCCCCCAAGAACCCGGATGTTGTCTGACAGAAAACTGATGAAGGCTGAGTAACATCCCTGTAACATCATCATCATCATCATCATCTCATCATCATCATCATCATCATCATCATCATCATCATCTCATTGTCGTCTTCGTCGTTGATGTTGTCACACCATCACAACCACAATCCTCCTCTTTCTGCTCCTCCCCTTCCTCCTTCCTCTCCTCCTCATTATCATTCATCATCATTATCACCACCACCACCACCACCACCACCACCACCACCACCACCACCATCACATCATCATCATCATCATCATCTATCATCATCATCATCATCATCATCATCATCATCATCTCAATGACTTTTTTGTCACCGATACCATGATCACCATGCTAGTTGTGGTCACTACCATCAACGGAGCTTGGCGGCGCTGCTGCCTGCTGCCTGCTGCCTGCCTGCATGTCCTGCCTGATGTCTGTCGCTGCCTGATGTCTGACTGCCTGAATTCTGCTGTCTGCCTTGCCTGCCTGTCTCTGTCTTCTGTCGTTTGTCTATCTGCTGTCTGTCTGTTGTCTGTCTGTCTGTCTGTCTGTCTCGTCACCATTCAGGGACCATGGAAACTAGTACAGGCGTGGTATCCTTCCCTATGACTGACTTCTTCTTTGACTCTTTAGGAAGTCATCATGTCGGGCATGGCTCAACACTTTTATTGCAGTGTGTCTTTGGCCAGTTCAAAAATGTCGGAGCCCATTTCTCTTATACGCTGCATGCTGGGTACGGTCGTGTCATCTCATGCCCCCACCAGAATAGCTGTCCCTAACTATCCTGTCAAGGAGCAATGAGTAGATCCCCTGACCTGTGCACGAGGCGTTCTGCATGCATTCGCATCCTGTTCACCCTCTCCTCTGAAGAATCTTTATACACAAAAGGGATCACCATCAATGATAACTCCAAGAGTCACATCCCCTCATGACGGACCCACAGCCGAGTGATTAAACCGTTTGACTTCAATCCCATTGATTCACGAAGTCGTGGATTCGAATCATGGCGATGTCTGGTGAATTCTGGATTGAGATTTTTTGTACAATCTCCCAGGTCAACTTCGAGTGTAGACCTTCCAATGCCTCGATTCCTTTCGTGTATATTCTACACACGCAGAAGATCGAATATGCACGTTAAAGATCCTATCATTCATGTCAGCGTTCAGTGGGTTACGGAAACACAAGAATAGCCAGTATACCTCCCCCAAAGTCGGAATGCCATTGTCTTCATGGTGGGCAACCCCCCCTCCCCCCCCCCCAAACCCCCCCCAAACAAAACAAACAAACAAAAAAAACCCAACCTAAACCGGTCGCATACGCATAGTCTCCTTCATAGTGAGCGGAGGAACAAAACGAAAAAAAAAATCCCCTCAAAGATATTCGAACCCACAGTGACCTTCAGATGAGGAGTTGAAGGTTTTCACCATGTGGCCCTGACCTTCCCATCCCCCCACCCGCGATCCATTAGACCACGAGTGGGTGGTCTGGGTACTAGTCTTTCGGATGAGACGATAAACCGAAGTCCCGTGTGTTACACATTATTATTTAGCACACGTAAAACAACCCACGGCAACAAGAGAGTTGTTCCTGACAACATTCTGTAGGAATAATAATTTAAAAAAGCCACTCTGATAGGGAAACAAATACAGTTGCAGACAGGAATAGAAAGAAAAAATAATACAGGTGGCGCTGCTCTTGTGCCAATATGCTAGCATGAGGGGGGGAGGGGGAGGGGTAGAGAGCAGCCAAATTTTCACGCAGAGAAATCTGCCATGAATAAAGCTGTTTACATATAAAAAAAAAAATTATATATATATATTGTGTTATATATATATATATAATATATAATATATATATATATATATTATAATTATATTATTATATTATATATAATATGTTAATAGCCGAGAAACGCAACGAACAAACAAACAAACAATCCCTTCAAAGATATTGGAACCCATGTGCCCTCAGATGAGAAGCTTATTTATTTATTTACACAACTTTATGTCACAGCTGATTTATCTACGTGACATTCGGGCTGCTTTCCCCGGGGACAACGTGTCGCCGCAAGTGCAGCGCCACCCAATTTTTTTTTCTTTTTCCTGTCTGCAAATGTATTTGTTTCCTTATCAGAGTGAGTTTTTTCTACAGAATTTTGCCAGGGATAACCCCCTTGTTGCCCTGGGTTCTTTTAAGTGCGTTAAATAATGATGTGTAACACACAGAACACCTGGTTTTTCGCCTCATCCGAAAGACTAGCACCCAGACCACCACCCATGGTCTAATGGATGGAGGAAACGTTTTGGAACCCAAAGGGGATTTGAAGAACCACCGCACACTCCGACCCGGATTTTTCGCTTTCTAAACAGGCCATTGAGACAGGCGCATTCAAGGTTCTACCCACTCAGAACCCTGCCCTCCCCTCCCCCCTGCCCTCCCCACCTCTGTGTGCAGCTGGCTGTTTTCCATGCCGGGGAATACCGGGGGGAGGTGGAGGGGGATGAAGCGCTCAGAGCCCGGAGCCACGCCCACACAGCGGGAGCGGTTGGCGTTCAGCTGACTGCGGCAGCAGCTGTCCGGAACATATTCCCTGAAACCATCTGCAGCCACACCCACACGCACGCACACACGCACGCACGTACATACACACATGTTTGCACGCACACATACACGTGCACACGTACACACACACACACATGTATGCACACACCCACACGCACCCACACATGTATGCACACACACATACATGTGCAGTACTACACACACACATACACATACACACATGTATATACATATATCTATCTATATATAATACATATTTGTAAATATATATATATATATATATATATATATATATATATATATATATATATATATATTATATATAAAGAGAGAGAGAGAGAGGAGAGAGAGAGAGAGAGAGAGAGAGAGAGAGAGAGAGAGAGAGGAGAGAGAGAGAGAGAGAGAGAGAGAGAGAGAGAGAGAGAGAGAGAGAGAGAGAGAGAGAGCGCTAGATGTTTAGAAGCATTCTTGTTTTATTTATTTATTTTTTACTGATTCATATCGAGGATAATGGAATAAGCACTCATGTGCTCGTTTTACATCTAGTCCCCGTGTGTATGCAGTCTTGTCAAATCCTGTCATCTGTTCCCACCAGCACCCAATGGCCTACTCTTACGAAAAGCGGAACAGGTTTTAATGTGCGCAAGATGTTCTGCGTGCGTTCGCACACGGGGGCCTCTGTATTATAGTCTCATCCGAAGTACTTTGGAGAGTAGAGTCACCATGATGTTAACTGCAGGGGAAAATCCCTTGAACGGGAATCGACCCGGTCGTCAAATTGCGAGCGCATGTTGAATAGACCATCCCTCGAAAGGGTGTAATGGGTAACTCACAAGTTTTTTCCATATTCGGAGTGTGTGTGTGTTGTGAACTAGTGTTTTGTGTGTGTTGTGTTGTGTGTAGTGTGTGTGTGTGTGTTGTGGTATGATGTAGTGTGTGTGTGTGTGTGTGTGTGTGTGTGTGTGTGTGTGTGTGGGTGTGTGTGTGTGTGTGTTGTTGGTGTGTGTGTGTGTGTGTGTGTGTGTGTGTGTGTGTGTGTGTGTGTGTGTGTGTGTGTGTGTGTGTGTGTGTGTGTGTGTGTGTTGTATGTGTGTGTGTGTGTGTGTGTGTGTGTGTGTGTGTGTGTGTGTGTGTGTGTGTGTGTGTGTGTGTGTGTGCTGCGTGCGTTTTGTTTCTGGGATAGAGCTCTAGCTTCATTCTGATTTCAGGGATGATGTCTAAAAAGAACACAAGTGACCAGCCGCCATGGCACAGTGGTTAGCGCCTTGGATTCCGGACTGGAAGGTCGCGGGTTCGAATCCCATAAGAGTCATAGGGATTTTTCGGGCTCCGGCCGGCTCCTACCCAGAGTGAGTTTGCTGTGGGCTCAGTGGGGAGACTGGGACCACACAGTCGAGCTTCATCCACTTTAGGGATGCGAATTTGAGAGTGTTGCTCTAATTACCTGACCAACACTGCAGGTGTCTGTATCTCTCGGGCCCGGTTGACGCCGGGATATATTATGATAGTAAGCGTAGAGTACAACCCTGTCAAGTAGTCTCAAAGCGGATGCACTTCCACAGCAGCATTATTACATCATCCTTATCATCATTGATCATTATGCAATAATAAAAATTGCCTCTCATTCGGTGGCACCCGTTGCTCTGGTCTCATGGTGACCTCAAATTCGGTTTACCCATACCCCTCTGTACCCGTGGTGAGTTTGTGTGAAAGCGGAAGTTTGCGGGGAGGCGATTGCTGGAGGGACATTGTGGTGGTCGCCACCTCAGGTGGGTAACTCACTCAGTCTGGCTCCGCGACTGAGCTAATACTGTCGTTAGTAGGGGGCTTAGTAGGTGGTGTCCTGCGTATGTTAGCTCAGAACAGGCGCAACTGAACACCACCAAATTGACCCAGCAGAAGAGCAGGGCTCCTCTGGCTGGTGGCCCCACAGGGGCCTTATATTGATGGGCTCCCTGTGGACTCCCGACCCCGGGGGGGGAGACACAACGAATCAGGGTATGGCTGTGGCGGGGAGATTGAAATGAGCGGTGTGGGAAACAGCAGAGCGGAGACGTCACAGAAGACGAAGTAGCAAAAAAAAAAAAAAGAACACAAGTGTTGCTGGGTTTCAAACTCTGTCATCTGTTCTTACTGCAGTGTAATGGCCTACTCCTCTGAAAGGCGTAACAGGTGTGAACATGTGCGCAAGATATTCTGCATGCATTCATACACGGGACCTAGGTTTATAATCTCACCCAAGGACTTTTGGGGGTAGTGGAGTCAGCACCATGTTAACTCTAAGGGACCCAGGAGATCCCCCCCCCTCCCCAAGCCCACCTCCAAGGTTTTCGGGGGTAGCTGGAACAGGGGCCGTCAGATCACAAGCTCAACACTCTAACCACCAGGCAATCCTGCACCCTTGCCCATGTTGTATATCAAATGTGATTACCTTTAAATACACACACACACTCATACATACACACACACACACACACACACACACACACACACACACACACACACACACACACACACACACACACATATATATATATATATATATATATATATATATATATATATATATATATATATATATATATATATATATATAATGAGATCTATATAGCGCTGAATCTTGAAAAGCATACAAATCACAGGCACCAATCCTGCAGTACTCAGTCCACTGCTAAAATTAGCGCCCCGCTTCCTTGTACTCCCACGGCCCTCCCCTTCCCCCCCCCCCCCCCTCCCTTCCCCCACCACTGTGTCTCAAAAACCCTTGCAGGCTCGCTGTGGAAGGCCATAGTAGTCCAGTACTGGTACAATTTTAAAAACGAAAGTTAGGACATAATTCCAACAGTTACTGGGGGGGTGGGGGTGGGGGGCAATTGTTAAGGTTGGTATTGATAAACAAATACTGAAAAGTTGAGAATGATACAGCAATGCGTTTGTTTATAGTTTGGACAAACAAGTGTCAAGGCACTTTTTGTTCTCAGAAGTCCGGCACTGTCACACCAAATATGACTGTGTAACCATTCCTTAGAGAGGTCTTCCCGTGTTTCACATAAAGCCAGCCTCATTTTGCTTCTTGAATGTAAAAATACGCACATAGTCAATACAATATGAAAATAATATGCAATGATATGTTTCCAAACATGCAGATTCAAACAATCTACTGTTATCTGATACTCTTTTTAAAAACAGACCTTTCTGGTCCATCCATTTGAAATGACTTCTCTCCCACTTTGCCAAAGTTTAAATTTGATACTTTCAATTCCAGCCTCAAGACACATTTCTTTCCAACCTAGGAGTTTCCCCCATAGTCACACATCTTACATATATCCTAATTTCAAATACATTTCATTACCCTGCTTAAGCGCTTTGTGTGTGTGTGTGTGTGTGTGTGTGTGTGTGTGTGTGTGTGTGTGTGTGTGTGTGTGTGTGTGTGTGTGTGTGTCGTGCGTGCGTGCGTGTGTGCGTGCATGTGTGTGTGTGCGTGTGTGTGTATGGGTGAGTGTGTCTGACTGTGAGTCTAAATTAGTTGGCTTTGTTTAAGGGTCAGGTGTGTATCAATGATTCCAATGCAAGCCATTTGGTTTGTTTGCTTTACAAGATTTAGGCAATAAAAATCAATATATCATTGGATTATCAAACTAACAACACTTCAGCCCTTAGTGCACCACAAACGGAGTGGCTGGTTTGCTTTCTACCTCATGCACTCACCCACAACAAGTTACATGTTCAGGTCTTAGGATCTGTCATGCTCATGCACGACTTGAGATCTTCATTGTCTCCAACATCAGCCACTGCTGATTCATCAGGTGCAAATGCCACTTCCAACCACGGCTCAAGACCAGATCTAGCCAACAGGCATCCTATGGAACCCAGTAAACCCTTCTCAGTAATGAAGCGACCCTGTCATTGGACAATGAAATAAAGAGGGCTGCCATCTGGTTCACTGACAACAATGATCCAGGCCTTCCACCTAAGAAGTTGATCAAAAGTAATGACTGGAGTCACGTGGTTCTGGCTTGCCAGTGCTGACAAGAAGTGCAGAGGTGTGAGTGAACACAGCTCCTGTCACTGGGGTCTATGTCCATCATGGGTAGGAAGGTGAAGCAGCAGCTCTGTCCTGGATGACGACCATCACACAGTGCCTGCAGAGTTCCTGACCACCCTGTGCAGGCAGTGTGGTGGCCACAATACTTTCCCCAACAGGTCAAGAAAGGTGTTGACAGCACTTCTGTTTGTTTAAAGAAGACTAAAGTCTCATTTTAGCTGAGAGGTGGATGAACTGGATATTTTGATTGGAATGCTCCCAGTGACTTTCACCTGCTCAGCTGTTGCAGCAATATCCTGTTTGATGGACCAGCTAGTTTTCATGGTAGGAGTGACAGCAGCAATCATCTCCATACCATGAAAATCAATGAACCAGTACCATCTGTTGTTTGGAAATTTTGATCCACCTTATCTGCAACAAACTGATCACAGCTGGTTGGAGTCAAGCCTGTAAGCAAATGTCTTGCATCAGTACTGGAGACTGTTCATATCTCTCCACCTCAGCATAGGAGGAAGAGAACCCCAAGATATAAGGAAAAGGTAAGGTGGTGAATTTCCACTCTGACACCCAAATGCAATGGTGATATTGAAACTTCTGGTCTTGCTGCTTGGACAAGATATGGGCAAATAGAAGCAATCTTCAGTTTGTGATCTCTTTGACCACAGAGCAGTGTGCTGAGGAGCAGTGTCACAGATGGTGGAAGAAAATGGACATTGTTGTCCAAGGTAGCAATGTCAGAACCTGACGGGTAATCCTATTTTGTTGTATCTATGGTATCTTGATGTCTGACAAGAGAAGGAAAGCTGTTCTGATGATGCAAAGGTTTTTTTCTTTTTCATTGTCTTTCTCTTCTTCTCTTAAAAAACTTCTGGAGGATTTTCTCAGCAGTCAACCTACAAGCTACTACATTTTCCTCCAAACTGGTATTCTAACTTTTCCTGAGATGTTTTTAAGTAAAAGGTTCTTTTTCAATTGCAGTTGCTTGATGAATGTGTATGTGTTGCATTTTCTGAGTGAGATCTGAAAAAATACTTTGTTTATTATCATTTTCTTATAAAAACTGTACTACCTTCAAGAAGGCTGCTGCTTGGTCATCATCAGCTGGTCTTCCTTTTTTAGTCTGTTGTTTGGATTTATCACGTGTGAAATTGCTGGGGATAATTGTAATGGTTCTAAAATTTACATTTTCTTGCTGATAATACACAGCGTCAGCAGCATGCAAATCATTTACAGATTCCGCTTGGCTTATTACACTGTGTGTCCACTTGTTACCTCTCTAAAGATATTTATCCATGAAACTTTTTTCACCACTGAAAGAACGCATTAAAAATATTCAGAATAACTCCTTCTTCCTCTGTCATAATTAATCTGTTGCCTACTGCTCACACAGAGCAGTGAGTCCCTTTGAAAATCAAAAGGTTTGTCAACAATGCTGTGCTGTTTGGCTGGTGAACAGAAATTCATTTGATTGTTCTCCTGCACTGCGATTTTGCTTTTAATCGGGTTTTGATTTATGCAATCAATCTGGCACTTTATGAAGCTTTTTGGCTTTAATCTAAGTGGACAAAATCTGAGAAAAATCTCTATATCTAGCTGTTAGTTGTCCTTGAAAACATACTATTTGCATGTTAATTTGAGTCCATAAGAATCACGTACTCATGGATTATAATGCATGTGATATAATTGTTCACACACACACACACACGCGCGACACACACACGCGCGCACACACCCCACACACACACACCACACACACACACACACACACACACACAACAAGCAGGGTGCATTCATACAAACCCCTATCCCCCCTCCCCCCCCCCCCTCCCACATACTACCTGCCACATAAAGTCAACTATGTTCTCATTGTCTATCAGTTTCTAACGAAGGCAGTGTACCAAACCTCTTTTACTATAGAGAAATGGTACTCACACCCAAACTGATTCTGTCTGTACTCACTGGGTTAAGTTTTACTCATGTGAAATACTGTATCACTTTCAAAATTGGAGAGGCACTTGAATGGATTAATTGGGCAAAATATCTTTTAAATGCTTTGCAAAAAGCTTGATTCTAAAAGTTATCATTTTAGATTCTGACCAGATACATCTGTAGCAGACAACATATCATGTGTCACACGCGCCCTGTAGACCTTGGGAGGGGGACACTCCACAGATGGTATTTTGCAACTCTAGTGTGGGGTGGACCAGTTAATATTGCTCAACACTACTCTTGGGTACGGCGAGTGGAGTGCGCTCAAATTCGTATCTTCAAGAAATGATTTATCTTTTATCTAATTTTAGTGCATTTTGCCGGGCCTCAACTTTTCTCAACATTGGATATGTTATTACTGACAATTTTCAGAATCGAATGATACCCCCAAAAATGATGCAATTTTTTCCTTGACAAAATCGTTCCAGTACTAGACTAAGGTCAGTTGTCAGAGTAGGCCTAGGCCTAAGAGGTGGATGGCCGGACAGATGCTAAACTTTACCTTACATAAGTCAAATGCACTGGGTGTGGCAGGCCTATTCTCTCAGCACACACACGCACTATGCTACCCCAGATCAAGAGAGCAAAATTGACAAGATTTTCTTCAGCTTTGAACCCTTCAAAAGTGATGAACATGTTGACTAGATACGTAAAAATATTGAAAGAAGTTTAAAAATAAAAACATTTAGATTAAAATCCTGACTTTGGGAAAGTCAAACTGAATTGAATTCAGAAGGAACACTGCAATCAATTTACATCGCTAGCATGAAAATTACCACTCTAAATACTAAAATAAGAAGAGCAACCTGACAGGAACAGCCAATCCAGCCGCTATTTTTTGTTGTAATCCTACACAATATGGATATAAAATTATTGATTCAAATTTACTTCTTCACAACAACAAGAGCACACTGCATTCAATACACTTAGATGCAGCACTGAAGAATATCGCAAAGATATCACACAGCACTGAACAGTTGGAAATCAAAATCCATGTGGTCGCTTTTCTCCACTGTAACAGTGGAAAGGACGCCATGCTAACTTGAAGTCCGGAAGACGGACCTTCCATGCGGTCAGTGTGTGAGCTAAGATTAGCTCATCAGGGCTCATGTTCCAGCGTCTAAGAGCAGCAGAAAATGGTAAAGCTACTGCCATGGGACCAAAGCTGGGGTGTTCTGGTGGTTCCAGACTTGTCAACGTAAGCCTGGTGCCCGATATTTCTACAGTTGCTGACAGCAGAGCCTGTGAGCCTGACCTGCAGAAAAAACTTGCTACATCTCCCCAGCCAACCAGAAGCAGTCCATCGCCTGGTCCAGCTGAAGAGGCTTCGCCTGCTAGTCTGCAAGATCTAAGGTGCCATCTAACTAGCTCAGGGATAAGTAGTGGGGCAACAGATCTGTTCATGAACTCTTGGAGACAATCTACCCAGAAAACATATAACTCCTACAGTAAGAAATGGAAACAATTTGTAGATAGCAAGGAATTAGAGACCCACGTTTCAGTGATGTAAAACTTTTTTTATATCGGATTTGTACTCTTCTGGAGCTAATCACTTGAACCATGCAGATCAGTGATTGCCTTTCCAATGGCCCATTCCAGTGACATGGAGAGGTCGGGGAGGGGGGGGGTGCTGCATGGATACAGCTTGCCCTCCATTTTAACTTACCCAGACTTTGCGTTCTAGGCTGAGCGCAACTCCATAGTCTTCTGAGACTGAAGGATGCCTACTAGGAGCTAAATGCAGTACAGTAAATTTAGCCTGCAGATGCAGTCAGCTTATTTGCATAGACCGGGTACTAAAGCACTTGGTAGTCAGTCACCCACTGGTGTGTCATTTGGTGAAAGGGGCATTTGAAAAAAGGCCTTCTATCCCCAGATATCAGGAAACCTAGGATATGGACACTATCCTGCAGTACTTAGCTGGCTGGCCAAGTGTAAAAGAGTTGTCACTTACACAGTCATTCCTCAGACTGATAATATTGCTAGCCCTTGTGTCAGGTCAGAGGGGTCAAACAATCCACATATAATGTGATGATGCTAAGATGAAGCCTTCTAAAGCCTAACCTTTCGTCCTCGGCATAGAAGGTGGAAACAGGTAAAGCTGGCTAACAGGGCTCTGCTGAAGCTGTGACAGGCCTAGCAAGCTGGCAGTGGATTACTTACTGCTCAAGAAACTAAAAGGAGAAAGAAATGGACAGATCATAATGGGAAACGAACTGGAAACGGAAAAGGACTGCGAGAAAGAACAAGCACTTGGAATGTGTGTAGAATCAAAGACAGAACCAGAGATCATTGATTAAGATGGAGAATAACAGTGATGAGAATTTCAGACTGTAGGCTACAGGGAACGGGGACCAAACAATTCAGAGGATTACGTACTGACCTGGAGTGATGTGGACATGACAACGAGGGCATCACATGGCGCAAGTTTTTTCTTACACCCAGACACAGCAAAGGATGTGCTGGAAACAGAGTTTTTCTCAGACAGGATAATAAAAATCCGAGTAAGAGGACAACGGGAGACCTCAACCTTCATCAAGGCTTACGCACCTTGTAACGACTCCTACGCTGAAGAAGAGAAGAAGGAATTCTATGAGAGGATGGCAGACACCATCAACACAGTCCTAGACACAGAAAAACTCATTGTCATGAGAGATTTCAATGGAAGAGTGGGCAAAAGAAGAGAACCATGGGAACAGCACTGGGGCCCACACAGGGACACAAGACAGAGTGCAACTACAATGGGGAACAGCTCCTAGCACTCTGTGCAGAACATGGGCTGTGGATTGCAAACACCTTCTATGACTACAGACACAGCCAGAGACAAACTTGGTACATGTGAAATGATCTGAATGTGTTATTTCAGATAGATTTCATTCTAACACGAATAGAAGAATGAAGCAGGGTCACAGATGCAAGATCCATTCCGAATGCACACCTGGACACTGACCACCGACCTGTGATCTTAGTATCTAAGCTGCAGAAAGTAAGAACATCACTAAAAAAGAAGAAAGCACACGACAGGCAGATAAACCTAAGAAAACTCCAGATGGAAGAGGTACGACAAGAGGTGGAGACAAAAGTCACAAAGAGGCTGGATGAAATAGACAACATAGACATGACAGCAGAGGAAACATGGTCAGTCTTCAATAACACACTGACAGATACACTTAGTAAAATCTGCAGCACTATGAAGACAGGAAAAGGGCAGGTACTGCAGATAGCTAGGTAGAATGGCACAGTAAAGGAGGCCAACAAGGAAAAGGAAACGTTGTACAAGATGTGGGTGAAATCGAAGCGAGAGGAGGACTATGTGAAATATAGACTGGAAAGAAGACACAGCAAGAGGACAGTCAGAATGGCCAAAGAACAGCCATGAAAGACATATAGAGAGGAACTTAGTGAACTATGCAAGCTATCAACAAGACATTTTTACAAAAGCGTCAAAGCAATGAGATTACGAGATGAAGCATACAGTCCAACAACAGTA
>CM060329.1:30612212-30637212 GCA_030674155.1 Stramonita haemastoma | reverse complement strand
GTGCTACGCCCTGCTCTGAAACCTGCTTGTTCCTCAGCAATGATGGTCTATGCTGTGGCTTCAGTCTGTTAAATATAATCTTCAAAATGACTTTGCTTGGGTGAGGCTGATTGTGCGGTAATTCTATGGCACTGCTGAAGATTTCCTTTCTTGGGGAGGGTGATGATGAGTGAGTGTCCACGTTGTTGGCTATTTTCCAGTCTGCCAGATCCTGTTGCAGATTATTAGTAAAGCGTTGATCATGGCTTCCCCTCCAGTTTGAACCAACTCAACTGGAATGTTGTCAGCCCCTGCTGACTTCCCCCATTTCAGTGATCTGACTTCTGTTTCTACTTCATATCGGAGGATAGGGTCACTGTCTGTATCTGTGCTTGTGGGGACATTGAGAACTTCTGGATCTACTGTGCTTTTGTAGTTATACAGGTCGGAGCAGTATTCTGTCCATCTGTTCAGAATATCCTGGTCATCAATGAGGCACTTCCCATTTTGTCTTGGATTGTTGAGCTTTTCCCCTGTTTTGTGCCTGTCAGGTCTTTTACCATTTGATGCGCTTTCTTGCTGTTGCTTTTTTCAAAAAAATATTTTCTTCAGTGTTCTGGCACTGTTCACCAAACAATTTCTCTATTGCCTCTGTTGTGGACTTCCTGATTCTTTTGTTGAGTGCCCTACATTGTTCTGATCTTTCTTCTGTTTCATTTTTCTTTTTCTTCAACTGTCTTCGTTTGTTACATACTTGTAGGTGTTAGGTCTGACTGGTCGATGTTTGCTCAGAAGTTCGCTTGCTGTTTCAGTCACTGCTGTGTTGACACCATCAATCAAGGTACCTATATCCACATCATTTGAGTCTATCAGAGTGAGTGCTGCAAACTTTCCACCTATCCTTGCCTGAAAAATGTCTGCTACCTCTGGATCCTTCAGCTTCTTGAGGTCAATCTTGATCTTGATGTTGTTCTGCTTGTGAATTTTTTAGACGAAATCGGAATGTCATCATTACAAGATCATGGTCACCCCCTATGTACCTATCTTTCAAAAAAATTATAATTATGATAAGATAAATAAATAAAAAGTAAGTAATCACATGAGTCTATCAAATTAGAGAGAGAAGGAATGAACGAATAAATGAATATAATCTTTGATTTACAAGGGTTACAGAATAATTATTCACATACTTTTTTTTCGTCCGACCATTGCCCTGATTAGGGAATATCAAAACGACAAAAAAGAAACCAACCAACAACAACAAAATCCCTAAAATCTAAACAAAAAGAAAGAAAGAAACAAACGACCCCCCAAAAATACAACACCCCCCCCCCCCCCCCAAACTAAAATAAATCAAAAAGAAAAAAGAGCAATCGTAATCCCCCTCCCTCACAAAAACCACCTTCACCAACAACCAAGTTCAACCCATGATTAAAAAAAAAGAGATGGGTATACATTAAACAAACGCATAACACCCAGCCCGACTGGAACATTAATGTCAAGACAGATACACTGATTATATTTAAGTAAATTAAATCAATTAAAATACAGAGGAGACAGCAGAGAAGAGAGAAACCCAAACAAAATATATACATGTATCAAAACATTTTTATCATGCTTTCCTACTTTAAAACATTATTATGAATTAAAAAACAACAACAACAACAAACTAACAACAAACAAACATTACTAAAAAAAAAAAGATTAACAACATTAAGATGTAACTCCCCATAAAATACCCAGACATAACATTTTTCAACTCATGTTAAGGAAAATGAGTTTACAAGTCCCATGAGGCCTAACATATATGTGAGAGGAAAAAACCAAAGGAATAAAAGCCTAAAAACCAAACCAAACCAAACCAAAAACCAAACAGACAAAACAAACAAACAAAAACCAAACAGCACAAAAAAAAACAAACAAAAAACCCCAGACAGACAGACAGACAGACAGACACAGACAGACAGACAGACAGACAGAAAGAGAGAGAGAGAGAGAGAGAGAGAGAGAGAGAGAGAGAGAGAGAGAGAGAGAGAGAGAGAGAGAGAGAGAGAGAGAGAGAGAGAGAGAGAGAGAGGAGAGAAAAGAGAGAGAGAGAGAGAGATACGAGGGGAGGGAGGGATTTTGTAGAGGTATAATCCGGTAGAAATCCCTTTCCAAACAAAGTTTATTGCTAAGCAGATACCCAGCCTTTTAAGCAGATGGCAATTTACCATGTCAATTTTTTACGAATAGTATAACATGGTAACCATGGCAATAGCTTTTTCATATAAATCAAGACAAGTGTCCCTGAGGTATGTCCTCTGTCACATGAACAGGCGACAGTGTCATGACCCCAGATACAGTTAGGTCGGGCCATGTAGAGCATGCAGGCTGCGTGCACACACACACACACACACACACACACACACACACACACACACACACACACACACACACACACACACACACACACACAACACTCCTCCCCAAAAGTCCTTCGGATGAGACTTTAAACCAGGCCCCCTGTGCGATTCCATGCAGAACATCTTGCACATGTTAAATCCTGTCCCACATTTCGTAAGAGTAGGCCACCGTGTGCCGGTGGGAACAGATGACATTTACAAAACTGCATACACACGGGGACTGGATGTAAAAAAGCACAAGAGTGCTTATTCCATTATCCTCGATATAAAAGAACAAATCAATAAATCAATCGATCAATTAACACCACACACACACACACACACACACACACACACACACACACACACACACACACACACACACACACACACACCACACACACACACACACACACACACACACACACAAGCAGCAGCAGGCAGGCAGGCAGGCAGGCATGCAGGCATGCAGACGATGGAAATACAGAATTTTCAATGCATAAACTTATAAATTATGCCTTTTTTATATCTGCTATCATCCATTCTTGCTTAAGTCACCCTTTTCTCTTACTTTTCCATTTCACTTGTCCATGTAGAAAACACGTTTGGAAATGTATGGATGGGTAGTCTAGGAGTTAACACGCCTGCCTAGAAAGCAAAAAGTCCGGGTGGAAGTGTAGGTGGTTCCATGGTTCCATTCCCGTTTGGGCCCCAAACGTTCCCCCATCCATTAGACCATGTGTGGTGGTCTGGGTGCTAACCTTTTGGATGAGACGATAAACCGAGGTTCCTATACTAAAAATCATTATTTAGCGCAGGTAAAAGAACCCACGGCAACAAGAAGAGTGTCCCTTGCAAAATTCCGTGGAAAAGCCACTCTGGTAGGGAAACAAAATAATACAGTTGGAGACAGAAAAAAGGGAACAAAATAATGGGTAGGCGCTGCACTTGTGGCAACCTGCTCTCCCTGGTTGAGCAGCCTGGAATTTCACGCAGAGAAATCTGCTGTGACATAAAGGGGTATAATTTTTTTTAATGTAAGGGGGAAAATACAGCTGTCACAGATTTCTCCAAGATATGTCCAGGTGTTGATGGGCTTCTGAATGAAGACAGCCCAAACACAACTGTCCTTAAGGTCAACACTTCAGATTGTGAGGAAAACCTGCCAGACTTCCCTGCAAACCAAGGCGTGGTGTACGGAGTGTGTGGTGTCAATATCACCTTTTGTAACGTGCATGTAGCAGTACCACAGGGCATGTACGCCGTTCTTGGTGTTCGGAGGATAGACTATTGGTGTGATCAAAGATACTGGGCAATGAGAGGTTTTGATTATAAGCACAAGTCACTATTTTACTATCATTCGCCTTTGTTTTTCATACAGTGTTCTTCGCATGGTATTGATGAAACATTTTATCAATCAAGACAAAATGTTATGGGTCTTTCCTTCATTAATAATCCGGGTGTTTCATATACTTTGAAGGCAAAAAAACTTCAAGAATCTCTCATATTAAACAACTCAACAAGTTCTGGATACCTCACAGTACCAATACTGGGACCTGGCGTTCAATATAATCTTTTTATAAGAATAGAAGTACCAGTTGGACATGATGTCATGCTCAGTGTACAGAAGGTAAGAGGCATTACTTACCATCTTATGAACTCACTAATAGCATATAAAAACTATAACACAGGTGAGAGGTGTTGTTGGTACGTTTATTTTGGGTATTTTAGTCTTCAAGTATTTATCATTCCAGCATCTTACTTAGAAATCTCTGGTAGGGAACCCCTCGTCATGGATTTTTGATAGGTGGACTAACATATTATTTTTCCTTCCATCCTAGTGGACTGGTGCCCCCGAAGCTTCGCAGTGGGCGGATAAATTGTTCCACTGATTACTATCCCTCCTTTCTACAGCACGTGCACTGTAACCACAGGACAGAGTGTGAAGATGGACAGGATGAGACAGAACACTGTCCCTTTAGTAGTCCTAGCTGTGATGGCTTAGTGGCTTCACGTCACAAGTGCTTCAAATTCATTAAAATAGGTTATTCAGTGCATTTTCTGAGAGTCGACAGTGAGTGTCGTAGGAAAGGGGGTCCACTAGCTTCAATTAAAACAAGATGGGAACAGGATGACATTAAAAATATGTTTAAGAACTATGATTCGTTTGAAATATTTGTAGGTTATTCTTCTGGTTGGTTGTCCACACCTTTTATGTACAGTAAATTTCGCAGATGGTCTGATAAAACTTTCATCTATGACATGGATCACTTTGTGGTTGTGCCATATCATCCATCAAGGAAACACAAGTCTTCAAGTTTAAAGTTGATGATGTTCACATATGTCAATGATGTTTCCGTAGGTCACAAATACGAACTGATGTGTGAAATCAATTTAAAGATAGAGCATTTGATTTACACAAGAATTAACCTTTTAAATCTGCAGTCATTTCCATTCATCTCCACCCAGACCAAGCAGATCTTTCATGAATGTCCAGGTCATCATGTGACTCACTTGTTTTTATTTCCTGATTCCACAACAGCTTCTTCATGTCCTAGTGGGTCCCTAAATAGGAATAACAGCAACACATTACTTACTTCTGGTGAAGAGACTATGAATAGACTTGTTACATTTGTTTGTGATGATGCAATAACAGCAATACATCACAGTGTCTTGTGTGATTATAGACCAGACTGCCCAGATGCCAGTGATGAATCCTTCTGTGTACATTCATCTTGTCCTGGATTTCTGTGCTCTCATGGTCAGTGTGTATCACACAGTCAACGTTGTAATGAGTTCTCAGACTGTGGGGATGATTCTGATGAAGTTGGTTGTCCTGATAGAGTTGTATATCGTTCACAGTATAAAAAGGGGTCTGACAAATTTTTCAGTCATGTTACTCATAACAGAGCAAGGGCCAGAGGACAGAGATTTGTCATAACCTTTGATGGTACAGGCTACTTTTTGCGACTGGCCATGGAAATCAACAGTTCTTGTCCTGACAGTCATTACCAGTGTACAGACACTTGGTCATACTGTCTGCCTGCCAGTACCAGATGCAACGGTTTTTCTGACTGCCTTGATGGAGAGGATGAACACAACTGTGACACAGTGGTATGCCCTGGTTTCTACAAGTGTCACAATTCACCAGTCTGTGTACACGGAGATAACCTATGTGACGGTTGGGGTCAGTGTCCACAGCGAGATGATGAACTAATGTGTGACATGACCTGTCCTGAAAGGTGTCTGTGTCAAGGCCACTCTTTCCAGTGTGGCTATCCTTTTCCTGCTCATTTATTTCCACAACTTCGGTACATGGATGCCTCTGGTTCAAAAATGTCACTGACTGACTTCAGTAAAAATGTCTATCTTGTGGAACTAAATCTGTCCAGATGTTCCATTCTAAATATTTCAGAAATAAATCTCAACTTGCAACTTATCAACCTTGAACACAACATGATACGACATCTTGAAATAAAACTTTTTACAGAAGTGCAGAATCTAAGAATTCTCAAACTATCAAACAATCCATTGATGTGCATGACAAATGAATCATTTCAAGGTGTTCATTACGGGATAAAAGCAGTTGACTTCTCCAGATCATGCATTCAAACACTGAACTGTGCACTGTCTGTCTATTTACCACAGCTTCAATACTTGAATGTGTCATTTTCAGCCATCAAAACCATAGGACCTTTAGGTTTTAAAAATACACCACAATTGTCCGACTTGGACCTAACAGAAGCTTCTGTCCACAGCTTTCCTTTAAAGTTATTTTCCGGGTTAAACCATTTACAGAGTATTTCTTTTTCAAATTACAGATTTTGCTGTCATAGTTTATTTCCTGCAGAGTTACATACAGCGCAATGTTCAGCTCCCCATCCTGTCTTTTCTCCATGTGCTCGCTTACTACCAACTAAACTGCAGAGGTTATACTGGTGGCTACTTTGTGTCTCTGCTCTTTTAGGCAACAGTCTGTGTTTTGCAGGTTCATTTGCAAGGAGAAAATTGTTTCGAAGCAGCTTCGTCAAGTTTATGGCTCATTTCAGTTTTGCTAACATGTGTATGGGAATACATATCCTCATCCTTCTGACTGCTGATGAAGTACATAAAGGCAACTATATTCAAGCTGAACAGGCATGGATCAAAAGTCTGGCTTGCAAAACAGCAGCATTCCTTTTTCTTCTCTCTCTTGAAATATCTCTCTCAGTTTCATTTTTAATCACAGTAGATGATGCCATTGCTATTTGCTTCAACAGCTTCTGGAAATTCACAGACCATTGGGTAGCTCTAGCCTGTGTTCTATCCTGGGTAACTGGTATTGTTATGTCGCTGATTCCAGTTCTTCCTGGACTTTCACACTGGGACCTTTACAGCCACTCTGGTTTATGCCGCTCAGCGCTACGTGATGGCTACAATATGGACAGACAGTTTAGTTGGTTTACTGCTATTGTAGTAGTGAACTGCATGTGGTGTTTTGTGGTCATAGTTGGCCAACTTGTCACCTACAGCCATTTACCTAAATACAAAATCACCCTCAATTTCAGTAAACGACCAGCTTGCTTTTCCATGTCTCTGATACAAAAACTAGTCATTATGGATAGTATTTGCTGGTTTTCCATAGGTATGTGTACACTGACATCTTCGTATGTTGGGACTAATGCAGACAAGATCCACGACACAGTGGTTTTCTATATGTTACCTATGATTTCTGCTCTTTGTCCACTAGTTTATTCTTGGTCTGTTGCAGTGGAACTACAACAAAGAGCGCAAGAAGAGAAATTATTTAAACGCCTGAAACTACAGCTGAGTCAATCAGCAAAACATAGCACATAAAACAGATGATCACAACAACAAACATTTGCTTTTACACTGCATCTAATAATGAACCTGGTCTTGTGATTGTCCATACCCACTGCAGTGATATAGTGATATTTTGCTGGTATGAACTCCATATTGTCCATTGCTCTCTCTCTCTCTCTCTCTCTCTCTCTCTCTCTCTCTCTCTCTCTCTCTCTCTCTCTCTCTCTCTCTCTCTCTCTCTCTCTCTCTGTGTGGGGACAGAATAGCCTAATGGTCAGAACATTGCGCTCACAATTTGACGACCCGAGTTCGATTCCAGGTCGTGGGGATTTTTCCCTGGAGTTAACAACAGTGCTGACTCCACTCTCCTCAAAAGTCTTTCGGATGAGACTTTAAACCGAGGCCCCATGTGCGAACGCACGCAGAACATCTTGTGCACACGTTAAATCCTGTTCCGCTTTTCGTAAGAGTAGGCCATTGTGTGCGGGAACAGATGACAAAATTTACAAAACTGCATACACACGGGGACTGGATGAAAAAAAGCACCTGAGCGCTTATTCCATTATCCTTGATATAAAAGAATAAAATAAAAATAAATAAATAAATGTGAAAGATGACGATGATGACGAAAGTAATGATGTTAACGATGACGTTGATAATGGTGGTGGGGACAGTGATATATATGTTAAAGATGATGATGGTGACGACGATAGAGATGTTGAAGATCATCGTGACGACAATCATATCTATATGTTGAAGATGACGATGAAAACTATGTGAAAGATGTCGATAATGACGAAAGTGATGATGATGGTAACGATGATGTTGATGATGGTGGTGGGGTCAGTGACATATATGTTAAAGAAGATGATGCTGACGACGATACAGATGTTAAAGATCGTCGTGACGACAATTATGTATATATTGAGGATGACGATGAAAACTATGACGTAAATGAGGATGATGATCGTGAAAATTAAGTAAAAAGTGAAGGTTATGATCGTGACGATGATAAACAGGTTCCAATGCAATCCAATGATATTGCTTAGAGCCTCACCGACTGCACATGCCATATCGGGGCGTTCACCTCGTCACATTTTAAAACACGTATTAAAAGTGTGCGACTATGTACAGTTTAAAACGGGGTATAAAACCAACTTGACTGTCCTTGCCTGTATCGACGCCCTGGTCAAACAGAAGGATCAGCCCAGGATGGCCCCCGCGTCGTGGGAAAACCCACATTGATCACACATAAAATGAGATAAAACCAAAACCAGATTCCTTAAAACAACCTTGTCCTAAGAGACAAACTATGCCACTTTCACTCATATCAGACTGTAAAAGCCCGATTCTCAGGAAGTTAAAAATGATGTTCGGTGGAACATCTACAGGTTGAAGAAGATGATGGTAGTGTAGATGATGAAGAAGATGATGCCGATGATGATAATGCAGATGGTATAAGTAATTATAATCATATTGACATACCTGCTGCACCTGTTACTGTAGATAATGAGATGCTGATAGCGATAATTATGTAGATGTTGACGATGGCAATGAGGATGATGATAACTGGAAGATATTGAGTTTGACTGTGTTTACTTGTAGAATTGGATATTGCGAAATGGCAAAGAGGTTTTCTGTCGTGATGTGTACCTTCCCCCTGCTCCAATCATGTTTTGTATAGTGGCCCAAGGCCGAAGTACAATAAAACTTTTCAGTGTTCAGTGTTCATGCTCTCTCTCTCTCTCTGTCTCAATGTCTCTCTCTGTGTCTGTCTGTCTGTCTGTCTGTCTGTCTGTCTGTCTGTCGTCAGTCTCTGTCTGTTGTCTCTGTCTGTTGACTGTCTGTCTCTGTCTCTGTCTCTCTCTGACTGTGATTGGAACAACTAACAGAATACACACACACACACACACACACACACACACACACACACACACACACCACACACACACACACACACACATATATATATATATATATATATATATATATATATATATATATATATATATATATAATATATATATATATATATATGAACAGTACCAATATTTTGATATATGATCAAAACCATGGTTTGGAATCCATGCCATGCGACCATTTTGGGTTTGATTAATTATGTTGTTAATCATGTATATGTATTTTATGCCCAGCCCCTACCCCACTGTCCCCTTGTGAATGGGCAAATCTGCTTAACACAATAAACCTTTGTCATTGTCAGTGTCTCTCTGTGCATTTTCTTACCTGGAGGGGAGCACTCTCCTCTAGTGCTTTTCATTTTTGAAGAGGTTTTCCCACTTATCTCAGCTGACACATTTACATAATAATCTTAAACCAGGAGCTGTCAAAGGTGAACCATGGAATAATCTTTGTAAGCTAGCTGGAATAATTCCTGAGCTTATAAGTATTGGTGTGCAACAACTGGACATATGAACAGAGATGTAACCCCCCCCCCCTTCCACTTTTTTCCAAACTCAACACAGGAAAGATGTACACTATTGTCTGGCGTAGGTAGCTGGTTTGGAGCACGAGTTCACCTTGAAGTGGTTTTTGGTTTTTCTATTGTTGATTCTTTTTCCAGTATCCAATGATGGTCAAAGACTGTAAGGTATTAAGATCTCCGACAGTCTGGCTATTCTAAAGGCAGGGGCACAGATGGTGCTCTCATAACTCTGCTGCACAAGCTAGAAAAAAACATTTCAACACTTATGCCAGACACTTATGCCAGAATATTTCAATACCATCCAATCTCATCTTTCAAAACAGAAACTTCTGAACATGAATGTCAACCCAACACTGATAGCATGGATTTTTAGCTTTTTGACAGAAAGACCACAGAGAGAGAAAATATAACAAGTAGTGTTAGACTGCCTGTTGAAAAATACAGGATCCCCCCAAGGGTGTGTCCTTTCTACAGTCCTTTTTGCCCTCTACAAGCTAACTGCCTTTTTACCACCGACAATAATATTCAAAAAAAGTTTGCTAATGGCACATCACTTGCTGGGCTTCTGAAGAGCAGTGAGACTTTATACAGATCTACAGTCAAGTTTTGGCAGGCTGGTGTGACAAAACTATTTGGAAACTGAATGTTCCATAAACAGAAGAAATGATCATTGATTTCTAAAGGAAAAACAACAAGTCAGTACCATTGACCATCATGAATGAAGCAGTGCAGATCACAGTGCTTACAATTATCTTGGCGCAATCATCAAGGACAGATTGAGTTAGACTAAAAATGTAAGTGCCTGCTACAAGAAGGCAAAACAAACAATGCACTTCTGAAAAACACTGTGAAGCTTTCAGATCGGCAACATCTTTTCACATCGATTTTATCAAGCAGCAGTGCATAGCATCGTGTTGGTCAATCAAATGTGCTATTTTTATTAACACCATGAAATATGACACCGACAAACTAGAGCACATCCCAAAGGCAGCATCAAGGGTCATCAATAAGAACGTCACTCCAGTGTCCAGCCTCTACGAGAAGAGCTGCGTGAAGAAGATGACCAGATAAATAAAGGAAGACATGCATCCGCTCCGTCCTGTACTGACCCAGTGTGTGTCTCAGTGAGAGGTCAGCAGTCATAGTCTGCCCTTAAAACCAGAACCAGTTGATTCAGACACTCCTTACTATCCACAGCTGTCAGATTTTAACAGTGGGAACTAGTGACTGCAATACTTGTGAACAACAGCACCCCTGCCTACCAGCTGCCATGGTGCAGAGGTTAGTGCCTTGGATTTCGGACTGGAAAGTCGAGGGTTCGAATCCCATAAGAGTCATAGGGATTTTTCGGACTCCAGCTGGCAGCCTGAGTGTGCTGTAGGCTCAGAGGAAAGACTGTGACCACACAGTCAAGCTTTATCCACTTTACGGATGCCAGTTTAAAGTTGTTGCTTAAATTACCTGACCAACACTGCAGGTGTCTCTATCTTCGGGTTGACGCAAGGACATATAATAATAGTAAGCATAGAGTACAATCCTGCCAAGTAGTCTCAAAGCATATGCACTTTCAAAGCAGCAGTATTACAACATCCTTATCATTGATCATTGTGCAATAAAAAAAAAAAAAAAAAAAAGCCTCCGTTTCGGTTGTCCCATTTGCTGTGGTTTCATGGTGACTTCAGATTCGATTTCTTCATACACTTCTGTGCCTGTGGTAAGTTTGTCTCAAAGCCTTTAGGGTTGGAGGGTCGCGGGGGACGTTGTGGTGGTTGCCACCTCAGGTGGGCAACTCCCCTAGTCTGGCTCCACCACTGAGCTAATACTGTTATCAGTAGGGGACTAAGTAGGTGTTGTCCTGCGTATGTCATCTCAGACCAGGCACTACAGAACACCACCAAAAATACCCAGCAGAAGTGCAGGCCCCTCTGGCTGGTGGCCCCACGGCAGCTTGATATTGATGGACCTTGTAGACATTTGACCCTGAGGATGAGACATAACGAGTCTGGATATAGCTGTGCCAGGAAGATTGAAATAAGCAGCACCCCCCAACCCCCCTAAGGAAAAACCCAACAAACAGCACTCCTGCCTGCACCGAAGTGTGTGTGTGTGTGTATGTGCGTGTGCGTGTTGTGTGTGTGTGTGTGTATGTGCGCGCGCGCGTGTGCGGTGTGTGTGTGTGTGTGTGTGTGTGTGTTGTGTGTGGTGTGTAGTGTGGTGTGTGAGTGATGTGTGTGTGTGTGTATGAACAGATGTCTATGGGCTTACAAGTCAGGGTGGTGGGTTGATGGATGGATGGAGAGCTGGGTGTATGACATTTTTATCACCTCCATAGACTACAGCGAGGCCTTCAACACGATGACTCACCAACAACTTTTTGACACAATGAGTGCATAAAATGGCTCTTCAAAACACATTGTCGTCCTAATATCCTCACGTTATGAAGACCAAATAAAGAACCAATACACAGATCAATCAAAAATTAAATGTTCCAACGCCTTGAAAGGAGTCAGACAATGATTGCTTACCTCACCTTTTCAGTATATATACAGAGCAAGTCATGAGAGAGTCTGATATTGAAAAGGGTCTCAAGATAGGTGTCAGAAATGTAACAAATCAGCAATTCACTGATGATACAACACTGCTAGCCAACAACATCACTTCAATGAATAGTATTACACAAAGTAGATGTAACAGGAAGTAGAGCCAGTCTCAAACGCAATTACAAAAAGACAAAACATGCTGCATGTTACCAGAGTCACCTGCCAAATAGAGCATACATAAAGATTGAGAAAACTTCTTTAGAAAAGATCCAGACTTTCTATGTCTAGAATTAGTCAAATAAATTATGGATCATATATCAAAGACGATGAAAACATGCCTTGAAGCATGCTGATAAACAGAATGATTCAACTTAAATTAATTCTCTTTGAAGATGGACAATTAAGAAATAAACCAGTTTGATTTAGATTGGAAGAGCAGGTGGTCCTTGCTCTACATTCTTTCCCCTCTGTTGTCCATCCCCCTTCGACCTGGACTAAGGACCTCAGCAGCATGAGATCTGTACATGACAGTCTATGACTTCATGGCAAGATCTTTCCCTGTGCACTCTCATAAAACACCACGACTGTGGGCCCAGGGCAGTGTCATTTGTTAGATTGGGTGAAATATAAACCTAGCTGGCTTAAAGACTATTGAGGATGAGGTCGGGGGAACAGAATGCTAAAAATGATTGTGTGAATCTGAGTTTGAACTCTTGTTTTGATTGATTGATTTGTGAACGAATTGCTTGAAGAGTTAAATCTGAACTATTTATTATGTATTCTGTGGTCTTGTTGTTTGTAAGTTAGATAGTGTGGGAATAAGTGGGGGGTTATGCATACTCCCTTTAGGATTGTGACAAATGTGTAGTCATTTCATTTCCTGTATTTGGTTTTAAAAAGAGGGGGGCAACCTGACGTCAGAATTTCCTGCACAGGACATACTCTTTGTCAGGACTTCACCATCCAGTGGCTATATGGAACCTAAGCATAACAAAAAAATGTTTGAATACATTTGTCTGTGGACTACTGGTACTTTGTCAAGAATCCATGCTGAAAAAAATGTAATGATCAGTGTTCGTATTTGGAAAGATTGCCATCAGGATATCTTTATTTATACTGGCTGTGGAATCCTTAGAGAAAAACGTTCGATTTGGAGAGATAGTTCTGAAGCTATTCCTGATGTTTTCCTGTCTAGCACAGCAAAGATTACTATTAACTTTTATAGTCCAGTATCTGCCAGGGGCTCTTTCAGGCTTTTCTTGTCCTTTCACCCCAAGAGCAAAACACCAGAAAAACTACCTACTGGAGTCTTCAATTGCTCTGTCAACTTTTATTCCAGTTTTCAGCAACATGTAGACTGTAACCTGAAAACAGAATGTGAAGATGAACGGGATGAAAGTGAACACTGTCCCTTCAGCAGTCCTAAGTGCCAGGGAATGGTAGCTTTGTGTAACCGGTGTTACCAAGTCGTCAGCAGTTTGCCTGGACATTACAGCAGCACGAGGAACATCAACGAAAGAGTTAGGAGATACTGTGCCTCCTCTGGGCGCATTGTTGGAATACCAAAGTGTGTACAAGAATGGAGAGGTGCTATAACGAACCTGGCACGGATTGTTTTCAAAGTATCCAAATTCTTCTTAGGCTTATCAGTGGGAGACATGGCCACACCTAATCAATACAGAAATGAAATAGTTCACCAAGATATGACTGTTTTCCATTATTTCTTTAGCTTTCATTGGAAGACTGTTACGAAACACATGTGTATAGTTTCAGGAAAATACGAATACAATGTTCTCGAAGAAGACTGTGAGCAAACACTGAATGGTCCAATAGGGACACTATGTGAATTTGGTCAGAACAAAACAATGGACAGAGATGGTCAGTCAGAACTGTCACTTCCTCACACTCAGTTTCCCATCAGAAAATCAGATGATATGACCACGTGCTCTGATGGACATGTTACACACACAGTGTTCTTATGTGGCTCATTGCATTACAACATGTGTGGTGTAAACCATACACCATTGTGCAATGTCTGGAACAAAACCTCACTCACAGGCAGCATGCATACCCCAACAAGTCATTCCACTTCTACTATTGTTAATTTCATGTGTGAGGATAATGATTTTCAACTCCCATACTCTCTAGTTTGTGATTTTATAGATGACTGTCCAGATAAGAGTGATGAGACCTTCTGCAGGCATCTTGTCTATGAAAACACATTTCTCTGTGATAATGGTGAAAGTGTACCCTACTATACAGTGTGTAACAGAGTGCATCATTGTTGGGATGGATCAGATGAGAGTAACTGTATAGTTTTGAGAAATGTAAGAGCATCAATCGATCATAGTGTATCACCTAGGTTGATAAATTATAATTCTGATGGTTATTTTTACTATTCTCAATTTCATGCCCAACACCCTTGTCCTGACAGTCATTACCTTTGTCAAGGAGACTTTAATGACTGTCTCCCCGTGTATACACGGTGCAATGGAATGCACGATTGCTTAAACCACATGGATGAAGAAGACTGTGACAACATGCTGTGTCCAGGGTTTTTTAAATGCAGATTTTCAAGAATCTGTGTGCACAGTGACCATCTGTGTGATGGTTGGAGTCACTGTCCAATGAAAGATGATGAACTGATGTGTGATAGTATTTGCCCTTCACGGTGTATGTGTCAAAGTAACTCATTTCGGTGCTTTGAGTCGTTTTCTGCGGACTACTACCCACAGCTTCGTAGTCTGGATGCCACAGGGTCAAATATGACACTGCTGGATGTCAGCAATAACTCGTACCTGGTCTATCTGGTTCTGGCCAGCTGTTCTATAACTCTTGCATCAAATGTCATCCTTCCCAATCTGAAGTCTCTGGATCTCAGTAACAATGAAATACAACATGTCAATGTAAGCACTTTTCTTCATCTAGAAAATTTGCAGAAGTTGTCTTTATCCAACAATCCCGTTACCTTTCTGTGTAGAGATCTTTCCTCAGGTACACGCAAAAGTCAACTCACAGAGATTGATTTATCATATTCAGCCATGAGAGTGTTTGACGCTAAAGTTTTGTCACAGTTTTCGCAATTACAGATAATAAATTTGTCCTTTACTTCTACCCATACATTGTCTGCTGGTGGATTTGGGGACCTGTCACAGCTAACAGAATTGTACATGGATAACAGTCCCATCAAAACATTTCCTATTCACATATTCCATAACGCCTTTAATCTAAAGATCATTTCCACTGAAAACTACAAACTATGTTGCAGTGAAATACTACAAAGTATCAGTGATACAGTGACTTGCTATTCCCCCAAAGATGAAATTTCATCCTGTGAGGATTTACTTCAGTCATCACTATACCGGGTTTTCCTTTGGCTGATAAGCTGTCTGTCTATTGCAGGCAACATTTTCTGTCTGTTGACACGTTTATGCATGCATGAGGTGACCTCTGCCAGTGGCTTTGGTGTCTTTGTTACCAGCCTGACTGTAGCTGACTTCCTCATGGGCATCTACATTGTCATCATTGGAGCCGCTGATGAAAACTTTCGTGGCAGATATCTTCATCATGATGACACATGGAAAAGCAGTGTGGCCTGTAAAGCGGCTGGTGTTCTGTCTTTCTTGTCCAGTGAGGTGTCAGCCATGATCATCTGGCTTATCACTCTGGATCGTTTCCTTGTCCTTCGTTTTCCATTCAGCACTTTACGGTTTAGCAGAACATCAGCAACAGTAGTGTGTCTGATAGTGTGGCTGGTTTGTTGGTGTCTGGCTATGCTGCCTTTGCTTCCTGTGACGTCACACTGGCAGTTTTACAGCCAAACAGGTATATGTATTCCATTACCAGTCACACGACAAGAGTTTAAAGGAAAACTGTACTCTGTCACTATTTTCATCATTTTCAACTTTGTCCTCTTTCTGCTCATTTCTTGTGGCCAGGCCTTTATCTACTGGTCCATACAAAGCAATGTCTTGAAAGTTAGTTCTACGAAAATGTCACAGGACTTGACTATAGCACGACGATTGGTTACTGTTGCAGTGACAGATTTCATGTGCTGGTTTCCTATTGGTCTTTGTGGGATTTTGGCTTTTGTTGATGTACCTATTTCTGGAGAAGTGAATGTGGCCCTGTCCATTTTTGTATTACCTTTGAACTCTGCCATAAATCCCTTTGTGTATACGTTGAACACATTGATAGAAAAACGGCAGAAGTCAAATGAAGCCAAGCTTTTAAAGTGGATGGAGTTAAACATTGACTTGATTGCAAGCTGAAGAGGTTCGGTCATGAGTCTGACACTGTGTAACTGCCATATACATGTGTAGCCTTGTCTGCCTGTTTGTCTCTGTCTTTTTTTGGTCGGTATTTGTGTGAGCGCCCGCCACCCCCCCCCCCCTCCCCACATCTCTCTCTCTCTCTCTCTCTCTCTCTCTCTGTTGTTGCCATAAAAAGATGAACATATCCCTAAGTGTGCAACAATGCCACTCTTCTTTTGATTTGTGCCTCTTTTCTATAAAACTGATACATCAGGATTGTGTGTGCATTGAAATATCCCAGAAATTGAATTTTGTACAAATCTTCAGACACCTTTGGGAGAGTGGGGTTTTTTTTGCTTCCTTTTTGGTTGTTCACTTATTTATTCTATTTACAAAAGAAATCTCAGAAAATCCTTTAACTCATTTTTATATTGACTTAGCTTACCTTTTATCCCAAGGTGTCTACAGATATAAATACCTTGATGAATAGTTTCAACACAGCAGTGACTGAAACAGCAAGCGAACTTCTTGGCAACATCGATCAGTCAAAAAACCTTGGGTCAAGCCTGACATCCTACAACTATGCAACAAACGAAGAGAGTTAAAGAAAAAGAAAAAGAAAACAGAAGAAAGAGCAGAAAAATATAGGGCAATCAACAGAACAATCAGGAAGTCCATGACAGAAGCAAAAGAGAAATTGTTTGGTGAACAGTGCCAGGACATTGAAAAAAGCATCAAGAAAAACAATAGCAAGAAAGCATGTCAACTGGTGAAAGACCTGAATAGCACAAAACAGGGAAAAAGCTCCACAATCCAAGACAAAAATGGGAAGTGCCTCACTGATGACCAGGATATTCTAAACAGATGGACAGAAAACTGCTCTAACATGTACAACTACAGAACCACAGGAGATCCAGAAATCCTCAATATCCCCACAAGCACAGATAAAGAGTCACCCTGTTCCCCGAGAAATGGAAACAGCCAGCAGATCAGTCGCTAAAAAAGGGGAAGTCAGCAGGGGCAGACAACATCCTAGCTGAGTTGGTTCAAGATGGAAGGGAAGCCATGATCAATGCTCTATTAAAAATCTGCAACAAGATCTGGCAGACAGGAAAATAGCCAACACCACGGACACAGTCACTCATCATCACCCCCCCCCCCCCCCCCCCCCCCGAGAAAGGAAATCTTCAGCAGTGCCAGAATTACCGCACAATCAGCCTCATACGCCACCCAAGCAAGGTCATGTTGAAGACTATATTGGACAGACTAAAGACACAAACCAGCCGCCATGGCGCAGTTGTTAGCGCCATGGATTCCGGACTGGGAGTTCGCGGGTTCGAATCCCATTAGAGACAGAGGAATTTTTCGGGCTCCAGTTGGCTCCTACCCAGAGTGCTGTGTGCTGTGGGCTCAATGAAAAGACTGGGACCACACAGTCGAGCTTCATCCACTTTACGGATGCGAGTTTGAGAGTGTTGGTCAAATTACCTGATCAACACTGCAGGTGTCTGTCTCTCTCGGGCCGGTTGACGCCGGGATATATTATGATAGTAAGCGTGGAGTACAACCCTGTCAAGTAGTCTCAAAGTACATGCACTTCCATAGCACATCACTACATCCTCCTGATTCTCATGATCATCATGTAATTACAAAAAATGTTGCCTCTGATTCCGTGGTCCCGGCTGTTCTGGTCTCATGGTGACCTCAGTTTCGGTTTCCCCATACACTTCTGTGCCTGTGGTGAGTTTCTGTCAAAAAGCCTTTGGGGTTGGAGGTTCGGGAGGGCGATCGTTGGAGGGATGTTGTGATGGTCGCCACCTCGAGTGGGCCTCTCACTCAGTCTAGCTCCACGACTGAGCTAATACTGTCGTTAGTAGGGGGCAAGTTCCTGCGTATGTTAGCTCAGAACAGGCACCACTGAACACCACCAAAGTGACCCAGCAGAAGTGCAGGGCCCCTCTGGCTGGTGGCCCCACGGCGGCCTAATATTGTTGAACTCTCTGTGTGCTTCCGACCCTGATGATGAGACATAACGAACATGGGTATGGCTGTGGTCAGGAGATTAAGACGAGTGGCGTGGGAAATGCAGAGGTAGGAACGTCACAGAAGATGAGGCAAAAAAAAAAAGAAAAAGGTTTGACTTGGAATCGGAAAACAAGAAATGTACTGTAAAAGAAAAGGAAGGAAGAAAGAAAAGAATGACAAACAGAAAAAAAGAGAGAAAAAGAAGATGAAAAAAAAGATATTAAACACACAAACAGAGACCGTCACTGCTGAGGAAGAAGCAGATTTAGAACAGAGTGTAGCACAACACAACAGATATTCAATCTCAGAATACTAGGTGAGCCATACCTTTAACAACGAGAAGACGTCTACCACGTATTTATTGATTTTAAGAAGGCATTTGACAAGGTGTGCCATGCAGTGTTGTGGTCAAACATGAATTTATACAGCATCAATGAAAACCTGATCAAAGTTATCAAAGAGCTGTACAACAAGGTCACCAGTGTAGCCTACTACAACAGCAACATTAGAGATGGGTTTCGAACAACAACTGGAGTAAGGCAGGGCTGTCTACTCTCACCCATTTTCAACATCTTCCTTGAGAGAATCATGGCTGATGCACTGGAACATCATGAAGGATCAGTCAGCATTGGTGACAGGACGATCACAAACCTCTGCTTTGCAGATTACATCGACGGACTTACAGGATCAGAGCAAGAGCTTGCCAGCTAATAGAACACCTGAATAAGGCCTCTATAACATACGGCATGGAAATCAGTGCATAGAAGACCAAACTGATGACTAGTAACGCCAAGGGCATCAGCACTGATATCAGGGTCAACGATCAGAAGCTGGAAACAGTTCAAATCTTCAAATACTTGGGAACTGTTGTATCAGACAAGGGGTCCAAGCCAGAAGTAGTGTGCAGGATTGCACAGACAATAACAGCACTGTCAAACCTGAACACCATCTGGAGAGATAAAAATGTGTTACTCAACTCCAAGATCACACTGATGTGCTCCCGTGACATATACATATTTTTGTATGCCTGTGAATTGTGGACTCTGACTGCAGATTTGGAGAGAAGAGTACAGGCGTAGAGATGAGAGGCTTTCAGAGACTCCTTGGTATCTCCTACAAAGACCACATAAGCAACGAGAACGTGGATAACAGAATCCAGCAAACCATTGGTCCCTACAAAAACCTTCAAACAATCATACAGAAGAGTAGACTTAAATGGTATGAGCATGACCAAGACCAGATCTATCTATCTATCTATCTATCTATCTATCTATCTATCTATCTATCTATCTATCTATCTATCTATCTATTACTATCTATCTATCTATCTATCTATCTATCTATCTATCTATCTATCTATCTATCTATCTATCTATCTATCTATCTATCTATCTATCTATCTATCTGTCTGATCTTCTTCTATCTATCTATCTATCTATCTATCTATCTATCTATGAGGGTTGGTTGTAAAAAAAGCATGTTTGCTTATGCCATTACCCTCTTTAAATAAATTCATTCAATTCAATTCAATTCAATTCTGTCTGTCTGTCAGTCGGTCGGTCGGTCTGTTGGTCTTGTCTGTCTGTCTGCGTCTGTCTGTCTGTCTTTCTATCTGTCTGTCTGTCTGTCTGTCTATCTATCTATCCCTCAGTCTGGCGACTGTGGGGCACCCATGAAGACTACGGCGTGGGAGAGAATTGCTGTCTTTTAAGTCATTCGGATGAAACTAAAAACTGAGGTCCCGTGTGCGAAAGCACGCAGAACATCTTGCGCACACATTAAACCCCGTTCTGCCTTTCGGTAGAGCAGGCCATCGTGTGCTGGTATGAGCGGATGACAAAATTATAATTAAAAAAAAGCATGCACACAGGTGTAGTGTTTAGAAACCATCCCTGAGGAAAAATCGGGGAGTTGGAGTCCCAGGGCGGCTCGGGGCTGTATATGGCAACGTTCTGGTGGCTCCTGCGACGGTACTGGAACCATTCGTATCGGTCATTGCCTTTCCAAAGGATCATTCCAGTGGCGTAGAGAGGGGGTGGGGGTGGGGGTGGGGGTCTGCAGCATGGGTAACGGCTTGCCCTCCATACTTACTTACCCAGGCTTTGCACTTTAAAGACTAGAGCGCAACTCCATAGTCTTCCGAGACTGATGGGTGCCTACTACTACCTACTACTACTACTACTATACTACTACTTACTACTACTAACTACTACTACTACTACTACTACTACTATACGTCTTTAGGGGGGGGGGGGCAGAGAACAGAACAAGACGGCAGAAAATAGACACGAAGGAAATGAAAGAAAGAAGGGGACCAAGGCAAAACAAAGAGATGAACAGAAAAAGGGCATTCCTGTCACAGTTTCCACAGAAATGGGGGAGGGGGGGGGGGGCGGGGGGGGGGGGGGCGGGGTGGCTGAGGGTGCTATTTATACTAACAGGCTTCCCGGCATCCCACAGGGGAATCCCAAAGGACAGACAGAGGAATTCTTCCCTGCTCTGCCATGTTGCACGTGCACGTTCGTAGAATGACTATTGCCCCTGTTGTCGACAGTATGGTAAACATTATGTATGATAGAGAGGGAACACCGGCGCGCGCGCGCGCGCACGCATACACACATGCACGCGCACTCACACACACACACACACCACACACTCACACACAGACACAGACACAGACACACACACAACACACACAACACTCACTCACTCACTCACTCACTCACTCAATTCCCGTTCGAGGGGATATTTCCCCTGGAGTTAACATCAGTGCTGACTCCACTCTCCCCGAAAGTCTTTCGGATGAGACTGTAAACCGAGGCCCCGTGTGCGAATGCACGCATAACTTCTTGCGCACACGTTAAATCCTGTTCCGCTTCTCGTAAGAGTAGGCCATTTTATGCCGGTGGGAACAGATAACAATATTTCAAAACTGCATACACACGGGGACTGGATGAAAAAAGCACATGAGTGCTTATTCCATTATCCTGGATATAAAAGAATAAAAATAAAATAAAATAAAATAAAAATCACTTACACACACACATACACACGCAACACACACACACACACACACAACACACACACACACACACACACACACACACACACACACACACACACACACACACACACACACACACACACACACACAACACAGCAGCAGCAGCAGCAGCAGCACACTGTAGCCGTCCGTCACTCGTAGATGAAAGACACACAGAGGCGGGGCAGAACAGATAACTCTGGCACTAATCCCCTCCTTCCACCAGAATGGTGTCCCCTGCTGGTCGTAAACTTGACGTTATCTGATTCCCCTTTGTCTGTAACGTGTACAATATACTGTGTGTGTGTGTGTGTAGTGTGTGTGATGTGTGTGTGTGATGTGTGTGTGTGTGTCGATGTGTGTGTTGTGCTGTGTGTGCGGCGCGGTGCGTGCGTGTGTGGTGTGTGTGGTGTGTGCGTGCGTGCGTGCGTGCGTGTGTGTGAAGTACTGACTCCATTCCCCCCCCCCCCAAAGAATCCTTTGGAAGAAACTACAAACCTAGGTCCTGTTTGCTAAGGCATGCAGAACTTCTTGCACACACATTGTAACCCGTTCTACCTTTGAAAAGAGTGGGCCATTTCTTGCCGATAGGTAGTGAGGAAAAATTTTTTTTAATGCACGCACAGTAGTGCTGTGTTTAGACATCAACCCCAAAGTGGGAATGAGGCTAACTTAATGGTCGGGGAACAAAAACGGTCAGCACATGCAAAAATCTCATCACTGGTAAACTTCAAAGCTTAGCCAAGCAATGAACGGGATGGCCTAGTGGTCAGAACATTGCACTCGCAATTTGACGACCCAGGTTCGATTCCCGTTCGAGGGGATTTTTCCCCCTGGAGTGCTGACTCCACTCTCCCTGAAAGTCTTTCGGATGAGACTATAAATCGAGGCCCCGTGTGCGAACGCACGCAGAACATCTTGTGCACACGCTAAATCCTGTTCCGCTTTTTGTAAGAGTAGGCCACTCTGTGCCGGTTTGAACAGATGACGATTTACAAAACTGCATACACATGGGGAATGGATGTAAAAAAAAAAAAAAGCACTTGAGTGCTTATTCCTTATCCTCGATATAAAAACAATAAAAAATAAATAAATAATAAAAATGATTTCATGAAAAAAGATTTAAGTCCTGGTTTTTGAATGTTTTGCCTCAAAACAAAATAAAACCTTCTTTGTTCACCTGGAAAAGGTGCTATAAAAAAAGTGTTGTTTTTTTTCCCTACAACTGGGATGTTCTCTTTCATATAGAACCACTGCTCGGAGAGAAACGCATGTTGTTTGACGAGGTTTTTCTTCTAGGGTATAAAAGAATTAAACTTGCTATTAAAATCGACCTTTGCTTAGTCCAGACATGATTCAAGGTGAGAGCTGGATTCTGGTTTTGTCGTGGCCTCACTCAGTAGTTGGTTGTTTTTTTTTCTCAAACAAGGAGTCGTTTGGTTAATTTGAAATTGCTTTCTAGAATGTCAAAACGCACTAGCCAGCGAGTGAGAAAAAAAGAGAGAAAAAAAAGAAAGAGTAACTGCGTTTCTATGGAAACTCCACTTTCCCCAGCACTCATAGACAAATAGCTCTAGACGAGCTGACCCACAGACAGACAGACAGACACACAGACAGACCCACAGACAGACACAGCTGCACTCCCCCACTCAGACAGGTAGCGGTAATTATGGCGGGGAAACCACGGACAAAGGCGAACCCGATAGCACCAGATTTACAGCCCTCATGGGACACAACTCCCGTGGAAGGAAGGGATAGGTGCCAGAGTTATCTGTTCCGCTCCGTTTCCGTGTCTTGGGCCACGATATACAGCTGCAGATTACGGCCAAATCGCCGTTTAGTCTCTCTTAAAGTTAGGTCTGTATGTAGCTCTTACGAAGGGTAATAATCGAAAAACAAAGAATTAGTACGAAAAATAAACAACAATTATATATTATATTGCTCAACATTAAACGATTTAGATAAAGTTTTTTTTTGGGGGGGGAGGGGGGGGGAATCGGTAAACAAGAGCTTTTGTTTTTCTCTGTATATGCAAGGAAACATAACCCTCTTCTTCACCATTTCTCCGTCGTCTGCTAACCTCTTAACCCCATTATTCATGGGCAGGGTCAGCAGTGAAAGAATACAGTTTTTCTTTTCGTTCCCTTGGATAGAGCGGAGCTCCGAGGCTCACCGAGATTTTTGTGCATCAGATCATTTTTCCCTACCGTTAAGATAGCTGCATTCCAGCTTCGGGGATGATGTCTAAGCACGATACAGCGTAAAAAAAAAAGGTAAAGGTAAAGATTCCCCATAACATATGCGGCCACTAGGGAACGAGATGTCAGACAACTCAGCTTCTCTAGGGCCAACATAATGAGGGCAGTGCCCATCTCCTCTCCTTTGCTGCTTTACCTTCCCTGACCCTAAGGAGGGCAGGTACCCACTTACAGCTGGGTGAACTGGGAGACTGTACTGAAGGCAAGACGCGCAAAATGGTGACCCATCCACTTGGTAACTACGCTCAATGCTGCTTAACCTTAGCTTGGGGAAAGCGAGTGTTCTGACGACTGAGCTATCCCGTCCCCTAGATACAGCGTGCATGCTTTGAAAAAAGACAATCCAATCTTGCTGACATGCAATGGCCTACTCTTCAAAACAGCGGAACGAGTTTTGACATAATTTATGCGCAAGATCTTCTACGTGCGTTTGCACACGGGACCTCGGTGTCCATTCTCATCTGAAGGGGAGTGGAGTCAGTACTGATATTGACTCCGGGAGAAAAACCCCACTCGCAGGTAGTTCGGTGGTGGCTCACACCAGGGCCTTCTGTCCGCAAATCCCCCGAAAATACAAACAATTCACGTGTCTGTATCACTTTCATCTTTATCATGAATGTGTGGTATAAACCTATTTCCTTGACCCATACAATACGCGTATCAATATCTTGAAACTTTTTTTCGAGTAAACACAGGATAATTTCATAGATTGAAATTGTTTAACCCAAGATCAGGCCAAAAGCTGTGTCAGCTACTGATGTAAACAAAATGCCAAGACCTACATTAACATACTGCTATGTTGTCATATGTTATGTTGAGATTGTCTTCAGCCATAGCCACGCTTAGCAATAATAATCCGCACTCTTCTTTACAGGAGAAGAAAAAAACCACCTCTTAAGTCGGAGTATGGCTGTGCATGTGACAATGTACTTGAAAAAAGTCATACACGCAAGTTTTTCATCTAGTGTGTATTTTGAATCCTACGGTGATTCCTAGGTGGGATAATGAGGAAGACATAATGCACATTCTGGGTGACCCCCAGGTGTTAAGTTAAGCTGGGGTACGCATGTCTTCAGCCCCTGGGCTTTATCACAGTTCTTGATTAAACCATTGATTTTCCCACACATGGAATTTCGCTTTACAGTTTAGTCTTTAGTGATGGACTATGAGCTCTCTGACTAGGAGGCTTGACTCGCACAGTCTTTTATGTGCTGCAGCCCTGGGGGCTAGTTGGCCTTTGGAGAACATCTCCAACGCTGACTGTCCTTATGC
>CM060329.1:30582212-30584712 GCA_030674155.1 Stramonita haemastoma | reverse complement strand
AGAATATCTTGCGCACACATTTAAATCCGTTCTGTCTTTTTGGAAGAGAAGGCCATTGCGTGAGGAAGGAACCCGATAACTTTTTTTAAAGCATGCAAGCTGGTATGAGGTTTTAATTAGACATCATCCCTCAAGTCGGAATGCGGCTACATTGATGGTGGGTAAACGATCACAGATGCAGAACCTCACCAGCTGTGAACCTCCAATCTCTAGGCGAGGAGCAAAAAAAAAATGTGTGTACAATAATTATGTTCTGCATGTTATGTTCATACACTGGAGCTCGGTTTCTAGTCTGATTCAAAGAACTTGCAAGTGAATAGAATCTGGTGTATTCATAGTAACTCCAGCAGGAAAAATACCCTAAAAACAGACATCTGGGCAAGCTGGACTTGAACCCATGCCTCGGGTTACTGTGAGATTACGCATCTTACAGTCTAAACCACTGAGCTCTTTCTTTCCACACATGCTTAAGAAACTGTCTTTAAAAACTACAGTTCGCAACACAACAACAACAACAAACAACAACAACAACAACAACAACAACAACAACAACAACAACAACAAAAAGTATCTCGAAACATCAACGACTTGTGAATCTCAGACACACCACCCTAACCTATCTGGGTCAGAATCTTTGTCATACATCCTCCCCCCCCCCCCCTCCCAACGGCACTTTTCTTCTTTATTTTTTTCTGAAGGGATGATGTACACCCTATGCCCTCAGCCCCCCTCCCCAACCCCCCACCCCCCACCCCCTTCTCCCAAAACCTTTTCTGTTTTTTTCTTTGGGTTTTTCTTTTCTGTTCTTTTCTTCGTTGCTCTGGCCCCAAAATACCGACAGAAACCCTTTCATGTCCAGGTCCCAGGAAATGATTTTGCACATGAAAGCACGGCTGGACACAAAATCGATTTCACATCAGGGGATGGTTTCAAACGGCCCGTCTGTCACACCTGACCTGTGACCACCTGAGGACAAAATAAAGGCTGGGGGGAGGAGTAGGGGGGGGGATAGTGTTGAAGAGAGAAAAAGGGGTGGGTGGGTGGGGGGGTGATGGGGATGAAAAAGATGAGCATAGGAAATGGATGAAGACAGGACAATGAAGGGGGGGGGGGGGTGGTGGTCGGGGGTTGGGGTTGGGGGATGGAGGTGGTGTAAAACAAATAGGAAGACAAGCATGGATTTGATTTTTGGGGGGGGAGAAAAAAATTATTTGGAGAGGTAGAGTGGATGTGAGAGAGAGAGAGAGAGAGGAGAGAGAGAGAGAGAGAGAGAGAGAGAGAGAGAGAGAGAGAGAGAGAGAGAGAGAGAGAGAGACAGACAGACAGACAGACAGACAGACAGACAGAGACAGAGACAGAGAGACAGACAGAGAGAGATAGAGAGACAGACAGACAGACAGAGACAGATAGACAGACAGACAGACAGACAGACAGACAGACAGACACAGATAGAGCAGCAAATGAAAACAAACAGACAGGTAAGTACACATTCATAGAGACAGGTTGAGATAAACAGATCGACCAACAGCAACAATAAAAAAAGACATAAATATTAGGAGAGAACAGATAGACAGACAGATAGACAAACAGACATATAGACAGATAGATAGACAAACAGACAGGCAGGCAGACAAATAGACAGCCAGACAGACATACAAACAGACAGACAGACAGACAGGCAGAAAGACAAATAAACAGACAGACGAAAAGACAGACACACAAACAGACAGAAAGACAGACAGACAGTCAGATAGACAGAAAGACAGACAGAGAGACATACAAACAGACAGACAGACAGAAAGACAAATAAAACAGACATAAAAAACAAACAGACACACAAACAGACAAACAGACAAAAAGATAGACAGACAGACAGACAGATAGACAGACAGACAAACGGACTGACCAGAATGACGGCATTGAAGAGGAACATGGAGTACTTGAGGAAGTTTCCGCATCCCGTCAGCCCCATCTTGTAGTTCTGCAACACAGTACCCCACCTCATTTCAGTCATTCATTTAATTATGCATGACCTGACCTCATTTGCATACCACCATCTGCTCCATTCTTTGTGTATGTAGTGAGGGCAGTTTTGAACAAAGGTAACACCCTCCTACCACAGCTCATTTCATAATTATGCAAGGACTTCTTTGACCTCTCTGCTTTATTATTCATGTAATCATTGTATTCATTATAATGGCATAACTTTTAACATGGGATTGTAAACAAAGTTCCATCAGTTTCGACCCCCATGTCCCACCCTACCTCTCTGTTTTATTATTCATGTAGAGGCAGGTTCTGAACAAAGGTACACCCTCCTACCACAGCTCATGTCATATTAATTATGCAAGAATCTCTAGGGTAGACTCCCGGTCCAAAAGTGGCCCAAATCATGTTTTTTTGTGGTAGAATAAAAAAATTGCTGGATATATTTATGAAGCTTTCCCTGTGTGAACTTAAAGAATTAAAGGTTGTAAAACGTGTCTGTAGAAACAGGTTA
>CM060329.1:30578522-30581022 GCA_030674155.1 Stramonita haemastoma | reverse complement strand
GAAAGACATTCGGGGAAGTTGGGTCAGCACTAGTGTTAATTCCAGGGTATTAAAAATCGGGCGTTTCAATGCTGGCTCAAACCTGGGCTCGAACCCAATGTCGTCAGATCACGAATGCTACACGCAACGTTCTAACCACCAGGCTATCCCGATGATGTTGTGTGAGCCAAAGAAAGAAAAAAAAACAACCTTGAGAGGGGATGAAGAAAAAGAGAACGTGGACTTTTCAGACACACGGAAAAAGAAAATAGATGTGATTCGGCTGGCTGAGGAGTAAGGGGAGGGAGGGGAGGGTGGGGGGTGAGAGGGAGGATGGGGGTGGGAGTGGGAATTGAAAAGAAGGTGTAAATACACTGTCACCTGGAAAGGGAGGAAACAAAAAAAAAAAGAATGAGGAGTGAGGGAGATGGAGAAAGGACGACAGAAAGAAAGAGAAAGAAAGGAAGGAAGGAAGAAAGAAAAAAGGAAGGAAAGAAAGAGAAAGGAAAGAAAAGAAAGAAAGAGAGAAAGAAAGAAAGAAAGAAAGAAAAGATAGATAGAAAGAAAAAAGAAAGAAAAAGAAAGAAAGAAAGAAAGCAAGAAAGCAAGAAAGAATGCATGAATGAAAGAATGAAGGAATAAATGAATGAAGGAATTATTTCATCTTTTTTCGTTTGTCTGTTAGAGCTCCTACGTTCACCAACGGTAATATATTTTTTTTGTACGTACGCAACCGTTCCCCCCCCCCCCCCCCCCCCCCCCCCAACAAAAAAAAAGGTAGCGCATTCCGACTTCGGGGAGAAATTTAAAGTCATTTAACTTCTGAAGAGAAAACTAATGATTGTTGTTGCTATGCTGCTGCTGATAGCTGTTCATGATTTATAATTCTTATTATTATTATGCAATATGCTGTTTAATCACACCTGTGGAAACCAATAATGCTTGTCAGACTTACAATGCAGAAAATGAGAGAGAGAGAGAGAGAGAGAGAGAGAGAGAGAGAGAGAGAGGAGAGAGAGAGAGAGAGAGAGAACTCAAAGGTTTATTCATGAAAAAAGGCCATTGGCCCATACATGAAGGGGGTTGCCGAATATAATTGCTTTAAGCTGACACATGATGCTACTCCAAGCCATGGAAACCACAGCATTGATTAGTAATGTACATCGAGACACAAACACTTTACTGTCTGGATATGTTAGGGCATTCTGAGCCTTTCTTTCGTCCAGTCTTTGTCACACACCCTTAGGTCTAGGTTAGCCAAGAAAACCGTTGTAATAGTTCTCTAAGTGTCGCTAAGTCCCTTGAAGCACGCGATAGGGTCTCCGTGTGTAGTGTGTTCTGGATTCGCTTCCCATTCCGCAAACTGGCGAGTTTGACACTTCCTCTTTTAACATGTTTTTCTCTTGCTGTTTGACAAACCAGTACACACATGCTGGCTCAGTGTCTGGTTGGCATGCGTACTGGATCACAATGTCGTCTGACTCGCATGTCACAATATCTTCACCATCTGAATGATGTAGCACAGATTTTCTAAAGTGTGTATTTCTTTGTCTGTCTCTTAGCCTTTTCTGTATGGGTCTATCAGTTAGAGTAGCCACGTACTGTTTGACATTTCCTGTGTCGAATGCACCAACAATATTATCATCGTTCACCTCAGGCTGCAAAACACACATATCAGCACACATATCAGCACAGTTACAACAATCAGACATACAGAGAGGTTCTAAATCAACCGATGATGGCAACTTAACTGATGTTTTTGTGTTGATGTCCTGTGTGTGTGTTGTTGGTAGATCTATTCCATGTGTATCTACACATGCTGTATTCCCCTGTTCTACTCCACTGTCAGGCAGACTCGAGGCACTGAGGACACAGTCACTTTCACACACAACACTTGCCTGCTTCTGTTTATGCTTTCGAGAACGCTCTACATCTCGTGGTCTTTGAGATAACGATTTCTTCCTGTAGTACTGTGCTTGTGTGCTGGGATTCACTGTTGGATCCGCCATGTTGGTTGACACTGCTGTGTCCACTGGTTTCAGTCGCAAGACAAAAACCACGCTGTCCCCTTCTCCTGCCACTTTCCAGCTGGAAACTGCATTGTCAGTCAGCAGGGCGCCTAAGGTCCTCTCCACAGCCGCTGGAAGTCCAGTAACTGGCATTTTTGAATGAATTTCTAGTTTTACTGCTGCTCACAGAAAATGTATGACTCACCACGAGAGAGAGAGAGAGAGAGAGAGAGAGAGAGAGAGAGAGAGAGAGAGAGAGAGAGAGAGAGAGAGAGAGAGAGAGAGAGAGAGAGAGAGAGAGAACAAAAGCAGATTACACGAGAAGACGACAGTAAAAGAAAACCGTGTTTAATCCCTGTATAACAAAGGCTTTAGAATTAGGGGTCGTCTGATTGCTTGGTTGTGTTGTTTTTTTAACTTAAAAATATCTTTCCCCGCCCCCTGACCACATTTTGGAAAGGGAGGTAGCACTAGGAAACAGAGGGACTTCCTGTGTGACCTGTCAATATTTG
>CM060329.1:30558522-30568522 GCA_030674155.1 Stramonita haemastoma | reverse complement strand
GACACAGGTATAGAGAGGTAGACAGGCAGACAGACATACAGACAGGCACAGGCAGACATATAAATAAACAAATGTAAACAGACAAACAGACGGATAGAAAGACAGACAGACAGACAGACAGACAGACAGACAGACAGACAGACAGACAGACAGACAGACAGGACTGACTGACTAACTGACTGACTAGTGTGTGTCTATGTTCACGATGTAGAATTTGATGGAGATTGAGGGGGGATCCTAACATTTCAATTTTGCATAGAGATTGATATGGACTCTGTCTATCCGTCTGTCTGTCTATAAAAATTACACACCACACATACACCACACACACCACACACACACACTCACACACACACACACACACACACACACACACACATATTTTATATTTATATTTCTATATTATATATATATATATATTATCAAATATATATATATATGTATATATATTTGGGGACGGGATAGCTCAGTGGTCAGAGCGCTCGCTTTCCCCTAGTCAAGTTAAGCAGCGTCGAGCCTGGTTGACCGTTTGTGCGCCTTGGCTACAGTACAGTTCCCCCAGTTCACCCAGCTGTAAATGGGTACCTGCCCTCTTTAGGGTCAGGGAAGGTAAAGCAGCGATGGAGGGGAAGATGGGCGCCGCCCTCCCCATGCTGGCTCTAGAGAAGCTGAGGTCTCTGACGCCTCGCTCCCCTACGACCACACAGGTTTATGGGACACCTTTATTTTTCTTTACCTTTAACACCACACACACACACACACCACACAACACTACACACACACCACACAACAACACATATATATATATATATATATATATATATATATATATATATATATATATATATATATATATATATATATATAAAATATTTAGATTTATACACGCGAGCAGCGCGCGCGCGTGTGTGTGTATGTACGTGTAACGTATGTATGCGCCAGCGTGTGTAAGTCTCCTTGAGCTTGCTTGTTTGTACGTAGGCCCTATATGCACGCGTTTATGCTGCGGTTTGTTTGTCCGAAAAGGACAGAGAAGAAAAAAAACCAATAATTGTCACACTGATTTTACAGACAGACATAGAGCCCTGTTGGCAGGGTAGTCTGACAGCTGATGACAGGCCAACTTCACAGCCAGGACAGGGGGATACAGACACCCTGCCGGGTTTACTGCTTGTAGCCATCTTGCTACTACGTTCATGTTTGTCATCTTCTTCAATAGTTTTTTTTTTTTTTTTGGGGGGGGGGAGGTTGTCTGTGTGTCTGTTTGTTTGTCTGTGTCTCTGTCACTCTTTTTCTGTCTCTGTCTCTCTCTCTGTATCTCTCTTCACTCTCACTCTCCTCTCACTCTCTCTCTTTCTCTGTCTCTGTCTGCTGTTAGTCTGTAGGTCTGTCTATTTGTCTGTCTATTTCACTGTCTCTTTTTCTATTTACTCAGATGGTGTGTGTGTATGTATGAGTGTGTGTGTGTGTGTGTTGTGTGTGTGTGTGTGTGTGTGTGTGTGTGTGTGTGTGTGTTTGTGTATGTGTGTGTGTGTTGTGTGTGTGTGTGTGTGTGTGTGTGTGTGTGTGTGTGTGTGTGTGATAGACGGAAAGAAAGATAGATGAAGACAGAAATATGGACAGACAGACAGACAGAGACAGAGACACAGTGAGAGAGAGGATACATTGAGAGAGAGATTGAAAGGGAGACATGATGTTCATGAAAGGGAGACAGAGAGAGAGAGAAGAGAGAGAGGAGAGACAGAGGCAGATAGAGAGAGAGAAATAGAGAGAGGAGAGAGAGAGAGAGAGAGAGATGAGACATGCAGACCGACCGACAGACAGACAAATAAACAGAGGAGAGAATGTGTGTCTGTCAGTCTTTGTAACAAACATAAAAAGACAATTGTTATTGTGCTCGCTCGTGCACACCACACACACACACACACACACACATGCACACCACGCACCGACACACACACACACACACACACACACACACAACAACAACAACACACAACACACAACAGCACACAACAGACAGACGACAGACAGAGCTGGGACAAACATAGTTGGACAGACAACAGACAGATAAATAGACAGACAGGCAAGACAAACAGACATACTGACAAACACACAGACACAGACAAATACACTGACCGACCAAAAAAAAAAAAGACAGAGAGACAAAACAGACGGACAGGCAGACGAAAGACAGAGAAAGTAAACATTTTCTAAGCAAACAGAATGTGACAGTACTGCGGTGCGTGACATTTGGCTATGATGACTTTGACAATAAGACTTCGTTTTATGGCCCTGTTATCTTTGAATTTGTCTGTCTGTCTGCTGCTGCCTGCCTGCCTGCCTGCCTGCCTGCCTGCCTGCTGCCTGCTGCCTGCTCTGCCTGTCTTGTCTGTCTGTCTGTCTGTCTGTCTGTCTGTCTGTCTGTCTGTCTGTCTGTTCTTTCTTCTTTCTTTCTTTCTTTCTTTCTTTCTTTCTTTCTTTCACATACACACATGCACACTCGTACTTACTCACACACACCACACACACACACACACACACACACACACACACACACACACACACACACACACACACACACACACACTCACACACACACACTATCTCTCTCGTATACACGCGCACATGCGCTCGTGCGTGCACACACACACACACACACACACACACACACACACACACACATACACACACATCACACTCACACACACACACACAAACAAACATACGCATATACACACACACACAAACAACACACACACAACACACACACATACACACACACCACACACACACACACACACACACACACACACACACACACACACACACACACACACACACACACACACACACACACACACACGAGACACACACAACACACACACACACATACTGATTTCGGTGCGATCTTGTCTTCGTTATATATAGCTGAGCTTTTAAAACGATCCATGAATTGCTAAAAAAAAAAAAAAAAAAAAAAAGATACCTAAAAAAGGAAACAAACAGACTGTGTGTAAAACGTCTCAAAGACAAAAATAATCTTCCTTGCAAGGCACAGAAGGAATCGTTTCTCAATGGCGCATTGGCAGTGCGGGAAAGGAGTCTGAGAGAAATACAATAGACGGTTACTATGCCTTCATTGACATGACATTTCAGAGACTTCAGGATGGCTTTAATTAATTAAACAACAGTACTGAGACAAAGATAGCCTAGTGGTTAGAGCCTTGAGCTCCTGATCTGACAGGCCGGGTTCAACCCATTACCGAGGCACCTGTTCAAAGAGATTTTTTTTTATATCACTAGAGTAAACATCAGTACTGACTCCACTGCCCTGAAAACCGTATGGATGAGACTAAAAACCGAGATCGCGAGTGGCAAAAGCACGCAGAACATTGTGCATAAACCCGTTCCGCCTTTCACACGTGTAGGCCATTTCATGCCGGTAGGAACGGATGACAAACATTTTTCTTTTAACATTCAAACACATGCACACTGGTGTCGTGTTTAGACATCATCCTCGAAGTTGGAATGTAGCAACGTTATAATGATGGGTAAACGGTTGCATATGCTAAAATCTCACCCTTGGTAAACCTCAAAGGTTTGTTTTTTTCTGTTTAGTTGTTTTTTTTGTTGTTGTTTGTTGTTGTTTGTTGTTGTATTGTTGTTGCTGCTGTTTTTGTTGTTGGAGGTTGTTGTTGTTTTTTTGCTGTGGTTCCTTTTTTGGGGGGGGTGGGGGTGGGGGGTGAGGGGGTACCCTGAATATTTTTGTCCCTTTCCCAGATACAATGTATGGATCTCTACAGACGAAACAAAATCTTCACAGACAAGAACAAAATCTTCACAGACAAGACAAGATCTCAACAGACAAGACAAGATCTCAACAGACAAGACAAGATCTCAATAGACGAAACAAAATCTCAAAAGACAAGACAAGATCTCCATAGACAAGACAAGATATCTACACACAAGCCAAGATCTCAACAGACAAGACAAGACAAGATCTTCACAGACAGACAAGACAAGATCTCAACAGACAAGACAAGATCTCAACAGACAAGAATATGATCTCCACAGACAAGACAAAGTCTCAACAGACGAGACGATATCTCAACAGACAAGGAGGTCATTGACTCCGATACCCAGTTCAATGTTCTATATCGTCTGCCAAAACGTTCGCCAAGGGGGATAATTTTTTTTTTTTAATTTTAGTTCTCGTCACTTCTTTATGGCTTTTCTCCAATTTTTTTTTGAATGGATCATTGCGTCTACAGTCCCGCCGACCACTGGGGTCAAAGCAAGGCTGCCACCTAGCTTCTTGAATGTTTTTTCTAGCTAAACAAAACTGTCATGTTATTTATTTCAAGTGAATGCTTGATACATTTTTTTGTTGTTGTTGTCATAAAAAACTGAAAGAGAGAATGAATGAATGAATGAATGAACATTTTGAATGAATGAACATTTTTATTGAGGGAAAAGATTAAGCACAATGGTGGCTTGTTTTCATCCAGCCCTCTTTAAAAAAAATAAAATAAATAAAAATAAAAAAGTGAATCGATCAACCAATCAATCCAAATGCATAATTCAAGTATAAAGCTATGAAAATCAAAATTTGGTGCATAAATCAACCAATCGTATGATTTGAGCATAAAGCTATAACATTTGAAAAGAGAGAGAGGGAGGGAGTGAGAGGAATAAGTTGCGGGCTGTTATTATCTTTTTCAGCTCCTGAAGAGGGTAAGAAGAAATGGACAAAGAAAAGAGGAAAAATAGAATAGAGGGAAAGAGGGACAGGAGGAGTAAGAGGAGGGGGAAGAGGAGAGAGAGAAAAAAAAAAAAAAAAAGGATCAGGGAAACAATAAGAACTACAATTATACAAGTTAGTACCTACTTAAGTCAAGTGAGCAAAATCATAACATACCCAAGATTATACAAAGGTTTCATCATAAATCTGAAATATAATGTGCACCTAGACAGTTCAGTGAAGTAGAAACGCTTTACATAAGAGACAAACATAATGGTGGGGGGAAGAGAGAAAAGTTGGGGAAGGGGGAAAAGAAGAATAGGAGAGAGGGGGGGAGAGGAGGAGTGAGGTAGAGAGAGAGAGAGAGAGAGAGAGAGAGAGAGAGAGAGAGAGAGAGAGAGAGAGAGAGAAAAGAGAGAGGAGAGAGAGGAAGAGAGAGAGAGAGAGAGAGAGAGAGAGAGACAGACAGACAGACAGACAGACAGACAGACAGACAGAGAGACAGACAGACAGACAGACAGACAGACAGACAGACAGACAGACAACAGAAGGAAAAAAATAGAACAGACAGGGAGACGGTAGAACAGGCAGAGAGATAGGCAGGAAGACAGAGAGACAAAAGACAACCCTGGAGCGAGAGGGGGTTAGAGAGGGGAGGGTGGTGGTAGGGAAAGAGAAGGAGGGAGAATAAAGAGGGGACAAAAGTACTGGGGGGTGGTGATTAAGAGTTGACATAATACTTACACATGATTGAAATTACATGATACTAGTTATTAATGGTGTTGCAAATTGAAATCAATTTTATCAAAATAGTGATATATTGTCCATAAGATGTACGTGATAAACTTTTTTAAAATTGATAGAGAAGAGAGAGAGAGAGAGAGAGAGAGGAGAGAGAGAGAGAGAGAGAGAGAGAGGAGAGAGAGAGAGAGAGAGAGAGAGAGAGAGAGGGGAGAGAGAGAGAGAGAGAGAGAGAGAGAGGTGGTGTGGTGTGGTGTGTGTGGTGTTGTGTGTGTGTGTGTGGTGTGGTGTGGTTGGTGTAGGGGTGGTGTGTGTGTGTGTGTGTGTGTGTGTGTGTGTGGAGGAGAGAGAGAGAGAGAGAGAGAGAGAGAGAGAGAGAGAGAGAAGAGAGAAGGAGAGAGAGAGAGAGAGAGAGAGAGAGAGGAGAAGAGAGAGAGGAGAGAGAGAGAGAGAGGAGAGAGAGAGAGAGAGAGAGAGGAGAGAGAGAGAGAGAGAGAGAGAGAGGCACTATTCCAGGCAGATTTTTAGTATTACTAACACAAGATTTTAGACTATTTTCAATTTTGTCATTTATCTATTTTACTTCAAGGGTTTAACTACACCAAGTCACAATGAAGCGAATGCTGTTTTGTTTTGTTTTCGCTTTTGTTTTAGAAAAAAAAAAAAAAAACCCCCAAATAAACCTATCCTCTTGCTAAAATATTAAGTGTTGATCTTGCTGAAAGAAACGAATTAATATAAGTCAAAATAGTGACTCTATGTTTTGGTTTTATTTGTTTTGTTTTTGTTTCATTCCTCGGCTAGAGCTCTCATGTTCACCAATGGTAGATTTTTGTGTGTATGCGACCGTTTTCTTTTGTCCCACACCATGAAGGTAAATCCATCCCAATTTCGGGAATAAACTGTCATATACACAGTGTTGTATTCTATTTATATTTTTGATCTGTGCATACTTTTTTTCTGTCTTTTTATAATCCCATTGCTGTATTCTACTTGTAGCAGAGTAAAAAGAATGTGAATCAAAGATTCTAGTACTCAGATTCATACTAGCGCAACACATCTATGTAAAACTAACATCTTTCTTAGCTCGTATCTCTAGATATTTTTTTTCTTTCATGTTTCGTAACACGCACGCACGCACGCACGCACACACACACACACACACACACACACACACACACACACACACACACACACACACAAATAAAGATATATATATATATATATATGATATATATATATCTTCTTTGTTACATGATGGCTACCTGATTTTCATTTTTCCAGCAACTAAACAAAGAAATAAAGAAAAGAAAAACAACAGCAACAACAACAAATGATATTCAAATTTACTCACCAAACGATCTCAACAGCCAGACAGGTCCAATCAATGATTGATGTCAGATCTTTCAACTTCTGAATTCCCAAATCTGTCCGTCCGTTTGCCTGCCCGCCTGCCTGTCTGTCTGTGTGTCTGCCTGTCAGCCTGCCTGTCTGTCTGTTTGTCTGCCTGCCAGCTGCCTGCCTGCCGCCTGCCTGCTTGCCTGCCTGCCTGCTTGCTGCCTGTCTGTCTGCCTGTCTGTCCTGCCTGCCTGCCTGGCTGCCTGCCTGTTTGTTTGCCTGCCTGCCTGCTGCCCGTTGCTGCCTGCCTGCCTGCCTGCCTGCCTGCCTGCCTGCCTGCCTGCTGTCTGTCTGTCTGTCTGTCTGCCTGTCTGTCTGCTTAACATGGCTGTTGCAGGGAATGACAACAACAATCCAAAGACATCGTGCAACTTCACAAGACCATAGCATCTGTCTGCTTTCGGAGTTGAGATTTTGAGCCAGGTGATGATGATGATGGTGATGATGATGGGGGAAAGGGGAGGCGGGGGGGGGGGGGATTTAAATATGTGGCTAGTGATTCAACCAGGAGGAGGAGGAAAGAGTTACGGTTGAGAAAAGACAGGAGGAAGAAGGAAGGAGAGTTGGATAATCACGTGACGGCTTGATTGACAGCAGGTATGTCAGCAGTCACGTTCTTCGGATGGTGGTGAGAGAGAGAGAGAGAGAGAGGAGAGAAAGAAAAAAAAAAAACCCTAAGGGTCTAATCTAGCCAGATGTGTGTGTGTGTGTGTGTGTGTGTGTGTGTGTGTGTGTGTGTGTGTGTGTGTGTGTGTGTGTGTGTGTGTGTGTGTGTGTGTGTGTGTACGTGTGTGTGTGTGTGTGTCTGTGTCTGTGTGTCTGTCTGTGTGTCTGTCTGTGTGTCTGTGTGTGTGACCTAGAGAGTTATGGGAAGGGTCCCTCTTTAGGTGTATGTGTGTGTGTGTGTGTGTGTGTGTGTGTGTGTGTGTGTGTGTGTGTGTGTGTGTGTGTGAGAGAGAGAGAGAGAGAGAGAGAGGGGGGGGGGAGGAGGGGGGGGGGGCGTGGGTAGGGTTGGAGCTTTCCATTCATAGTACTTTACTGTTTTGAAGATTCATACACTTAAGAATGTAGTTCACATTTGCTTTTGGGCTTTTTTTTTTTTAAACCATACTGAGTCACTCAGTTTTTAGGTTTTCCATGACATGTTTATCATGTAAGTACATCAGTGTCGAATGTGTTCATCGATAATGTGTGAATGAGTAGCCTAGGTGTCTTCAAGTGTGTGAGGCAATCAGTATGTCGTTGTAATGAGTATCTTCATGTAATCCATGTGTGTTTTTAGTTTATAAATTCTTATAATTCTTGAAATTTCTTCTCCAACCGCACCGTTTCTTCCTCCTGTTTTCAATACAGGCCAAATACTGAGATCAGAACTATGGACACTAAAGCCATGTGGTTAGACCGTTTGGCTTTAATCCCATAATTACGTCCATGAAGTTGGGGTTTGAATCTCGGCGTTGGCGTCTGGTGAATTTAAGGGATGGGGATTTTTACCATCTTCCAGGTCAACTTCAAGTGCAGACTTGCCAGACCCCTTCGTTCTTTTCGTGTGTGTATAACTTGACAGCAGAAGATCAAATATGGGGCCCAAAATATTCATTTCATTCTTTTAGGGTTTGATGGGTTACGGGAACAAAAATTAACCAAACCCCCCCGGAAGTTGGAATGTGGAAAACCTAATGGTGGGAAACACGACGTATACAAAAAAATCTCACCATTGAAAAACCCTGAAGCTCTACCGAAAAACAAAAAAAAAAAAAAAAAAACCCCCAAAACAAAGGGACAGACAGTTTGCGCACACGTTAAATTTCTGTTCCGCTTTTGGAAAGAGTAGGCCATCGGCGCGGTGGGAAAAATGACTTTACAAAAACGTAATAACACGGGGATGGATGTAAAAAAAAAAGCACAAGGTGCTTTTTTTTATTTTATTTTATTTATTTTATTTTATACCACTGATGTCACAGGATTTCTCTGCTGAAATTCGGGTGTTTCCCCTTTCTCTCCCCCGGGGGAGGCGTGCCACAAGCGAGCGCCTACCCATTTTTTTTTTTTTTTCCCCAGGGAGGTGTCTAAACACGACACCCGTGTGCATGCTGTTTTTTTTTTTTTTTTGTTTTTAAAATTTTTTCATCCGCTCCTACCCGGGGAACGTGGCCTGTCTTCCCAAAGGCGGAACGGATTTTAAGTGTGTGCAAGATATTTGCGTCGTTGGAAACGGGCCTCGGTTTTTAGTTCATCCGAATGACTTTGCATCAGTTCGATTTTTTTTTGTCAAAGGAAGAAAAGGGGGAGGGGTACGAAACCAGAAAACCCCGGTTTACATAATTATTGGCGGCCCAAGTCTTAAACATTCTGCCCCGTCCTTCCTTATCCCATTGTCCCGATATAAAGAAAAAAATAAATAAAAAAGAATAATAAAAGCAAAACAGATTCCCCACCCAAAAAACCAAAAAACAGGGGGTGCTGGGTTTGGGGCGGCATCAAAAACAGAGAGGGCTGTGGTGTGGTGTTTTTGAAGGAATGATGGGTTTTTCAATGGGGAAAAGCCCTGCCCCACAGACAGACAGACGACGGACAACGGACAGACGGGCAGACAGACAGACGGGACGGGCAGAGACGGCCCGAAACGGGGGCAGACGGACGCGGACGGACCGTCGGACAGACAGACAGCAGAGGAAACGGACGGGGCGGAAGGCGGACGGGTCGGGGACAGACAGACAGACAAACAAGGAAGGAGGGACGGACGGACGGGCAGACAGACGCGACAGACAGACAGACAGACAGAAGACAGACGCAAAAAAAACAAAGTTGGGGGTTCAGCCTTTAAAAATGACATCAATGATAATTTTTTATTACTTGTTGTTGTTGTTGTTTTGGGGCCCTTCCCTTCCTTTTCCTTTTCCTTTTTTCCCCTTCCTTCATTCCCCGCAATTGTCCTTTCCCCCCATTTTCTCTTCTTTCGCAATTCTTCTTTTCTTCGCATTTTTTCTTTGCATTTGTCTTCCGCAATTCTTCCGCAACCCCGCAAATTCTTTTTTTTTCGAAAAATCACACCCCATCACGTTTCAAAAACACCAACCATCTCAAACCCATCCCCACCACCAAACCCACCCCCAC
>CM060329.1:30548150-30550650 GCA_030674155.1 Stramonita haemastoma | reverse complement strand
GAGAGAGAGAGAGAGAGAGAGAGAGAAAGAGAAGAGAGAGAGAGGAGGAGAGAGAGAGAGAGAGAGGAGGAGAGGAGAGAGAGAGAGAGAGAGAGAGGAGAGGAGGAGAGAGAGAGAGATGAGAGGAGGAGAGAGAGAGGGAGAGAGAGAAGAGAGAGAGAGGAGAGAGGAAGAGAGAGGAAGAGAGAGAGAGAGAGAGGAGAGAGAAGAGAGAGAGAGAGAGAGAGAGAGTAGAAGAGAGAGAGAGAGAGAGAAGAGAGAGAGAGAGAGAGAGAGAGAGAGAGAGAGGAGCGGAGCGAGCGAGAGAGAGAGAGAGGAGAGAGAGAGAGAGAGAGAGAGAGAGAGAGAGAGAGCAAGAGAGAGAGAGAGAGGAGAGAGAGAGAGAGAGAGAGAGAGAGATTTCGTATTATTGAAAAAGAAAAGAAAAAACACAAAAAGGCTTTCCATTCAAGGTATTAATTATATAAAAAAATGTTCAACAAAAATCAAAATCTTTTTTTCTTCCTCTTCGTTTTTGTTTATATATTATCATCGTTATTACTTTGTAGAGAGCTTTTGCCAGAGACAATTCTTTTGTCGACGTGGGTTCTTTCACAAGCATTGGATGCGCATTGCACACAGGACGTCAACTTATCATCTCATCCAAAAGAATAACACTCACACCGCCACTCAAGGCAAAATGAATGGAAGAAATGTTGGGGCTGAAACGGAGATAGAAAAACACACACATCTCGCTTTCTGTACTGGTGTGTTACCTCTAGGCCGTTGATCCATCAAGGACATCTAGCCTTCATGGATGCATCACATTAATTTTGTGACTGCAATATGTCCATTGTCTTTTATCGCGATCTGACCTCTCTCTCTCTCTCTCTCTCTCTCTCTCTCTCTCTCTCTCTCTCTCTCTCTCTCTCTCTCTCTCTCTCTCTCTCTCTCTCTCTGACCTTCGTATACCAAGGTTACTTTGGGGTCAGTTTTGCTGGAAAAGAGATCAATGAATGGGTGGTACCAGCAAAGCAAAAAAACCAACAACCAATAACAACAAAACAACAACAACAATAAAACAAAACAGAAAGTGAGATGACAGAAAAAAAGAATTTTAAAAAATCAGAAACAGGGACAGTGATACAAAAGCGGACAGGTTCAAGCACAAAATCTGACTGTAGGTAGAGAATACAAAAAACCACACACCCCAAAACAACTACAAAACCGACCAAAAAATCTGCAATGAAGACAAAACAAAATAATAAAGTGTTCACAGATTGTTACTGTGTGAAAGGGACAGTCACTTAAAAAAAAGATTTTTAAATAAAGAAGCTACTAGGTTTTTGTATAGAGCACGTGATTTCGACCAACTGTTACCTTGTATGTTGGTCTTCAATTTTACCTCTGTTCATATAAAAGTTGTATGTGTGCCTGTAAGTGCATGCGCGCTCACGACCAAGTAAGCAATTTCTCCATGCATCAGTATGTGTCTGTTCCCCCTGATCTGTATGTGTCAATAATACTTTTAGAATGTTCCATCAATAGGGTTGTTTCCATTGAAAACAAAATATTAAAGTATATATACTGTAAAGTTGAACGAATCATCTGGGAAATTCTAGTGCCAGTATGATAAATATTTTCTGCGATGTTACAGATACAGTTTATGCAACATTAGACTCAGAAGAACTGTTTGTCGACTACTAATTTGCAAGTTTATTCAATTAACTCCCCTGAAGCGGCGACCTTTATGGATTATAGTGGTAGCAAAGAAGGCGACAGTGTTCTTCGCCAGGGGAGGGAATTCGAGGTCGCGGCGACGAACGGATACGAAATTGAGTAGTTTTTATAAAGACAACTGTGTTCTTTCTGTCAGGGGAAGGAATTCAAAGCGTTGCGCATCAGGGCGGAGTGTGTTGTTGGGCTAGGACTTTTTTCTTTTCTTTTTTTTTTTTTAAAATCAGAGAACCTTTTTTTCTCAGGTCCAATTGATCCGTCAAATATTTTTGAAGTTATTCTATAATATCAGTTCTGTTCTACAGAGAGATTATTTTTGTCAGAATCTCAATAGAGATGAGGTGAGAGTGAGGAATAGCCATGCCAGTGCGTGTTTAGCACACCATACAATTAAGTTAATCCGCAGGGTTGCATGTTATATATATTAACACTTTGGACAATGTAGATAAATTTCTGTTTTAAGGGGCATTTATTTATTCTATAATTTCGAGGACAATGGTATAAGCACTCATGTATTTATTTTTACATCTTGTTCCCGTGTGTATACAATTTGGTAAATTTTGCCATCCCTTCCCCTGGCACACAGTGGCCCACTCTTTCAAAAAGTGGAACAGGTTTTAAAACGTGTGCAAGATGTTCTGCGTGCGTTGCTGCTCCAAATGGATTTAGGTACCATATTATTTTTTTTCTGAATCAACACCTATTTAAACCATAACAAAAAATTGCTGTTAGTGAGAACATTACCGAACAATGAAACCCGAAAAAAACATAAACAAAGTTAAAA
>CM060329.1:30543150-30545650 GCA_030674155.1 Stramonita haemastoma | reverse complement strand
CTCACACAGCTTGTGTGTGGCTTATCAAAGCCCCAGTGGTGGGGGAAAGTGAGAGAGAGAGAGAGAGAGAGAGAGAGGAGAGAGAGAGAGAGAGAGAGAGAGAGAGAGAGAGAGAGAGGAGAGAGAGAGAGAGAGAGAGAGAGAGAGAGAGAGAGAGAGGATAGGAGGGCTGGTGGCCAATTAAAGTGATTATCCTAACCAGCACGCTCTCCTCTAGGCTAGAGATAGTCGCCACTTTTTTTGCCGCTATGTGTAGGCCTCGCCCCATCCTGTTGCCATGGTTGCCAACCAACCCTTGTCTTCTTTTCTTCGTCCTTTTTTTTTCTTTCTTTATCCTGTATCTCTAATAACTAACTCCCTTTCTCCTAACACACACAAACCCACAGGCACACGTGCGTGCACGCACACAGGCACGTACGCGCGCACACAGGCACGCACGCACGCACACAGGCACGGGCACGCACGCGCGCACACAAACACACACACACACAAGGCACGACGTGCGCACAAGCACGCACGTGCGCACACACGCGCGCGCATGCAAAAAAAGACACACACACACGCGTCGCGCGCGCGCGCGCACGCACGCACGCACACTTTGTATCCAATTTTCAGAGTGGCAAAAAATGGGCTATCTCCCTTTCTTTCTTTTTTTCCTTGCGTTTTTTTTTTTTTTTTTTTTTTAAGAAGAACGATGTCTGCTTTTATTTAGCAAAGCAAGAACAATATAACCGTTGATGGTAAGTTTACAACATACATGAAAATCGTTTTAAAATTACCTCTGGTATACTTTTGAATCTACTAGTCTTGAGTATAACGAAGTTGTAGTCAGTGAATTAAACTTTTTTTTGGTGTTATGTATAACTGATTTTTGAAGTATATACTTCACTTTTTACTCACTCATTTTCTGATAATGGCATTGACAGATAGTTTTTAAGAAAGCTATTCTGCTTCAATTCTTTTCAAAAGTACTCCTCTTTTAAGATACCAAGGGTTGGTCAGCCATACTTCCGCTGAGACATCTGACGTTAGTTAGTTAGTTCCTTCAAGGGCCATAACTCGTAAGCTAAATCCGACAGACCTACAGTGTCTTACAGAAAAAACGTTCCAAACGGCTTTCTCAGAAAGGTTTTACGATTTTAACCATTTTGTTGAAGATTTTTGCCGAACCATTTCCGGAGTAATGATAGGGGAGTAGTGGTTACCTGCACTTGTTTTTGTCTCCTGAAAATTGTAAATCTCTCTCTCTGTCTCTGTCCTCTGTCGCTCTGTCTCTCTGTCTCTGTCTCTGTCTCTGTCTCTCTCTCTCTTCTCTATCTATCTATCTATCTATCTATCTATCTATCTATCTATCTATCTATCTATTCTATTTATCTATCTATACTATCTTCTATTATCCTCTAAAATCTCTTCTATCTATCTATCTCTTTCTCACTATCTCTCTCTGTTCTCTCTCTCTTATCTCTCTCTCTGTATCTCTCTCTCTCATCCTCTCTCTCTCTCCTCTCTCTCTCTCTCTCTCTCTCTCTCTTCTTCTTGCTTCTTCTTGTCTCTCTCTCTCTCTCTCTCTCTCTCTCTCTCTCTCTCTCTCTCTCTCTCTCTCTCTTCTCCTCTCTCTTCTCTCTCTCTCTCTCTCTCTCTCTCTCTTCCTCTCTCTCTCTCTCTCTTCTCTTCTCTTCTCTCCTCTCTCTCTCTTCTCTCTCTTCTATCTCTTCTGCTCATCTCTTCTCTCTTTTCTCTTCTTCTTCTTCTCTTCTCTCTGTATCTCTCTGTATCTCTGTCTCTGTCTCTCTCTCTTCTCTCTGTCTCTCTCTCTGTCTCTGTCTCTCTCTCTTTTTCTCTTCTCTTTCTCTCTGTCTCTCTCTTCTCTCTCTCTCTCTCTCTCTCTCTCTCTTCTCTCTGTCTCTCTGTCTCTCTCTCTCTCTCTCTCAGAGTAAATCTTCACTTACCATAGAAAACCAACACACCGTGTGATGTGATGATTGCCTTAGGTCCCTCCCTTTCGAGTCCCTCCCTTTAATAACACCTCCTCACCCCCCCCCACCCCACCCCCACCCCCACCCCACCCCCACACACCTCCTTTTTTTCTCTGCTGAACATTGCTTACCTACCTTCCATTCCAAAGGAATTTCTTCACTTACTGTCTGTCAGTCTGTCTGTCTGCCTGTCTGTCTGTCTGTCTGTCTGTCTGTCTGTCCTGTCTGTTTGTCCCTATCCCCCTCTCTCTTTCTTTCTTTATGACCAGATCTCTCTGTGTGTGTGTGTGTGTGTGTGTGTGTGTGTGTGTGTGTGTGTGTGTGTGTGTGTGTGCGTGTGTGTGTGGAGAGAGAGAGAGAGAGAGAGAGTGTGTGTGTGTGTGTGTGTGTGTGTGTGTGTGTGTGTGTGGTGTGTGTGTGTGTGTGTGTGTGTGTGTGTGAGAGAAAGACAGAGACAGAACAGAGAGACAGACAAACAGACAGACAGAGACAGAGAAGAGAGACAGAGACAGACACAGAGAGTT
>CM060329.1:30528150-30535650 GCA_030674155.1 Stramonita haemastoma | reverse complement strand
CTCTCTCTCTCTCTCTCTCTTCTCTCTCCTCTCTCTCTCTCTCTCCCTCTCTCTCTCTCTCTCTCTCTCTCTCTCTCTCTCTCTCTCTCCCTCTCTCCCCTCTCTCCCCTCTAACCAGGAACTGAAAACACACTGAATACCTTTCCTTCTCTGCATTCTTGCCAAGTGATTTTAAAGACCAACATGCACTGAGATGGCTTCCATGTCGAGTTTTTGCGTCACAATTGGTTTTGTACATGACGTAAACTTTAAAATAAAATCAACACTGAAGAAGACAAACCTGCAAGCATCAATGACTGCATGCACGACAATAACAGTCTTCTATGAAGAATTTCATTGCCGCCATCTTGCTTCCGTCCTGACCTCTTGACCTCTTGTACCCCGGGTATCAATCCACCCTTAACCGTTTCCGTTCACCTCTGATCCTCATAAAAATCCTTACAGACTTCCTGTACTGTACCTGCCCTGCTAATAAACACCCCCCTTCCCTCTCTATCTTCTTCACCCCCTACAGCTCTTCATCTGACGTCACAGCTACGACCTTTGACCTCGTTTGCTGCGCGGGGCCTGCTGTCGGAAGTCCAATTGGAGTTGCAGACGACATTATTCCAGATGGCGCCATGATGTGAGACAGACCTGTGTGCGCAGGAACATGAAAACGGGAGGGGTGTGAGTTGTGTGTGTGTGTGTGTGTGTGTGTGTGTGTGTGGTGTGTGTGTGAGTGTGTGTGTGTGCGCGCACGTGTGTGCGTGTGTGTGTTTATGTGTGTATGTGTGAGTATATTATCACTATCAAGTGATAAAACTCATAATTATGATGCTGTTTAGTAGCAAACAAAATCCAGTATATATGTAAATGCCAAGTTTTATAAATAAATGACTGCATTTTACAATATAAACAAATAGTCTTTGGGAGTTTTCCTATCATCAAAGTTAACATGGCATAAACATACTGAAGATTTTTTAATTAAGGAAGAACTTTTCAGGTTGTGTTTTTTTTTGTTTTTTGTTTCTGTTGTTTATTTTGTTGTTGATGTTTTTTTTTAAATTGTCAGTAAACAGCCATGGGACCAAGATATTTTTTACCTTGTTGCAGTCTTTGATCACTTATTCGTTGGATCAAAATTAACCTTTGCCCTGCCAGGAACTAATTTTTTTGGTTCCCCCAAAATATAGTTTGAAAAAACAAAACAACAAAAAAACAACTCCAAAACATAGACCACAGGCCATAATTATAAACTTGCTCTGAGCTACCTGCAGGCCATGTAAACTTGCTCTAAGCTACCTGCAGGCCATAATTATAAACTTGCTCTAAGCTACCTGCAGGCCATGTAAACTTGCTCTAAGCTACCTGCAGGCCATGTAAACTTGCTCTAAGCTACCTGCAGGCCATAATTATAAACTTGCTCTGAGCTACCTGCAGGCCATGTAAACTTGCTCTAAGCTACCTGCAGGCCATGTAAACTTGCTCTAAGCTACCTGCAGGCCATAATTATAAACTTGCTCTAAGCTACCTGCAGGCCATGTAAACTTGCTCTAAGCTACCTGCAGGCCATGTAAACTTGCTCTAAGCTACCTGCAGGCCATGTAAACTTGCTCTAAGCTACCTGCAGGCCATAATTATAAACTTGCTCTAAGCTACCTGCAGGCCATAATTATAAACTTGCTCTAAGCTACCTGCAGGCCATGTAAACTTGCTCTAAGCTACCTGCAGGCCATGTAAACTTGCTCTAAGCTACCTGCAGGCCATGTAAACTTGCTCTAAGCTACCTGCAGGCCATGTAAACTTGCTCTAAGCTACCTGCAGGCCATGTAAACTTGCTCTAAGCTACCTGCAGGCCATGTAAACTTGCTCTAAGCTACCTGCAGGCCATGTAAACTTGCTCTAAGCTACCTGCAGGCCATGTAAACTTGCTCTAAGCTACCTGCAAGCCATAATTATAAACTTGCTCTAAGCTACCTGCAGGCCATGTAAACTTGCTCTAAGCTACCTGCAGGCCATGTAAACTTGTTCTAAGCTACCTGCAGGCCATGTAAACTTGCTCTAAGCTACCTGCAGGCCATGTAAACTTGCTCTAAGCTACCTGCAAGCCATAATTATAAACTTGCTCTAAGCTACCTGCAGGCCATGTAAACTTGCTCTAAGCTACCTGCAGGCCATGTAAACTTGCTCTAAGCTACCTGCAGGCCATAATTATAAACTTGCTCTAAGCTACCTGCAAGCCATAATTATAAACTTGCTCTAAGCTACCTGCAGGCCATGTAAACTTGCTCTAAGCTACCTGCAGGCCATGTAAACTTGCTCTAAGCTACCTGCAGGCCATAATTATAAACTTGCTCTAAGCTACCTGCAAGCCATATAAACTTGCTCTAAGCTACCTGCAAGCCATAATTTTATAAACTTGCTCTAAGCTACCTGCAGGCCATATAAACTTGCTCTAAGCTACCTGCAGGCCATAATTTTATAAACTTGCTCTAAGCTACCTGCAGGCCATGTAAACTTGCTCTAAGCTACCTGCAGGCCATGTAAACTTGCTCTAAGCTACCTGCAGGCCATAATTTTATAAACTTGCTCTAAGCTACCTGCAGGCCATGTAAACTTGCTCTAAGCTACCTGCAGGCCATGTAAACTTGCTCTAAGCTACCTGCAGGCCATGTAAACTTGCTCTAAGCTACCTCTATCCACGCACACAGAGCTAAAGAAGACGCGAAGACAAGACGTGACAGCGTGTAAATGTAAACAGACTTTTCTTTCAGAGAAGAAGACTGGAGAGAAAAAGAAAACAAAAAAAGCAGACGACCCCAATGACGGTGTTGTGTTTCTACACCCCCACAGCTGTCAGGGCTCCATAATCGATGAAGAGAGAGAGAGAGAGAGGGTGGGGTGAGGGGGGGGAGAGAGAGGGGGGTGGAGAGAGAGGGAGGGAGAGGGAGAGAGAGACAGAGACAGAGACAGAGACAGAGACAGAGAGACAGAGAGAATAACAGAGAGACAGAGACAGAGAGGGGGGGAGGAAGAGAGAGGGTGGGGAGAGAGTGAGAGAGAGAAGAGAGACAGAAACAGAAAGAGAGAGAGAGAGAGAGAGAGAGAGAGAGAGAGAGAGAGAGGAGAGAGAGAGAGAGAGAGAGAGAGAGAGAGAGAGAGAGAGAGAGAGAGAGAAAACACACACACACACACACACACACACACACACACACACACTCACACACACACACACACACACACACACACACACACACACACACACACACACACAACGCACGCACGCATGCACCCACACACACACTCAGAGGACATAGAATATTATCAGAGAGGGGGTGGGGAGGGGGGTTGAGGTCGATTGGGGGGGCGGGGGGGGGGGGGGCGAGAAGGGGAGGTGGCATAAGCAGCCTGTCAATGCCAGAATCACTCCACGTCTCTCAGCCAGCCACAAGCCTAACTGCCAACAGTCTGATTCCACTTGACTAAAAAGAAAAATAATATGAAAAAAATAAAAATAAAAATAAAAATAACCCCCCCACGGATTTCTTTCCCTTTCTGTTCGCTTTTTTTTTCTTTTACAACTCCCATACCAAAAAGGAAAAAAAAAGTGTGTTCTTTTGTTTTCTGTTTTGGTTTCTCGTTTTGTGTGTGTGTGTGTGTGTGTGTGTGGTGTGTGTGTGTGTGTTGTGTGTGTGTGTGTGTGTGTGTGTGTGTTGTATGTATGTGTGTGTGTGTGTGACTGTGTGTGTGTATGGTGTGAGTTGTGTGTGTGTGTGTGGTGTGTGTGTGTGTGTGTGTGTGTGTGTGTGTGTGTGTGTGTGTGTGTGTGTGTGTGTGTGTGTGTGTGTGTGTGTGTGTGTGTGTGTTAAACTGCAGTCCATGTGACGTCTGTCACAAACAACTAGGGAGGCTTTGTTTTCATGTCCTGGTTCTCTTTGTTATTGATTTTTGGGTTGGTTTTTGTTTTGGGGTAGTGATGATGGTGCTGCTGAGATGATGAGCATCATTAAAGTTGTGAAGATGTTGTTTGGATTGGTACAGGATGGTTGAAATGCTTGTGCTTTATGTATATATATGTGCAAAACATCTTGAGCACATGTTAAATCCTGTTCCGCTCTTCGTAGGAGTAGGCCATTGTGTGCCGGTGGGAACAGATGACAAGATTTACAAAACTGTATACACACGCGGACTGGATGTAAAAAAAAAAGTAAATGAGTAATTATTCCACTATCCTCGATATAAAAGAATAAAATAAATAGATAAAATATGCACGCCGTGCACACACGCACACACACACACACACACACACGCATGTGTGCATGCACCTGAATGCAAACATACAGCGTGCCTATACCTCTTCCTCCTTTCTCCACCCCCCTTCCCCTTCCATTCCCCAACTGTGTAACCTCTCTCCAACAATTCTTCTGTAAGGACTACAGCGACTTACTCATTCAAAACTTTCGACAAACAACAACAGCAACAACCAAAATAGCGAGAGATGGTAGTAGGCAGAAAAGGAGCACAGCAATCTATAACTAGGCGGAGAGTAGCGGCAGAACAGACCGTGTGTCAGTACCTCACCTCATCTCACTCATTTCACCTCACATCATCTCACGTCACGTCACGACACCTCACCTTACCTCACATCGCCTGTAGTCTCCTCGACTCTCCTCACCTCATCTCATCTCACCTCACCTCACCTCACCTCATACCTCTCTTCACCTCTCTTCACCTCACCTCTCCTCACCTCTCCTCACCTCATCTCACCTCATCTCACCTCACCTCACCTCACCTCTAGTCTCCTCAACTCTCCTCTCCTCACCTCACCTCATCTCACCTCATCTCACCTCACCTTACCTAGCCTCACCTCACCTCACCTCACCTCATCTCACCTCACCTCACCTCACCTCACCTCACCTCACCTCACCTCACCTCACCTCTAGTCTCCTCAACTCCCTCTCACTCATCTCACCTCATACTCACCTCACCTCACATTACCTCATCATCTCACCTCACCTCACCTCACTTCACCTCACCTCACCTCACCTCCCTCACTTCACCTCACCACACCTTACCTCATCTCACCTCACCTCACATTACTCACCTCACCTCATCTCACCTCACCTCACCCCACCTCACCTCACCTCACCTCACCTCACCTCACCTCACCTCACCTCCCCTCCCTCATCTCACCTCACCTCACCCCACCTCACCTCCCCTCCCCTCCCTTCACTTCACCTCACCTCACCTCACTTACCTCACCTCACCTACCTCACCTCTCCTCATCTTTGTCTGCACTGAAGCCGACACCGCTGCCGTACTGGAAGAGAGTGTAGGAGCCACAGTGTCGTGTCCTTAAATAGGATTCTTGTCGCTAACTGGATTCAGGATTTCAATTGCACGAACCCAGTCAAAATGCGGACTGCCTGATGGTTAGAGAGTTGTGTGTTGAGCTCGTGATCTGATGGCCCAGGTTCGAGCCACCACCGAGACGCCTGTTCAAGGGGATCCCTCCCCCCCTGCACCCACCCCACCCCCATCTCCCTCCTGGAGTTATGATCAGTGGTGACTTCACTCCCATGAAAGTCTTTCGGGTGAAACTAAAAACGGACGTCCTGTGTGCGGACGCACGCAGAACATCTGGCCCAGCACGTTCCCCTTTTCGCAAGAGCAGACTCATTCTGTGCCGGTGGGCACGGATGACAAAATTTACAAGACTGGATACGCACAGAGACAGGATGTATATATACAGAAATCACATGGTGTGCTTATTCCATTGTGCTTGCAATGAAAAAAAAAGATAAAAAATGATACAGGGATAAAAAAAGAAAGAAAGAAAAGGAACTGGATACTTTTTTGTAACTTCTTAGCATATCGTTTCATATTGATCAACACACATATGAAAACATGACCTATAACAATGGCTATAAAAAGATATTACATCAATTTTTTTTTTTACTCAGAAGAGACTGAAAACGTACAACAAATAGTCCCTAACTTTCTTGGGGAAAATGCGTTATTTTAACCGATTCACATACTCACAGAGACAATAACTAGAATCTAGTCAGAATTATTGAAATCGTTTGTCTTGCGATTTGCTGCTGCCCATGGGGCTAGATGGCCTTTGGAGAACATCTCCAACGCTGACTGTCCTTATGCCCTCTTGGCCAAGAGAGTGGGGGTGTACTGTGGGCAAGGCATCTCAACTATAATCAAATTCTGCCCAGTTTTTGGAGGTCATCGTCAAACACGACGGACAAAAACAAACAAAAAAACCCAAACAAACATTGGGAGCCCGCCTGGAGTTCTAAGGGAAGTTTCCACAAGAAGTTTAAAAACTTGGAGAAGAGTTCTCGTCAACCGTTGAGCCTATCCACTTAAGGACAACAACTCCTTAAAGACAGAGCAGTGGTACCAGTAGGCTCAATCGCTACCTGAAAGAAACGTACCGACTGTGTGTATACTGTATAGATGTACTGTGAGAGAGGACCTAAAATAAATATCGACACTGTGTACACGTGTACAGTCTCCGGCCTGGTGCCAGAGTCCTCAGTGACTGTCGTCATGACTTTATTTGGAAATGACGCCATGGCACTACTGACAGTGGCAGTGACAGTGCCATTGATCCCTCCTTTTTGTCTCTCCCACTGACTCGTTCTATCAAAAAAAAAACAAAAGAAACAAGAAAGCTGAAGGGAGGAAGTAAACTTAATCGTAAAGGGGTCTGTTTGAGGGAGGTGTTTTGGTTAGTGCTCTTCTCAAATTATTGTAGCTGTACGCAAGGGGGTGGGGGACGTGGGGGGGGGGGGGGGGGGGAGGGGAGCAGTGGAGCAGGATAACTTGGTGGTTAGAACGCTGCTCTGGCGATCTTGATAGCAGGGGTTCGTTCCCAGATTTGAGCTACCACCGTATGCCCATTCAAGGTTTTTTTTACAGAATTCTTTTTCTCCTTCAAAATTCTTGTTGCTGGTGTTGTTGTTGTTGTTGTTGTTGTTGTTGTTGTTGTTGTTTTTCTTCTTCTTCTTCTTCTTCTCTTCTTCTTCTTCTTCTTCTTCTTCTTCTTCTTCTTCTTCTTCTTCTTCTTCTTCGTCTTGATGTTGTTGTTGTTGTTGCTGCTAGCTGTTGTTGTTGCTCTTCTTCTTCTTTTGGTGTTTGTTGTTGTTGTTATTGCTGCTGCTGTTGTTGTTGCTCTTCTTCTTCTTCTTCTTCTTCTTCTTCTTCTTCTTCTTCATTTCTTCTTCTTCTTCTTCTTCTTCTTCTTCTTCTTCTTCTTCAGAATTCTACTTCTTTAGAATTCTACTTCTTCAGAATTCTACTGCTCCTACATCATACTACTAGTTACTAATACTACTACACTACACTACTACTATATACTACTACTACTACAACTAACTACTACTATTCTCTTGTTCTTCTTCTGTTATTACTTCTTCTTCTTCTCCTCTCTCTCCTCCTCTCCTCCTCCTCCTCCTCCTCCTCCTCCTCCTCCTCCTCCTCCTCCTCCTCCTCCTCCTCCTC
>CM060329.1:30518150-30523150 GCA_030674155.1 Stramonita haemastoma | reverse complement strand
GGTGTGGCAGAGGAGGCCGTGCGTGTGTGGAACCAACCGTCTGTGGCTGGTTGTTTCTGCTTGTTACTGCATGGTTCTGTTTTAAGTTACAGGGGGATGGGGGAAATTATTTCTGTTACATTTATTGTAGCTGAAAGTTGCGAAAGAAAGGGGGACTGACTTTTGTGAATTTGAATATGTGGGTTTTTTTTTCTCTCGGTATATGTATGGAGCTCTGTGTTTATTTGAACTATGATGATTATTTTGTGTTGGAGTGTATAGTGGTGTTTGATGTCACGTTTTGTAGTCATGTTTGTTTTACATGTTAACAAGATAAATCAGATTGAGTTCTAGGTTGTTGGGAAACAGATGGACAGAACTGGGTTACGTGGTAGTGTGCGTTATTCTGTCGAGTAACAGACTACCATGTTTGTTCTGAACTGCTCCAAACTCTTTTTTCCTGTTAAATCAAAGGGACGTCTTCTAAAGCCAGGGATGGATGGGTCCAGGAGGCAAGAATAGACGTGGCCTATCTTCCTGAAATAAAATTGACATCAGTTTCGCCTCTGCTCCTTCAGTTCAAATTTAATTTCCTGGATAAATGCCCACAGCTTCAATCTTTATGTACAAGGTTACAATAGACTGAAAGCAATATTTATGACAGTAGTCTGTGAGGAATATGTGAGTCTTGTACTTTTCTGTATGGGCGAGGAGAAATCTGTGATTATTTCACAGCCATACCTCCTTCACTGTTTCAGTTCGAAAAGCAGGAGAGATGTGTATATGTGGAAAGAGCACTTTCTCCGCCTTTATCTACCCCCTTATGTCCCTTGAAGTGTTTTTGTTGGGGTTTTTGTTGGCCTGTTGTTGTTGTTGTTGTTTTGGGTGGTATGGTTCTGTGCTGTACCATATGTATGCCTGTGTTTTACTAAGTGTAACAGAGCAAAGCACTGAACACACACTTGTGAGTCATCAGACTGAAGGTGTTCACAGTCATGGACAACTTGGCGGGTGTGTATTTTATTTCGTCATTTATTTATTTGTTTGTTAGTTTGTTTATTTATTTATTTATTTATTTATTTATTCGACTATTTTATGTCACGGCAGATTTCTCTACGTGAAATTCGGGCTGCTCTTCCCGTGGAGAGCACGTCACCACAAGAGCAGCGCCACCCATTCTTTTCTTTTCTTTTCCTGTCTGCAACTGTACCTGTTTCCTTATCAGAGTGACTTTTTTCCCTACAGAATTTTACCAGGAACAACACTCTTGTTGCCCTGGGTTCTTTTATGTGCACTGAATAATTTGTTTGTAATACACGGTACCTCGGTTTATCGTCTCATCTGAAAGACTAGCACCCAGACCACCAAACATGATCTAATTGGATGGGGTAAAAAGTTTCGGGCCGAAACAAGGATCAAACCACCGCACACTTCTGACCCCGCTTTCTAAGCAGGTGCGTTACCTCTAGACCCCCGACCCACCTTAATTAACCACTTAGCGCCCACCATCCCAGTGCCAGCTTCCTGAAAGTCAGGAACACAGGCAACACTCCACCTTTAAGCTTTCAGGTCGTGTAGTATCTTCTATAGAGTATTTGCTGACTTTCACGGATTGTTTTTTTTAAAGCATAGAAAATGAACTGGGTTGAGGACATAGAGCAATGCTAGTCAGTCATGAGAAAGCTTACGTGTACGAAACCATCATCAAAGAGGATCGCTTGTGTTCCTGTAGTTTTCCCCCTCTCTGCGCATGTCTATTGTGGTTAGGGGGTTAGCAGACAACTAAAGATTGAGGAGGTACAGTGTTTGCTGGAAAAATAAAGAACATCCCAAACCTGCCAGATTTGTGCAAAATGACACGAGTTTTGAGTCATAGGCTAGTTGTTTTTTTTACACACACACACACACACACACACACCAACACACACACACACACACACACACACACACACACTGGCATCTATTATTCTAGAGGCCTTAGTACGTGCGGTATCAATGCAAAAGTGATATCGGAGAACAGAAGGCTACACATAAGGGTTAGCTTCTATAGAGTACCAGTCAAAAACAGGTTTGCTGGTTTTCAAAGATTTTTTTTAAAGTATGAAAAAATGCACTGTATACTTGTTTCGGGGGTTGAGGCCATAGATCAACACCAGGTAAGGTAGAGAAAGTGGGAAATGATAATCAAATGAGGATTAGTTGTGTTCCTACAACAACCGCGCATGCATATTGGGGTGAGGCATCCAGCAGACGACGAAGGACTGATGGGGTATAGTGTTTTGGCTGATAAATAAATTTTTAAAAGTTCAAACCTACCAAATTTGTTTGTATTATCCTGAGTTTTGAGTCAGGGGCTGGTCTTTCTGAAAAAAATGGGTTATAATTTCTGTGGATGCCTTAGTACGTGCAGTTCTGTACGAATGCAAGTGTGGTATATGAAAATAAAAGAAAACTGCCAAAATGTAACCGTTATGTGTAACCAGAAGAAGAAGAAAAAAAGGCAGAGTCTAAAGGTGATGTGTAGCCCTACATATACATATTACCTACCTTCTCTCCTCCCCCCTCCCCCTCTTCCCAACGAGCACCTCCCCCTCTTCCTCCTCCCCCCCCCCCCCCCCCCCCCCCCCCCCACACACCACACAACCACATACTCACACACACACACCTCCATCCCTCCTGAAATTTCTCTAGAGGTGTGTTTGCACTGAACTCTTCTTCTATTTCTTTTACTCTTCTCTGAAGATGTACTGGAGTTATTTCCCTTTTTGCTCTCCACACTCCAATCCCCTCTTCTCGCCTCCCCTCCCCGCGGGTTGGGTTTTTTGAGGGGATGGAGGTGTGTGTGTGTGTGAGTGTGTTAACATCAGGGCTGACTCCACTCCCACGAAAGTCCTTCAGATGAGGCTAAAAACCGAGGTCACTTGTGCGAACACATACAGAGCGTCTTGCGCATACACCAAAACCTGTTCTGCCTTACTGAAGAGTAGCCATTGTGTGCCGGTGGGAACTAATGAAAAAAAATAGCAAAGTGCAGATGTAGGCTAAATAAGCACGCCATAGCTTTTTTCATTATCCTCGAAATAAAAGAATTGATAATCCCTCTGTCTCTCTGTCTCTGTCTCTCTGTCTCTGTCTCTGTCTCTTTCTCTCTCTCTCTCTCTGTCTCTGTCTCGTCTCTTCTGCTCTCTCTTCTCTCTCTCTCTCTCTCTCTCTCTCTCTCTCTCTCTCTCTCTCTCTCTCTCTCTCTCTCTCTCTCTCTCCTCTCTCTCTCCTCTCTCTCTCTCTCTCTCTCTCTCTCTCTCTCTCTCTCTCTCTCTCTCTCTCTCTCTCTCTCTCTCTCTCTCTCTCAATAGTACGCCATTATGTGCCGATGGGAACGGATGACAAAACTAACAAAACCTAACAAAAACCGCATGCACACGGGGACTGGATGTAAAAAAACAATGCATAAGAGTACCTATTTTATTATCCTCGCGAGAAAAAAAAGGAGAGAAGAAATAAAGAAGTAAAATAAGAAGAAATGTTAAACCAGAACTGGAGCCATGGTTTCTTTTCTCTTTCTTCTTTCTTCTGTCATTCTGAGAAATGACGCAGAAAACTGGGTCATTCTTCAGAACAGACACAGAAGAAGAGGGAGGGGGGGGGTGGGGGTGGGGGGGGGGGGGGGGTGGGGGGTAGCAGGGCAACTGAGTGTAGTGTCGTTAAGTGGTTGGTGTCCTAAAGTGGTCAGGCTCATCAGGAAAAAAAAAAAAGAACTCTTCCTTGGGTTTAGAAACTTTCCCGTGGAAACTTCCTTTCTCCTTTCCATCACCAGGTGGGCTGTCAATGCACAGATTATTTATTAATTAATTTATTTTGTTTATTCTTTTATTTGGTGGATAGTGGGATAAGTACTCATGTGGGTTTTTTTAATTTTAAATCTAGTCCCCGTGTGTATACATTTCTGTAAATTTTGTCATCCGTTCTCACCAGCATACAAACGATTCCAAAGTTAACAATTCCTAGTGTCTACGTTAGCTTGCGAATAGAGTAAAACAACAGATTTTCCCCGTGGAAAGGTAGGAAGTGTTCATTTTTTACGTTAGCAGTCTTGAACAAGTTTTCATTATGTCATATCTTTTATTGCTATTTTTTGTGGTGGTATTTTTGTGTGTATTGATTAAAAAAAAAAAAAAAAATCGGTATACTAAGCAGTTTGAAAATAACTTCAACTTACTTTTTGACCTGGTTCGCGCAGTTCAACGTCTCAATCCGGTTAAGGACAATATATCTATTTAACGACACCGCAAACGTGAGAAGGAGAAGAAAGGAGGGGAGAGAATCAGGACGAAAAGGGGTCGGGGGAGGGGGGGGGGGGGGGTAGGGGTAAGAGGGAGGGGGGGGGGGGGGGAGGGAGAGACACTAAGATCGATTTGTGACCGACTTTTCACAGCAAATGAATTTAGTCTTCTATTAGCTCAGGAAGAAGATGGTTTTCTATTACTTTTATCGCTTCTTTTCAAATGCCATCGTTTCCACGTTAGTGTAACTTCACCATGGGTGTAGCGGAATCTGAACTGTATTGTTATAATTATGTCAGTTGACAGAGTGCTTGCAGCTTAGGCTGGAATGCCAGGTAGGTATTGTTTTGGTTTTAAAAAGAAAAAAAAATGTGTGTGTGTGTGCGTGTGAGTGCGTGTGTGCGTGTGTGTGCGTGTGAATGCGTGTGTGTGTTGTGTGTGTGTGTGTGTGTGTGTGTGTGTGTGTGTGTGTGTGTGTGTGTGTGTTGTGTGTGTGTGTGTGTGTGGTGTGTGTGTGTGTGTGTGGTGTGTGTGTGTGTGTGTGTGTGTGTGTGTGTGTGTGTGTGTGTGTGTGTGTGGTGTGTGTGTGTGTGGGTCGTTGTTGCTGCTGCTGCTGTTGTTGTTGTTGTTGTTGTTGTTGTTGTTGTTTTTAAATTAGATTATTTTATTTCGAAGATAATGAATAAACACTCAATTGCTTTTGTTTCTTTTTCATGTTCAGTTTTTGCATGTAAACAATTT
>CM060329.1:30510650-30513150 GCA_030674155.1 Stramonita haemastoma | reverse complement strand
GGTCAGCAGCAACACAAGTCAGTGCATGCAGGTCAGCAACACAAGTCAGTGCAGGTCAGCAGCAACACAAGTCAGTGCATGCAGGTCAGCAACACAAGTCAGTGCAGGTCAGCAACACAAGTCAGTGCAGGTCAGCAACACAAGTCAGTGCACGTCAGCAACACAGTCAGTGCATGCGGGTCAGCAAACACAAGTCGGTGCAGGTCAGCAACACAAGTCAGTGCATGCAGGTCAGCAACACAAGTCGGTGCAGGTCAGCAACACAAGTCAGTGCAGGTCAGCAACACAAGTCAGTGCATGCGGGTCAGCAACACAAGTCGGTGCAGGTCAGCAACACAAGTCAGTGCACGTCAGAAACACAGTCAGTGCATGCAGGTCAGCAACACAAGTCAGTACAGGTCAGCAACACAAGTCAGTGCATGGAGGTCAGCAACACAAGTCGGTGCAGGTCAGCAACACAAGTCGGTGCAGGTCAGCAACACAAGTCGGTGCAGGTCAGCAACACAAGTCAGTGCATGCAGGTCAGCAACACAAGTCAGTGCAGGTCAGCAGCAACACAAGTCAGTGCAGTACAGCAGCAACACAAGTCAGTGCAGGTCAGCAACACAGTCAGTGCATGCAGGTCAGCAACACAAGTCAGTGCAGGTCAGCAACACAAGTCAGTGCAGGTCAGCAACACAAGTCAGTGCATGCAGGTCAGCAACACAAGTCAGTGCATGCAGGTCAGCAACACAAGTCAGTGCATACAGGTCAGCAACATAAGTCAGCGCATACAGGTCAGCAACACAAGTCAATGCATGCAGGTCAGCAACACAAGTCAGTGTATGCAGGTCAGCAGCACAAGTCAGTGCATGCAGGTCAGCAGCACAAGTCAGTGCAGGTCAGCAACACAATCAGTGCATGCAGGTAAGCAACACAAGTCAGTGCATGCAGGTCACCAACACAAGTCAGTGCATGCAAGTCAGCAACACAAGTCAGTGCATGCAGGTCAGCAACACAAGTCAGTGCATGCAGGTCAGCAACACAAGTCAGTGCATGCAGATCAGCAACACAAGTCAGTGCAGTTCAGCAACACAAGTCAGTGCAGGTCAGCAACACAAGTCAGTGCAGGTCAGCAACACAAGTCAGTGCAGGTCAGCAACACATGTCAGTGCAGGTCAGCAACACAAGTCAGTGCAGATCAGCAGCACAGTCAGTGCATGCAGGTCAGCAACACAAGTCAGTGCATGCAGGTCAGCAACACAAGTCAGTGCAGGCAGGTCAGCAACACAAGTCAGTGCAGGCAGGTCAGCTGGGTCGCCGCGGCGGCGGCGGCGGCGGCGGCGGGCTTGTTGTGGTCATGCAGGTTAGTCTCAGCTGAGGCACCTGCCTGTAGCCCGCAGACACAGCAGTCTGCACAGAGGCGTGGTTGTCCGCCACCACTACGCCGTACGCCTCCGCTCTCTGCCGCAAGAAGCGTGCGGTAAACTGAGACAGGAGCACCTGGCCTAAACCCTGGCGGGCGGAACTTGCTGACGATGTAGAAGACCCCCAGATGGTTGCAGCTCCGGGAGAGGAGGTGGCCCACGTGATGCCCCCCGTGCCGCGTGGTCAGGTAGCAGGAGGGGAAGTGCTGCACCAGGTGAGAAATGTACAGGTACGGGTCTTCTCTGGCCTGGATCCTGTGTGGGGTGATTGTGGTGATATCGGGCGACGCTGCTGACGGGGGCGACATACCAGGTGTTGGAAACGGTCTGTTGTGTGTTGGAAGGAGTGGAGGGGGAGACATTAGGTGGGGGCTGTGGATGAATTTCATGACTTTGGGGTGTTTGTTGTTTTTTTTTGCTGGGTTTTAGTATGGTTTGGTTTAGTTTTGGGTAGGGTGGGGGTGGGGTGGGGTGGTGGGGGGGTTGTTAGTTTTTTTTGTTTTGTTTGTTTGCTTATGGTGTGTGTGTGTGTGTGTTTGTGTGTGTGTTGTGTGTGTGTGTGTGTGTGTGTGTGTGTGTGTGTGTGTGTGTGTGTGTGTGTGTGTGTGTGTGTGTGTGTGTTGTGTGTGTGTGTAAAGTGTGTGTGTAACGTGTGTGTGTGTGTATGTTGTGTAAAGTGTGTGTGTATGTGTGTGTGTGTGTAAGTGAGTGAGTGAGTGAGTGAGTGTGTCTGTGTTTGTGTGTGTGTGTGTGTGTGTTTGTGTGTGTGTGTGTGTGTGTGTGTGTGTGTGGTGTGTGTGTGTGTGTGTGTGTGTGTGTTGTGTAACGTGTGTGTGTGGTATGTAACGTGTGTGTGTGTGTGTGTTGGTTGAGGGTGAGGATGCTGGATTCTTTAGGATGAGGTCAATGAGGGTCACAGAGAGAGAGAGAGGAGAGAGAGAGAGAGAGAGAGAGAGGAGAGATGAGGAGAGAGAGAGAGAGAGAGAGAGAGAGAGAGAGAGAAGATGAGAGAGAGAGAGGAGAGGAGAGGAGAGAGAGGGGGAGAGAGACAGAGGAGAAGGCAGAACGAGACAGAGGATGAAACATAGAACACA
>CM060329.1:30503150-30508150 GCA_030674155.1 Stramonita haemastoma | reverse complement strand
CACACACACACACACACACACACACACACACACACACACACACACACACACACACACACACACACACCACACACACACACATCATATAATTTAATTCCAAGCAATGTATTATAGTTTTTTCAATTTCAAGGACCAATATTAGCAAAGTACGTTTTTGATTGTATACACGTTTAGTGACTTTTCCTTTATAAAGCCGTTTACTTGTGTCTACAAGCCTTCTGGGGCTTCTAAGGTAATAAAGGATGTTCTTGTTCATATACCCATGGCTGAGATATTCGCCAGCATCCCCACCCCCCACCCCCCCAAAAAAAAACAACAACAACAAACAACCCCAAACAAACAAAATTCACACAAACAAACCCAACAACAAACAACCCGCTCATCACTACCAGCTTTAGAGACAAAGAATGACTAAATAAATGAATGAATAAATGAATGAATGAATGAATGAATGAATAAATGAATGAATGAATGAATGAATGAATGAATGAATGAAAACAACACAGAGGAAAATACATTTCATTCCCACAATGAATGAACGAACGAACGAACGAATGAATGAATGAATGAGTGAATGAATACAAGATAGAGGAAAATACATTTCATTCCCACTGTACAATCATAAATCCCATCTCCCCAATAATTATAGATCAGCAGCTGCAATGGCCTTGTGTGTCCTTAAGTGGCGAAAGTTGTTAAGTGGACATACTCAAACGGAGCTAAGAACTTTTCTCTGGATTTGGAAACTTCCTGTGGAGACTTCCGGTGGAATGGTGCGGTGCTGCAGATCCAACAATTGGGCGAAAATCGCGTTGCTCAGCTTTCACCTCTCTCTTGATTTCAGCTATTTTCTGTTTGAAATCTCAACGAGTAATATTTTCAAAATGTGTTCAGAAAGGTATTGCTGCTGTTCTTCAGAGGGAGAGAGGGGAATGTGTTAGTTGTATGAATAAACGCTACGTAATACTACACCAAATGATAACCAAGGAATGAATGCAATGGATTTATGATAAAATGCAGTATAATGTGTTAGGGGGTAGAGTCAAAAACTTTTGAACGTCCCATGAAAGACAGTTACAAAATATAATGTACTGATGTTGAGATTTCAAGCCAAAAATAGCGACCAGCATGCTGAAATCCACAGAAGAGTCGAAGGTGGACCTCAGGATTTTCGCCTGTATGGACGCATCACTTTGCGTACTAAGTTTCGATTTATTCAATATCTTTTTATTGCTGATACTTTGGGTCGCATCTTCGTCTGTTCTGAGTTGAAGTGATGTTATAAACTATTTGAAAATAATCTCTGGTCTGGGATCAGGAAAATCCAATTAGAGACAAGTAAGCTATTCCATCATTGTCACAACACACGCCCATTGAAATGATCCCTCATTTTGACCCCAATCAAAAGGGAATACAAGACCTTTTTTCATTGGGATCCGGGATGCCTTTCTTCTTCTTCTTCTTCTCTTCTTCTTCTTCTTCTTCTTCTTCTTCTTCTTCTTCTCCTCCTCCTCCTCCTCCTCCTCCTCCTCCTCCTCCTCCTCTCCTCCTTCTTCTTCTTCTCTTCTTCTTCTTCTTCTTCTTCTTCTCTTCTTCTTCTTCTTCTTCTTCTCGTCGCCATTGTCTTACCCTCAGACAGCAACTATTGTTGTCTTTCATATCATGAGCGAAAATGTGCTGCTCTGCCATTGAGAGCCTGACAAGTCAGGCCCAGCACTTCCGACTTCGGTGTAGAAGAGAAATGTTATGTTTTAATTCTTTCTGGAAAAAGGTTAGCATAATGGACCAAGAAGGCAGAAAATAGACCGGAAAGAAGTGACAGGAAGACAAGGAACAAGGCAGAAACAAAAGAAAAAAAATTCCTAGAGCAAAATTAGATATGGGGTGCATTTGTACTGATAGGTCCCGGTATTCCCACGGGGGAAGTGTTGTTCTGTGTACAGAGAGAGAGAGAGAGAGAGAGGAGAGAGAGGAGAGAGGAGAGAGAGAGAGGAGAGAGAGAGGGAGGAGAGAGGAGAGAGAGAGAGAGGAGGAGAGGAGAGAGAGAGAGAGAGAGGAGAGGGGGAGGGAGGAGAGAGAGAGGGGGGAGGGGGGGAGAAGGAGAGAAGAGGGGGGGGAGGGGAGAGAGAGAGAGGGGGGAGAGATCTAGAGAAAATTTCAGAATGGGGGATGATGAGAAGAGTGGTTCAAGGGGAAAGTTGTGTGGGAGAGAGAGAGAGAGAGAGAGGAGAGAGAGAGAGAGAGAGAGAGGAGAGAGAGAGAGAGAGAGAGAGAGAGAGAGAGAGAGAGAGAGGCATAATGTGTACGCGTTGCTGTTGTTTATCTTGTGTATGGGTGTAAACGCCTTTGGAATCTCTCTGTTTATTGTTCATTGTTCATTGATCATTGATCATTGTTCTCTCTCCTCTCTCTCTCTCTCTCTCTCTCTCTCTCTCTCTTCTCTCTCTCTCTCTCTCTCTCTCCTCTCTCTCCTCTCTTATTTCCTACCATGATACATCCCATGTAAGGGAGGGGACTGTATGTAAAAAGCACATGGGTGCTTATTTGTCATCCTAAAAATAAAAGAATCTTCTTCCTCTCTCTCTCTCTTCTCTGTCTCTGTCTCTTCTCTCTCTCTCTCTCTCTCTCTCTCCTCTCTTCGTTTCTCTCTCTCTCTCTCTCCTCTCTCTCTCTCTCTCTCTCTCTCTCTCTCCTCTCCTCCTCTCCCTCCTCTCTCTCTCTCTCTCTCTCTCTCTCTCTCACCTGTTTGCCCTCAGGGTCCACCATAGCCAGAGCCGCCTTGGGCAGAGGCCAGTTGTCCACAAAGAACTGCAGGTCCGGCCACTGGCCACCCAGGTGACTCTTCAGGCCCGAGTACAGCTGCCAGGGCAAAGCACAACAGAAAGGAAGGAAGTCAGTGGTTTTGCCATGGCAATCTACTACAGGATAAAGTCAGTGGTGTTGCCATAGCAATCCACAACAGAGGAGGGAAGTCAGCTGTGTTGCCATGGCAAACCACTGCAGGATAAAGTCAGTGGTGTTGCCATGGCAATCCACAACAGAAAAGAGGGAAGTAAGTGGTGTTGCCATGGCAATACACAACAGGAGGGAGGTCAGTGATATTGCCATGGCAAACCGCAAAGGAAGAGGTGAAGCCAGGGTCAAGGGTGTTGCCATGGCAGACCACAGTAAGGTCAGTGAAGCCCATGGCCTATACTGTCGCCATGGCAGCAAGCAGTTTGCAATGGGTTACATTATCTATTTTGTTGTTCTGTGTCTTTTGTTTTTTAAAGAGAAAAAAATATTTATTACTTGTTGGTTTGTTTTGGAGTTCAGATATTTGTGCAATCCTAAGACACAGTTCCACAGTTAGTTTTTGGTGTTTTTTTTTTCTTATTGTTCATATATAGAATGCAGTAGGATTCAGCTGCAGCCCATTTTTGCTCATGCGTGCACACACACGCACACCTACACACGCATACGCATACGCACGCACGCACGCACGCACGCACACGCACACACTTACAAACACACGCACCCACGCATACACCCACGCACACACAAAAAGAGAAAAAAAAAGTCTGGAGTCGGAGTACGGCTGTCTATGATATGGTGAGATCCTTGAAAAGCACCCATACACACAAACTTTCTCATCCTGTGTGTACGTACAGTCTCACAGTGATTCACCAGGTAGGATGAGTGAGTCAGGGTGCATATTCTGGGTGACCACGAGAATGTTAACCTGGGGAATTTATTTTATTTTATTTATACCACTTTATGTCACAGCAGATTTCTCTGCGTGAAATTCGGGCTGCTCTCCCCAGGGAGAGCGCGTCGCCACAAGTGCGCAACAACAACAACAACAATCATACACAAACATAATTATAACGAAACAGAGAAATTCATCATCATCACAAAAAAAAAGAAACAGACACGAATTTAAATAATAATGAAGAATGGACAGGAAAAGGTTCGGGGTGGATGGGTAGCGTACCCTGAAACTGTGGGGTAGATTAATTATAACCAAACAGAAAAATTCACCACACACAAAAAGAGAAACACACGAATTTAAATAATGATAAAGAATGGAAAGGGAAAGGCTAGGGGTGGATAGGTAGCGTAGTAGTAGGCACCCATCAGTCTCAGAAGACTGGAGTTGCGCTCTAGTCTTTAGAGCACAAAGCCTGAGTAAGTAAGTATGGAGGCCAAACTGTTACCCATGCAGCAGAGACCCTCTCTCCACGCCTCTGGAATGATCCATTGGAAAGGCAGTGACCGATACGAATGATTCCAGTACCGTCGCAGGAGCCACCAGAACGTTGCCATATACAGCTCCGAGTCGCCCTGGGGACTCCAACTCCCGATTTTTCCTCAGGGATGGTGTCTAAACACGACACCTGTGTGCATGCTGGTTTTTTTGTCTTCTAATTTTGTCATCCGCACCTACCAGCACACGATGGCCTGCTCTTCCGAAAAGCGGAACGAGGTTTTAACGTGTACGCAAGATGTTCTGCTTGCGTGCGTTCGCACATAGGGCCTCAGTTTATAGTCTCATCCGAATGATTTAAACAGTGACGGGTAGCGTACGTACCTTGAAACTGTGGGGGAGATGTTGAACCACCCATGGCAGCAGATCTGGCAGGTGACGTGTAGACAACTTCACCACCGTCATTTGGGATCGTCTCTTAATTTCAGCCTGACTCTCCACACTCCCCGCACACCGTTAGCGGTGATTAGGAGGACAGACTGCAAGTGTGTGTGGCCGTCTGATGCGGCAGGTGTCTGGTTTTATATCCTGTCCCGGTTTTTGTGTCTCTGACATTAAAAAGGAAAAATCTCCTAGCGCATTGATATGTTGGTAGATTCTGGACGTGTTAAAGACCAGTAGACTTTAGTTTGTCTGATGTCAACCTGTAATGAACATTGAACATGTGTGCATGTGCGCGCGTGTGTGTGTGTGTGTGGGGGGGGGGGGGGGGGGGGGGGGTGGGGTATGTGTGTGTGTGTGTGTGTGTGTGTGT
>CM060329.1:30463150-30500650 GCA_030674155.1 Stramonita haemastoma | reverse complement strand
CAAGGCCGCCTGATATTGATGGGCTCCGTGGAAGGGAGATTGAAATGAGCGGCATGGGATGGGAACATCAGGATACGACAGGAACGAAAAAATTGATATTTATTTAAAGCCGACAATAAACTGTAGTCCACTGACTGTAATGTCCACCTTTAAAGAATGTCTGCGCCCCCCCCCCCCCCCCCCCCTCGCCCCCCCCACTCGTACTCTACAAAGACAAATAGACTGGTTTTTTCCGGGGGGGGGGGGGGGGGGGGGGTCTTTCTTCGCTTCACCAATGGTGAGATTTTTTTTGCTTTTGTGATCGTTTTATGATCCACTATTATTTATTTATTTATTTATTTATTTACTCTTTTATATCGAGGATAATGGAATAAGCAATCCTGTGCTTTTTTACATCCAGTCGGTCCCCGTGCGTACGCAGTTTTGTAAATCTTGTCATCTGTTCCCACCGGCACACAATGGCCTACTCTTACGAAAAAAGGAACAGGATTTAACGTATGCGCAAGATGTTCTGTGTACGTTCACACACGGGGCCTCGGTTTATAGTCTCATCCGGACTTGTCGGGAGAGTGGAGTCAGCACTGATGTTAACTCCAGGGGAAAAATCCCCTCGAACGGGAATGGAACCCGGGTCGTCAGATTGCGAGCGCAATGTTCTGACCACTACGCTCTCCCGTCCCCTGTTAAGGTAGCTAGCCGCATTCCGACTTCGAGGATGATGTTTAACAACTGTCGGAAGAGTTGGTCATTTCGTGCTGGTAGTTAAAGTTAGTTAAAGTCAGTCCCGAGCCTAAGGCTCATCAGGCCGGTGCTTATCCGGTTTCTGTGGCGTTAAGCGACTGAGAGTCATAGACTCCCCCCTGGATAGGACGCCAGTCTATCGCAGGGTTAACCCCCAACACAAGGTTGGTACCCTTTTTACACCTGGGTGGGGTGAGAAAATAGCCGTAAAGTGCCTTTTCCAAGGGCACAACGCCAAAGCCGAAAGCTGGGATCGAACCCACAACCTTTAGATTACGAGTCCAACGCCCTAACCACTAGACTACAGCGGCGGCTATTTCGTGCTGGTAGGAAAAGATAAATTTCCGACTTTGGGGATTCAGTTGGGATTTGAACCTACCAACTTTGCCAGACAAATCGCGGGGGTACCTCCATGCTCTTTTCCGATTTTTAACTGTCGTAGCTTTTTATGTTTTTGTTTTGTTTTGTTTTTTGTTTCTTTTTTTTTTTACATGTACAAGTCCGTACGCACACGGATCTGACTTGTTTAAAGTCTCCTCTGAGAGACTTGACATTCTGTTCGATTTTCTCGTCAGACTTGTAAGAAACAGCAAACTGGGAATGGAACCCCAAACCTCAGAGTTTTTTTGCTAGGCAGGTGAATATCTAAACCATCCTGCCACCCTCCTTCATTGTTTGATATCGAAGACGGGGGGAGGGAGAGTGGAAGAGAGAGAGAGGGGGGGGAGAGAGAGAGAGAGAGAGAGAGAGAGAGAGAAGAGAGAGAGAGAGAGAGAGAGAGAGAGAGAGAGAGAGAGAGAGAGAGAGGAGAGAGAGAGAGACAGACAGACAGACAGACAGACAGACAGACAGACAGACAGACAGACAGACAGACAGACAGACAGAGAGAGAGAGAGAGAGAGAGAGAGAGAGAGAGAGAGAGAGAGAGAGAGAGAGAGAGAGAGAGAGAGAGAGAGAGAGAGAGAGAGAGAGAGAGAGAGAGAGAGGGGTTTATTCTTTTATATCGAGGATAATCGGGAATCGAACCCGGGTCGTCAAATTGCGAGCGCAATATTCTGACCACAAGGCTATCCCGCCCCCCTCAGAGAGAACAATGAACAATGAACAATGAACAAATTTTATTTAAAGAGGGTAATGGCATAAGCAAACATGCTTTTTTACAACCAGCCCTCTGGGCCAAGAAAAAAGAAGAGAAAGAAAACACACAAAAAAACAACAGACTGAATAATTTTTTTAAAAAAGCAAAAAAAAAAGCATAGCAATAGCGAACAAAGAGAGAGAGAGAGAGAGAGAGAGAGAGAGAGAGAGAGAGAGAGAGAGAGAGAGAGAGGAGAGAGGAGAGAGAGAGAGAGAGAGAGAGAGAGAGAGAGAGAGAGATTCGGAATGATTTAATGTATAGGCCTTGGCCCTTTACAAGCAGATGAACATAACATGTCGTAATTAGAACATCAAACAAAACATGTAATTGTGTAATCACAGTGTTAAAGAAATCATGACATATTCTGTAATCACAACATTTAACAAAACCCGATATTCTGTACTTACAACATTAAACAAAACCCAATAATCGGTAATTACAACATGAAGCTCTGTTTTCTAATGTTAAGTGCTTTGTGGACAAAAGTGGCAACTTTCATCACAATTGTTCTGTTTTCATTAGACATTAATAATGAATATTTAAACATACATGGATGTCTGTAATATTTGCTAGGAATCAGTTCTGTTCTGAGATCACTGTACTTTGGGCACTGAAGCAAAAAGTGTACCTCTGTTTCTAGGTCGTCATCACAAAAGGGGCACGTTAAAGTCTGTGCGTTGTTACGATTGTTTAATTGCAAAAAGCTGCAATTCAATGATGACATTCCAATTCTAAATCGTGCCAAACCCCTTCTTACAAAATAGGATTTTATGTAGCTTAAGTACGCACTTTGTGACAATGATTGTTTGTAACTATTATACACGTTATAGAAATCACGATTCTCTAGGGCAGAAAACCAGTCTTGTTTGAAACAGTCTATAAGTCTTTGCTTAAATTCAAATACAAATGATGTTATATCTCCCACACCTTGTGCTTCCCAGACTAGTCCAAACCCAAATTTATACAAAACATTTCTAACACCACAAGCCCATGTGACATAATTTTGTTCCTGTAGAGATAAGAGCATATTGTAAGCTTTTCGTGGATATCTATCAGTATCCATATGAACAATTCGTAACCAAAATTTAATGCATTTTACAAACGTATTCACCTGTAAAGGATGTCTGCCTATCTCTCCATATACAAAATGTCTTGGTGACTTTGGGCTTACACCCAAAAACCTTTTCAAAGCAGATAAATGGACTCTTTCAACAAGATTTTGATCAGGTACTAAACCCCAGATCTCAGATCCGTAAGTCAAGATGGGCTGAATTTGACAATCAAACAGTTTGTAAAAGAGACTAGGTGAGTGTTCCCCAATGGACCAGAGCATTCTTATAATAGCTGATACACCTTTCTTTGCTCGGTCAGCAAGATCACACATGGTATACGAAAATGAAAGCCGGGTAGACAGATAAATTCCAAGATACTTATACGTATTGACAATTTTCAGTTTCATATCACCGTAATGCCAGTTTTCACTAGTAGCAAGATAACCTCCATTACGAAAGACAACAACGTTCGATTTATCTAAGTTTACTATTAAATCAAGTCTCTTTGATGTATCATACAATATATTCAACTGATTTTGGAGACCAATCACACTGTCAGAGAATAGCACAACATCATCAGCAAATAACAATATCAACAATTCAATGAAATCTGGTGACAATTGAATACCATGTTTCCCTTTTTCAATAATATCTTTGGTAAGTTCATTGATGAATAATGAAAACAAAACAGGGGAACATATTTCTCCTTGTTTTAAACCAGTAGGGCACATGAATACATCCGTCAAGTCACTTCCAGAACGAACACAAGCTTTAACAGTTGAATACATACTTTTGAGAGCAGAAAAAATTTTACCATTTAAACCATTATTACTCAGAACGTTCCATAATTTTTCCCTACATACAGAGTCAAAAGCTTTACGAAAATCAATAAAAGCAACATAAAGTTTGCGATGATGAATTAACTGTTTCTGAGTGAGAGCAAAAAGAGTAAATATATGATCAGTTGTGCTGTGTTTTTCCCTGAAACCTGCCTGCTCCTCCCCGATTAGCTCACTGTCACTAATCCACTTGGTGATGCGCTTGTTAAGTATAAAACTGTACAGTTTACTGCAAATGCTGAGTAGGGAAATACCTCTATAATTATCTGTTACATTAGGATCACCTTTCTTTAGAAGTGGCTGAATAATTGCTAAGCTCCATTCGTCAGGATACAATCCATGGTCAAATAGATAGTTGAAAAACTTAAGTAAATAAGGCAAAATAACATCAGCACTGTGTTAAAAAAATTCACCAATTAATCCATCAGCACCAGCAGCCTTTCTGTCTTTCAACGCTCTAATTGCCTGGGATATTTCACATTCTGTGATAGGCTGGTTCTGATGCTCACAGTTGGTGCTGATTCTGTTATCAGTATCATTCTCATTGGTATTGTTACCAAACATGCAACCCTGGTCATCATCATCCAATACAGTGTCATTGACAGAAACATTAAATACATCCCTGAAGTGAGAATACCACTCATCTTTCGTTATATTACATCCTGTAGAGCGCTCTTTGGCTCGAACACCTCTAACTGTGTCCCAGAATTTCTTAGGATCATACAAGTTATTTTCAAGAGACTGAATGATTTTACTTTTGTGTTCTGCTTTCTTAAGTCTCAGAAGTTGTTTGTATTCTTTTCTTTTTTGTGAATAACTTTCTCTGTCTTCCTCAAATTGTCTTTGTTTGTGTTCATAACCATACTTCTCCAAATCTAATGTTACATTGGAAATTTTGCGTAAGGCTTTTCTGACAGATTTTCTTTGTTCGCAACATTCCCTGTCAAACCAAGCATTTCTTTTGTCTATGGTTACAACTATATCTTTTAACATACACTGCCCAGCATGTTTCAAACATTCATTAAATTCAGTTAAAGAAGCATTGATATCTCTGTCAACTTCTGAGACAGCATTATCCAGTTTATCCAGTATAAGCTCTGAATAGATCTTTTCCACAAAATCCTCAGACATCTCTTCCTTCCATATGTATTTCTGGATATGGAATGTCTGGCGTTTTTGTTTTTGTTTAATAATCCCATTATTAGTGATTTTAAATGACAGCATCAAAGCCTGGTGTTTAGACTCAATCATAGGAAGGAGCTTTAAGTTATCACACTTTGACAACAGATCACATGAAACAATAAAATAATCTATAACACTACAGCCACCTGGTGAAATATAAGTAAAACTACCAGGGAAACGTAAAGACTTCATGCCATTCAATATTGTCAATTTAAATTCTTCACAGACACTCAACAAAAACTTGCCAAAAGAGTTAAGGACAGAATCACTTGATTGTCTAGCAGTCTTCTCAGAATATTCTGACTCACTTTCACTATCAACATTTTCAGACATGCTAACTAAATCATCAACAGTATCAATATCTCTACCATTCTGATTAGCTGTCCTAGAGTTAAGGTCACCAAAAATGATAAATGGGAGGTCACCACATTCATTAATTGCTTCTAGCAAACTATCTTCTAATAGTGACACACCATTATATATGTCAGTCTCTTCATAGTAAGTCGAGTTTTCAGGCGGTAGATATGCACCTACAAGAAGGCAATCAGACAAAGTTCCAAGAAAATGCCTTGAAATTTTAAGAATAACAGTATTATCAATTTCAGTATCAATGCGTTCAACATATTTGCACAATTCTTTCCTGACTAAAAGCACAACACCACCAGAAAGACGCCCATGAGAGCTGTCAGATAGCTTAACTCCAGGAGCTACAAATGGCGTATGACATGGGAAAAAAGACTCAGGGACAGATGCCGTAAAGGTTTCAACAAGAAGTACAAAATCATAATCATGTATAAAAGAAGCAAGATTTATTGTTTCAGCAAAACTAAATAGTCCTTCAACATTGAAGGTTAACAAGGAAATGTGGTCAACAAAAGTGTGTGAAGTGTTTTCTCTGGCTGTGTATGCATTTACATTTATACTTCTTGTTACCTTTAATGACTTACTAGGGCACTGGCCTAACCCCTATCTGTTACTGCTCTTGGCATGTGACTTTTTTGTGTTGGAGGCTGCACGATCTGCAGAGCTGACTTTTCTGGACACATGTAGATCCAGAGTGCCCTGCTGTGAGGAGGAGGAGGTGGAACTCTGCAGACGGTTCCTTGTCCTTACTGGGGAACAGTTGGAATGCCCAACCCTTGTCAGTCTTGACTGGTTATTGTCGCCAATGTGGTTGGTTCTGCCTCTACCCTTACCCCTCCCTCCACTGTCTTCACATCCCCTTCTATGGTCTGTTTCATGAGGAGAGCGTTCAGGAGTTCCCCTCCCAAATCCATGGGACTTCCGCGAATTGTTTTCTGATGCTGGTGAACAAGGTAGTGGTTCACTCTCAGTCATCACAGTATCCAGACACTGTGAGTCGGGTGACAGTGGTCTTTCTTCATCCTCCTGGTCCTCCTCTGTCTCATCTCCTGCAGACTGCGCCTTCTCCTGTTGATCACACCACGTCAGGTGTTCTGAAGAGTCCTGGGAACGTCTTCCTCTGGGGAAGGCAGCTGCTGCTTCTGCGTAAGACTGATGACGTGCTGGTGGGGCGCTGTCCTTCACACGGTCTGTGCTTGATGAGTGAGAGTGAGGGTTTGCTCTGGAATCCTGGACAATGAGCTTTCCGTTGACGTAGTAGGCATGTTTGTTTTGAGCCTTGTAGTCTCTGATGGTGTCCCTCTGTTGTTGAGTCAGGTCCGCTCCCACTCTCAGGCCCCCATCATTTTTCATTGCATTCTTCCCCTCCCTATCTCGCATGATGACTATGGCGTCGTGCCACTTCTGGAACCGGATGATTAAGGGGCGAGGACGATCGTCAGTTGTCGACTTCTTTCCCAAGCGGTGGGATCGCTCAATGTCATGTTCACTCCAGCTTCTTTGAGGGAAATGATGCTGAAGAATATTGACTGCCTTTTCCGTGCAAGCGTCATAAGATTCTGATTCTGCAGGATCCTCTTTGACACCGTACAGCAGCACGTTGGACCGCCGTGAGTAGCGTTGCTGTCTTTCCACCTCTGCCTCCAGCTGACTAATCCTAGACGATGTGCAGGTCAGCTCTTCTTTCGCCTGTTCTATGTCTTGTGTGTGCTGACTGACTGTCTGGCCAAGAGACAGGACTGACTTCTCAAGACGCATGAACTGGGATTTAATCTTTTCATTGATGGCTGTTATAGTTTCTTCCAGGTTTTGCAATCGGCCACCAAGTTCTGCATACTGTTTCTGGGATGTGTGCATGAGTTCCAGAATTTTATTAAGTTTTTCTTCAAAACGTTCACCATGACTGTCAACTTTACTTTCTAACCTCTGGACGGTTTCATCAACAGAAGGGCCGGGATTGGATTCAATATCCCCACAAAGGAGGAGCATGAATCTCAAGTTCGGAGGTGGATGCGTAATACATTTCTCAGGTGACTCAGGAGATACAAAGTTCGAGCTGTGAAACATAAGGGGGTAGACACGGAAATGATCGTACAGCCTGACACACCCATCAGTGTCAGCGTGCAAGGGGAAAGAGTCAAACAAACAGCGATTCAAAGTGTGAGCGTCCCGACAGAAAACAGCGTGAAGGCAAAAGGGAAAGTTGTAGAGCAAGATAGCTAGCTGCAAGAGCCGTGCACACTGTAAACAGTGCTATTTCAACGCCACTGTATTTCGTGCCTGTCGCCTCTTCACTGTCACCTTTTCTCGTCGATTTTCTCATCTTTCTCATCAGGAAGCCTGGAATTGATGATGCAGATCGACCCACACATGATCGATATGCTTGTATGCCAATCGTCATTATGCTGATGACTGTACAACTAATTACTAATTAATTAAACATGTAATTTAGTTGCACTGAAAAAAATTTGCAGCCGCACAGATCGTGAACACCTGTTCATCCCCCAGAGAAGAGAGAGAGAGAGAGAGGGAGAGAGAGAGAGAGAGAGAAGAGAGAGAGAGAGAGAGAGAGAGAGAGAGAGAGAGAGAGAGAAGAAGAAGAATGGATAGACAACGATGATGACATACATCAGAAATACAGGCAGCAAAAAAAAGACAGACAAAATTGATAGAGGTGTATGCGGAATCCAATTACACGCAGTGAGACATAACTACATGCAAGTCTTGCAGTTTTAAGCGAGATAACGCATTTAGCCTAAATCAAATGTTTTGTCCTTCCCACTGACTTCCAGAATGAGTAAAGCAAGAAACAATAATTGTCATCTGCACATAAGCACATTATCAAAAAATCAAAAGAATTAACGAAAGAAAATAATTGATACAAAAAGTAACGTTTTAGTACGATCCCCAAGTTGTTTTCAGTTGAAGCATATGAAAAGTAGAGCTGAGGGAACATAGAGCTGAGGGAACATAGAGCTGACCCCTGCATATCTGATCTTCTGCATGGGTATACGCATTAAGGGAATGAAGCCACTGCCAGGTTTGCACTTGAAGTTGACCTGGGAGATCGTAACAACCCCCCACCCTTAATAATCCACCAGAGGCCCGCCGAAATTCGAACCCATGACTTCATGGATCCGCTATAGGATTGAAGTGAAACGATCTTCACCACTCGGCTAGCTAGAGCGTCCGTCTTCTCTTCCTTTGATTTGATTTATTCTTTTATATCGAGGATAATGGAATAAGCACTCTTGTGCTTTTTTTCATCTAGTCCCTGTGTGTATGCATTTTTGTAAATGTCATCTGTTCCCACCGGTACACGATGGCCTACTCTTACGAAAAGCGGAACAGGATTTAACGTGTGCGCAAGGTGTTCTGCGTGCGTTCGCTCACGGGGCCTCGGTTTAAAGTCTCATCCGAAGGACTTTTGGGGGAGAGTGGAGTCAGCACTGATGTTAACTCCAGGAGAAAAATCTCCTCGACCGGACTCGAACCTGGGTTGTTAAATTGCCAGCGCAATGTTTTGACCACTAGGCTATCCGTCCCCCACTTTTAATCAACGAGACAGTTAGCACAACACAGCCAGCCATGAATGAGCCCACCAATTTAGAACTGAGTTGGGCACAGGGATCATTTTATTTAATGGCTTGGTGATAATGAGAAGAAACAACCTGAACATGGATACTTTGGCAATGGAAACCACTGCAAGTTTACTTACCTCTGTCTACACGTACGCAGTCAAGCGAAAACCAATCGCTATTCAGTAGGGAGTCTAAATAGTAGATTAATGGTCAAACTAGTGCAGGCACAGCTATGTGTTCGGCAGTAAACTATAAGCTCATGTGTAGGTAATGTTCCATTAACATCATCGTAGTTTTTTTGCTTTTTTTTTTTTTTTTTTTTTAATCCAGAAACGACAGTCATGCACGCGCGCATGTGTGTGTGTGTGTGTGTGTGTGTGTGGAGGGAAAGAGAAAGAGACAATGACAATATTTTATTGTCAATAGCATTACAGCCCTTAGACAAGGGGGATGATCAAAGAAGAAGAAGAATAGAATCATCAATTATTTCACACAAACACACAAGCGCAAGCGCATGTGCGCACACACATGCGCGCGAGGACACACACAGAAATAATATAGGATCGTTTTGAACACAGAGAGAGAGAGAGAGAGAGAGAGAGAGAGAGAGAGAGAGGAGAGAGAGAGAGAGAGAGAGAGAGAGAGAGAGAGAGAGAGAGAGAGAGAGAGAGAATGAATGAACATTTTTATTGAGTGAATGAACATTTTTTTTGAATGAACATTTTTATTGAGGGAAAAGATTAAGCACAATGGTGGCTTGTTTTCATCCAGCCCTCATAAAAAAAAAAAAAAAAAATAAATAAATAAAATAAAAAAGTGAATCAATCAACCAATCAATCCAAACGCGTAATTCAATTATAAAGCTATGAAAATCAAAATTTGTGAATAAATCAACCAATCGTATGATTTGAGCATAATGAGTATAAAGCTATAACATTTAAAAAGAGAGAGAGGGAGTGAGTGAGAGGAATAAGGTGCGGGCTGTTATTATCTTTTTCAGCTCCTGAAGAGGGTAAGAAGAAATGGACAAAGAAAAGAGAAAAACAGAATAGAAGGAAAGAGAGAGAGGAGGAGCAAGAGGAGGTGGAAGGAGAGAAAAAGAAGGATCAGGGAAACAATAAGAACTACAATTATGCAAGTTAGTACCTACTTATGTTAAGTGAGCAAAATCATAACATACACAAGATTATGCAAAGGCTTCATCATAAATCTGAGATACAATGTGCACCTAGACAGTTCAGTGAAATAGAAACGCTTTACACAAGAGACAGACATAATGGTGGGGGAAAGAGAGAAGGGGTGGGGAAGGGGGAAAGAAGAATGGGAGAGAGAGAGGGGAGAGGAAGAGAGAGAGAGAGAGAGAGAGAGAGAGAGAGAGAGAGAGAGGAGAGAGAGAGAGAGAGAGGAGAGAGAGAGAGAGAGAGGAGAGAGACAGACAGACAGACAGACAACAACAACAACAACAACAACAACAACAACAACAACAACAACAAAAAAACAGACAGGGAGCCAGTAGAACAGACAGAGAGATAGGCAGGAAGACAGAGAGAGACAAAAGACAACCCTGGAGCGAGAGGGGTGTAGAGCGGGGAGGGTGGGGGGAGAGAAAGAGAAGGAGGCAAGAATAAGAGGGGACAAAAGTATTGGGGGGTGGTGGTCAAGAGTTGACATAATACTTACACATGATTGAAATTACATGGAATTAGTTATCAATTGTGTTACGAAATAAAATCCATTTAATCAAAATAGTGATATATTGTCCATAAGATGTACGTGATAGATTTTTTAAAAAACAGAAACACTGCAAGCTTTGCGAAGGTTGAGGGTTGATATCTCATTCCACAGTGTTCCACCAGAGTATGTGAGAGTGGATTTAAATAAGTCAATTCTTGGAAGTGGCACCATTATCTTATTGGCATGACGATTGACATTGATCGTGAATCTGTTTTGAAGTAAGGGGGGAGCTAAACCAGACATGATTTTATACATAAACACTGCCTTATTATGCTTAAGCTTGGATTTTAATGGAAGAATGTCAAGTGCTTTATAGTCAGAAATGGTTAATGATGAAGATTTTAAAAGAACAAGTTTTAAAGCTCGTCTATGCACACTGAACAATGGCTTGAGAACATTTGCGCTAGCCGAATCCCAAATCGTTGAAGCATAACTCATATGGGATATAATATATGCATTGAAAAACATTTTCCTAGCGTTTAGGTCTAAGAAATGCTTTATTTTAGATAACTGGTGTACACATTTTGATACTTTTTTGCATAATGCAGAGATATGGTACATCCAAGAAAGGTTATTGTCAATTGTAATTCCGAGAATTTTATGATGGTCTACTTCATCAATTTTGTTGTTATTAATATAGATAGCCGTAGAATAGTTTGGAAGATTTTGTCGCTTTTGTCGAGTTGTTATAATTAAGTACTTAGTTTTTTTGGGATGAAGACTCATGTGATTTAACTCTGACCATCGAAGCAGGCGGTGAATACTTTCTTGCAGAGCAGATGTAACTTCATTCAATTGAGAATGATTGGTATGGATAGTTGTATCATCTGCAAATAACTCGCACTGTGTGTTTAGAGATAAGGGTAAGTCATTTATATATATAGAAAAAAGAATAGGTCCTAAAACAGATCCCTGGGGGACGCCATAGTTATTGGATAGTACTGTCGATGTCTTACCTTTATCAGAAACGACTTGTTTTCTTTCAGAAAGAAATGATAACATGAGTTTGACAGTACTATCTGACAGACCATAGATTTTAAGTTTTTTTAGTAACAGAGTGTGGTCAATCACATCGAACGCCTTAGCAAAGTCTACTATAATAACTCCAGTGATTTTGTTATTATTGATATTAGTAAGCCACTGATCAACTAAGCTTGTTAAAGCAGTTTGACAGGAATGGTTAGTTCTGAAACCAGATTGATTAGGATGGAACAAATTATATCGGTTTAAGTGGTGGAGAATATGTGGAGAGATAGAGAGAGAGAGAGAGGAGAGAGAGAGAGTGAGAGATGAGAGAGAGAGAGAGAGAGAGAGGAGAGAGAGAAGGAGAGAGAGAGAGAGAGAAGAGAGAAGAGAAGAGACAGACAGAGGACAGACGAGAGAGAGAGAAGACAGAGAGAGAGGAGAGACAGAAGAGCAGAGAGACAGAATGCGTCAGTGTGGTGGCTGGTGGTCGTGTGTGTGTGTGGTGTGTGTGTGTTGTGTGTGTGTGTGTGTTCAGTGTAATTCTTGTCATTGCTCCCCCCTCCCCCCCCCCCCCCACCTTTTCCTTTTTCCACCACCATCTCTCTCCCCTCATCACAATGAAACCAGCGTGTGTCAAGATTTTATTGCGCTCCATAAATCATGTATCTCATCATTCATTCATTCATTCATTCATTCCTCAATGCTTTGAACTGGACACCATGCAGCAATAGACACAAAGGCCAATGGAATAATAAAGACAAATATCACTAACTCACCAGTGACAATCATACCAAAAAAAAACCCCAAACCAATATGTAATCATTTGATTTTTCAGAAAACTTCCACTATTCAACCATAACGAGTCTGTTCTCCTATGCTAAGATCAGATTCCTACATCTCTTTGCAAAGATCAGATTCCTACATCTCTTTGCAAAGATCAATTTCATACATCTCTTTGGCAAGATCAATTTCATACATCTCTTTGGAAAGATCAGATTCCTACATCTCTTTGCAAAGATCAAATTCCTACATCTCTTTGCAAAGATCAAATTCCTACATCTCTTTGCAAAGATCAGATTCCTAAATCTCTTTGCAAAGATCAGATTCCTACATCTCTTTGCAAAGATCAGATTCCTACATCTCTTTGCAAAGATCAGATTCCTACATCTCTTTGCAAAGATCAGATTCCTACATCTCTTTGCAAAGATCAGATTCCTCAGACATCTATTTGCAAAGATCATTAATTGCTAATCTACGGTTGCAACACACTTCTAATTCTGAAACAACACACTTCTTCTTTCTCAATAACTCCTGTTATAAAACTCTTTAACTGTGAAAGAAAACAAAACAGCGCACGACCAAATCTTAAAAATTATTTCTTGTAATTCAGCAGGAAACTACTGCATCTCTCAAGTTAACACATGTCAGCATTCAAGAGCTATCCTCCCTCTCCCCTAAAACCTCCAAACAAACAAATAAAAAATTAAGCTTTTCTGATGGTTTTGTTATGAAGTGTTGGAATTCTAAAAACAATCGTTCTTGCCCTACTGGGATGTCATATGATACCAGACAATAAAGCGACGTCCAATGTGTAAACATACACTGAACACCTTACGCACAAGTTAAAACTCAATCTGCCTTTCAAGACTTGGTCATTGTGTGCCGGTAAGAATGGATGACAATTTAAAAAAAAAAAAAAATCAAAAACGTAGCCTACTGATGTGTTTAGATATCATCCCTAAAGTCAGAATATGGCTACATTCATGGTGATCAACAACAGTTCCATAATATGCACAAAAAAAATCTCATCCTTGGTAAACTCTCAAACTCTAGCCGAGGAACAACAACAACAAAAAATGTATCCTTAAAGATGTGAGAGTTTTAAAATGGCAAAAACACAACCACTGCTGTTTTTATTTCAACCAACGACACAATAATTGTTTACATTTCAACTAATTGCCTACACTGTGTTCCACGCTTACTGCCTGGGCTCACCTTAGAACATCATTGCCACCACTTCTTCTAGATGTAACATGGGCTATTACCTCTTTTGCTACAACGTTTACCTATTAATGCATTCACTATCTATTCACTGGGGTTAAAAAATCAAAGCAATTCTACAACTGCAACAACAATAATCATACAGAATTAAAATCACTACTTTCATGATTCGTAACAGCTCTGTAAACAAACAACCAACCAAAAAATAAGATTTAGGAAGCTTTCATCCAACATCAGTACTTTCTTCCAATTTTTTTTTTCTTTTTTGGTGGTAAAAAAGACATATTCTATGAAAACTGGACATCAAATAATAGTGATGATAATTAAAATAAAAATACATAAAAGAATAGGACAGAAACAATGACATCTAAAAATCAAAGACTGAAAAAAAAGAAAAGAGAGAGAAACCAAACCATAATACATCATTACTTGTAAAAAAAAAAAAAAAGGCCATGCTCTGAAGCTGTCATGCAGATGATAATATCAAATATAAACAACCATACAGCAAGTACAGCACAGAGGATGTCATGATAATATATATATATATATATATATAATATATATATATATATATCTGTGTGTGTGTGTGTGTGTGTGTGTGTGTGTGTGTATAATGTGTGTATATATATATATATATATATATATATATATATATATATATATATATATATATATATATATATATATATAAAGTACACGTAAAGCAGCTGATAGACTTGCCTCCTAAGGCCGGGATGACTGGGACAAAACTGATTCCAAACAGATCATCATTCTGTTCAGGACGAGGTAGCTCATTGGTCAGAGCACTCACTCTCCCCAAGATAAGGTTAAGTAGCATTGAGCATGGTTACCTCTTGGATGGGTGATTGACTGTTCACCTTCACTTCAATACAGCTCCCCAGTTTCCCCAGCTGTCAATGGTATCATACTGCCCTCTTTATGGACATGGAAGGTAAAGTAGCGAGGGAGAGGAGATGGGAGCCATCCTCATGCACCCTGACCACTGAGCTATCCTGTCCTGAATTTATAAACAATCGTTTCAAGCACGCTGGAACTAGTTATGCTGAAAAATCCCAACGTTAACACAGTGTCTCCGTTCATTTCAGGTTTTTACAGTCCTATGTCTAAGGATGCTAAAGAAAAAAAAAGAGAGAGAAAAACATTTGTCATGGTATGCCTAAAAATAGACTGATCATGAACCAGTCAGGACACATATTAAAAAAACCCAACCCAAAAAACATTTGGATGAATAGACTGGTTCCAACGTCAACATTCCTCCCTAAAAGAGGACACAAGACACTGATGAGGACACCTCCCCATCTTCCCCATGCTGATCACTGAAGAAATGAACGCAATGCGCAATCATGACAAATGAATCGATCCTATGCTGAAATAAAGTTGTATACGTGGTGCACCAATCCTTCCTAACCCTGTGCTCATCTCCAGTTAATGCACAGTAAACTGAAATAAAGCACCGTTTGAAGGAAAACTGTCATGTATGAATAACTCTGCAGTCAGAAAAATCAAGGGAAAAGCTAAAAAAAAAAAATATATATATATATGTGTGTAAATCTCTCTCTCTCTCTCTCTCTCTCTCTCTCTCTTCTTCTATATATATATATATATATATATGCATGCACACACACAAATCAGTGTGTATGTGTGTGTGTTGTGTGTGTGTGTGTGTGTGTGTGTGTGTGTGTGTGTGTGTGTGTGTGTGTGCGCACACGCTTGCATGCGTGTGTGCGTGCGTGCGTGCGTGTGTGTGGTGTTTCAAACACTCTGAAAGAAGAAAATATTTTTTAAAGGTTGAAAAAAAAAAAAAACCGCCTTGTATTATAATGTCAGAAAATGAAAGATACTGCTGATGAAGTGACACACCATCAAATACACAGACATCCGACAAACACTCTTCAGTCCTCACACCTCAACACCCATCCAAAAAAAATCTGTTAGAAATTTCTTGCAAGAAACTGATGGAGAACAAACCACCACAGTTTGAAAAAAAACAACAACAAAAAACCCCAAAACTTTAGCCACATTTCGACACAAGTCCTGGCACGAAATCCATTTGGATGAGAAGAAAGAAGAGGTCAGCCATAGAGCAGCAGCCTCCAGTGAGATCTTCACACAGGGAATTAGTGAGGAGAGGCAGAGGGGTGCTGATGAGCCTGGAATGACCACCGCTGTCGACTATTCACCACACTGGTAATGATGACATGTGCAGTCTTGTGCGAGGCCACAAAAAAAAAAAAAATCTGTCAACTAGAATCTTTCATCCCTTCTGCTTAAGCTACTTCAAAAGTCACTGAGGTACATACAGCGCTGAATGTTTCAGACAGTGTGTCACTGGCACGCTGAACCTAGCAGAGCGCATCCCTCTCCAGGTAGCAGGATGCATGCTGGGTATGCTTTGTCTTCTGTGTCATTGGCCGTAGTGGGTAGAGGGGACAAAAACCAGGGGGTTCGAGTGTTGGAGCCTTGCGCTCATGATCTGACAGCCAGAGTTCCAGCCACCGCTAAGATGCCTGTTTAGGGGGATTTTTTTTTTCCCTTGGGAGTTAACATCAGTGATTGACTCCACTCCTCTGAAATTCCTTGAGATGAGACTATTGACAGATGTCCCATGTGTGAACACACACAGAACATCATGTGCACACGTTAAAACCTGTTTCGCTTTTTTGGAAGAGCAAGCAATTGTGTGCCAGCGGGAACAGATGAAAAATTGACAAAAACACAAACACATGGCTTTTTTTTTATTACCCTCATAGTAAAGAATTTTTATCCAATTAAACACATAGATCCATTTTACAAGAGATGAACAGCAGGGTTTAAATGCATACATTAAGCATTATGCATGAGTCCACACAAGGACTGCTTCTTTATCACTATTATTATCAGTATTATTATCATTACCATCATCCACTATGTAATCAGGAAACTCAAACAAGATGATTAATTAATCATTAAGGATTTGTCTATTATCACCAAGGGTCACATATATAAACATAAAATGACATCGGCTTCATTTTTACGGTGTGTAAAGTATGTGTGATAAGATAAAATCTTCTTTTGTTCCTGGTTATGCTTTGGTTAAAAAAAAACGAAGAGGGGAAATGGTTTCCAAAACAACAGAAAAAAAGGAAGAAAAAAAGCACAGCTGTGTTCTGTTGCATACAGCGTGACTGATGATCTTGCTCTCTCAATTGTTAACATTGACGAAACACTGGAGATTCGGGTTGACAGAGACTGCAACAGCTGTTGATGCCCACGTGCGCATAATTTCAGCCTGTAGATAAAATCAGCTGTCTTAAAGTGACGTAAGTAATATTATGGTATTTCATTATGTTTATGAGTTGAAAGACAAGTAGATAGTATTTAAACAATCACACACAAAAGAAAACAGGCAAAATGTACTGTTCTACAAAACGTGTACATATTTTCTACTGATATAAATTATGCTTGATATATTTTATCGTACAGTGCATCAACAAAAAAATTGCACATCCGCAACCTCACACTCAAGCATGCTTACGAATAAAAGCATGTTACATTTATAACAAAAACAAACAAGCAAAAAAAAAAAGTATGAAACAAAATAAACAAAAACTTTACATTGAATAAGTTACATAATCAAGTGAAGTAATTGCACACTGTCAGATTTGCATAAAGATTTTGCGTGGGTGTAGTACAAAAAAAAGCATAGGGAGGCAGATCATTTGTTTTCCTCAGCAAACAAAAATACAAAAAGAGGATTAACATGGCCAGCGAACACATATTTGTATCTCACCGAGCTCTTGTCTCTGACAGGGAAACATATACACACATAGACAGGAAAAAAAGTGAGTGGCACTGCTCTTTGTAGAAGGGAGGCCTAAACTTGATGCAGAGAAATCTGCCGTCACTGAAAGTAGTTCTTCAATTCAGTTCAGTTCAATGTGTGACTACTGCAGACAACTGAACCCACATGTAAACTGTAGCCAGCACAAACCCATGTCTATGCACACAGCACGAACATATGTATACTGCAGACAGCATGAACCCATGTATACACTGCAGACAGCATGAACCCATGTATACACTGCAGAGAGCATGAACCCATGTATACACTGCATACAGCATGAACCCATGTATACACTGCAGACAGCACAAACCCATGTGTATATTGCAGAGAGCATGAACCCATGTATACACTGCATACAGCATGAACCCATGTATACACTGCAGACAGCACAAACCCATGTGTATATTGCAGAGAGCATGAACCCATGTGTAAACCACAGATTGCATGAACCCATGTCCTATCAACAGCAATGCTGCCATCTTCTTTGAACTCGTCTCTCGTTCTCTGACCAAAATCCATCTGCTTCAAGGCAGCCAGTCATCACAACCATCCTGTTTCTTCAATTTTAACACAAGTTCATTCCATGTATGACTATGAGTCACGAAGGCCGCTATTAACTATGTATAATGTAAGGTAGAACAAAACAAAGGCAAATAAGGGGCCTAGAAAAAGGCCTTTCGATTTCATCCATCACTTCCTTCCACTTTGGCTAATTGTCTGAAGTTAAGGTTTCTCGCAGCATCCCTGCTACATCTATCCCTATACATACAAAAAGCCTGGAATCCGGACACATACTGGGTGATAAATAAAACACACAAAGCAATTTGTTTGAAAAATGTAAAGCTGACAAGAAAATCAAAACAAGCAATACACTTCTCTCTCTAAAAAACAAACAAAACCAAAAAACCCAACACAAATACACACACAAACACAACACACACACACACACACACAACACACACACACACACACACAAGTACACACACACACACACACACACACACACACACACACACACACACACACACACACACACACACACACACACACACCACACCAAAAAGGAAACTCAACTCTACAAGAACTCACAGAAGTGTACACACACACACACAAAACTACAGAGAGCACTTTGGTTGCTGTTCAGTTTCAGACGTCGACATCAATCCTACAATCACAAGATGACTTTAAATCTTTTGCATACTACACACAGCCACTGCGAAGAAGCACACAGACGACATAACAATATCTAGATTTCAAGCAGACTGGTGTTAGTTGGACATGTATAAAAAAATATAAAAAAGTCTGCAGGGTGAATGCCACATCACTCCATGTCTGCAGGTCTACACATAGTGTAACAAAAAACAACAGCACTCGTCTTTCCTCACTGTCTGTCCATCTGTTCCACTCTGAAAGACGATGAAGGCAGGCCAGATATGCATGCAGTGGGGGTGTCAAGGCAGAAACAAAGGCAGCGTGGCCCCACACTCACGTCACACTTGTCTTCAACTGTCTTCGGAGATGACGATGGAACGGCTGCTGATGACCTAGATGATGGATTTTATCACTCACTGTGTGTACAAGTTCGCTGAAAACATCACACACACACCGACAGAAAAAAGATACTACAGGTAAACTGACGCACAGCCAAGATTCTCTCTCTCTCTCTCTCTCTCTCTCTCATCCTCCCTCATCTCCCACCACCACCCACACCCACTCACACACACACACACACACACACACAGACTCAGACAAAGCTGCACACAGACAGCAGCCACATCCTAAACAAACATCTATAGCAGAACATGGTGGAATGACTGACACAGGCAGTTAAATAACGGCATGACATAGGCACTGTAACTGCCTGCCTTCCAGCATTGCACAAATTTCAAACCTTTACTCCCCCCACCCCCCAAACACAGCAGTCCTCATATATTCCTTACGCCCTACCCCCCCCTCAATTTTTTTTTTTTTTAAATTCCAGATATCCCTATCCAACTCCCCCAAAAAGATTCCATCTCATATGAACCATAAACTTACCTCCCCCTATCAGCTTTCACCCCCCCCCTATCCCATCCCATTTTCTTTAATCTCTTTCCCCCCTTCCCCCTTCAAAAAACAAAAAATATCCATCCCCAAACCATAACTTACCTCCCCCTTCCAGCTTTACTCCCCCTCCCTCACCCCCTTTACACACAAGCAGTGTTTCCCCCCCCCCCCCCCCTCACCCAAACCCATCCCTCTTTAGTATGTAGCCCAACCAAGCAGCAAGTCAACCTTGGTGTCTCTTTTCGCACACACCGAAAGCACTCTCTTTTTAAGACAGCAGGTCTTTCTTCCTTCCTTCCTCAGGACTATTAACTCATAAACTGGTTTTGTCGATGCTCATTTTGACACCATAACATCACCCTACCCAGAATGTGACATGGTCCATATCACATCAGAGCATCAACAATATGATAAAAAAAAAAAACCAAACTAACCAAACCCAAATATTCTTGCAGAAGGCTAAAGGAATGTTGAACAATCTAACAGCAACACACAATCTTGTAGGAAGCTAGTTTCGTCTTTTCGTGCCCCCCTCCCCCCTCCTCTCCTCTCCCCTCCCCCCCCCAACTTTTTCTGCCACAACTGTTGGTGGAGACTCACCCTCCTTTGTTCCTCATTGTCAGGAGAGGGAGGAGGTCACCCATGTGCCCTGTCAGGGAAACAGAGATTAGATCATGGCCAAAGGTCCACATCAGGAGTAGATGGTGAACTGGACATGAACTGCTTGGTCTGTCTCTGCAGAACGACGCTTTCTTCATCTAGCGGGTGAAGGTCGAAAGTTGGTCACGTCCCTGCACTGCATGATGGGTCACTAACAGTTGACACATGGCTGGAAGACATAGTGGGGAGAGGTGGGGTGGGGGGAGGGGGGTGACTGCATGCCGTTACATGCCATCAACCCTCATCGCCTGTACGCCACTCTCGCTGTAGTCTGGGGAGGACTGTTCTACAATGTCGTCCACAAACTCCTCCCCCCCTCCCCCCTCACCAGGCCCACGTCTGTGCCTTTCCCCCGTCCCTGACAACCCTCCTCCGCTCTTGAGGCTTGCCCTCTGTGGTCTGTCATGTCCGCTTGACAAGGGTCTCCTGCATGGCTGTCACCATTTTCCACACGGTGTTCACCACTGCTGGAATGCCTCCCCTTGTTACTGTCACAGCCCGCTTCGTTTTGGGAATCACAACATTCTTCAGCCTTTCCTGAACGGTGCACAGCCTTTTCTGAAGGCAGAGAATTCTCCGGGCATTGTTCGGAGTCAGTTGCGCTTTCTTCCCCCTGTCCGGACCTTTCTGAATGCTGCAGCACACAACCTGCTGACCCTCTTTCCGACGGCTCGACAGACAGCTCTGTACCGTCCTGCAGAGGCTTCCCATCAACCCCTGCCTGACCTTCACCTTCCAGGAGGTGCTGACCATCCGAAGCCACCGCAGACATCGTGGACCTCCGCCTCCACACTGACCTCAAGGTCGCCCTCTGGCGGAGGTCCTGACCTTCCCTCAGCAAGGTCATCAAGGTCATCGGGAAGACCATCACCACAGGCCTCGGCACTCTCAGCACCCTCAGCATCCTCACAGCCGTTGACGGACCGGGCCAGGTCATTCAGAGAGGACGCAGACTGCTCAGGGTCTTCTCCAGCTGTGGCAGACAGGAGGCTGTGGTTCCCGCCACTGATGCCCGAAGACAAGTGACTCCGGCAGGACTGGAAGCTGCTGTCGGCCAGGTCAGGGGGGGCACTGGGGTCGTGGCTGCTGCTGCTGCTGGTGCTGTTGCCTTCAGGGAGGTCCAGCACCTGCACACCTGGCCCCCCTGCCTGCCCCGAAGACGGTTGAGGCAGTCCACGAAGGCACGACGGCTGGAGGTCGTGCTGAAGAGCACCGTCAGCGACGCGGGGCTCCGCGTGTGCAGGGTGAGGGGCAGGGGGGAGAAATCCACTCCCCCCTTCTGCCCTCCCCCTTCCTCCGGAAGGAGGGGTGGGGAGGTCGCGGACAGGTGGCTGACCTCAAGGACGGGCAACTCCTGCACCACCTCAAGTGGCAGCACGCCTTGCTGGGGGGGGCAAGGAAGGTGGCAGGGGGCCAGTACACGCACCCCGCATCCACCACATACACCGCATTCTCCGACACCACCAGCAGCCCCGCCCTCTCCTCCCCTCCCTGACCCCTGACCCTCACCAGCAAGGTGAAGGCCAGGTGGTCTGACACCAGCCCGGCCACCTCCTTCTTCTCCTTCTTCTTCTCCTTCTCCCGATGGCAGATCTCGGTGAGGAGGTCGGACTGACCCAGGAGGTCGAGGACGTCCAGGGGGCTGGACGGGTCCAGGAGGGTGCAGCAGTCCTGCAGGTGCTCGGCAAACAGCCTCATCAGGGGGGCCTCCAGGGCGAAGAGGGTCATCAGCCCCTCCCGCCCCACGAAGGCCTCCTCCACCCGCAGGTAAGAATACCCCGGCCCCACCACCACGTGCTGGATGCTCTTCAGGGGCAACACCACGCTGGAACGCAGTCCTGGCCACGTCTCTCCTTCCCCTCCCTCTCCCCTTCCCGTACAACCTCCGATGCCGAAAGACGTTGCAGCAGCAGAGTGGAGGTGGTGAGGAGAGCGCAGCAGGGCTGGATAGGGGCAGAGGAGGAGGAGTAGAACTGAGCGTAACACCATAGCACGGACACCAGTTTCGGTTCAACACCGCTACTGCTGCTGCTGTTGTTGCCAGTTCGTGATGATGTGGCTGACTGGGTCATGGTGGTGTTAGATGTGGTGGTGGTGGTGGTGGTGTGGTGGGGGTGGTGGTGGTGGTGGTGGTGGTGGAGGTGTGTGTGGTGGAGCCAGGTGAGGAAGCGAGGACTGGTTAAGGAGGGCAGGTCTGACACCTTGTATCTTGCCTGTAAAAACACACAACCACAGCAGTTCAACTAAAACTCATATACCGTGGCTAGCAGGAAAAACAATCACACACGTTTTCTGCACACAAGCTTTTTGTAAGAGTAGGACATTGTGTGCCGGTGGGAACAGGTCACATTTACAAAACTGCATACACACGGGGACTGGATGTAAAAAAAAGCACTTGAGTGCTTATTCCATTATCTTCAATATAAAAGAATAAATAAAAAATATAAAAGAATAAATAATAAATAACAACATGCTACATGTGTACTGATTAGTATTTTTCTTCTTTTTTTTCGTCATCAAACGCTCAGACAGCAACTATTGTTGTCAGTCGTATGAGCGAAAATGCATTGCTCTGCCATCAAGCGCATGACAAGTCAGGCCCAGCGCACCCAACTTCAGTATGGAAGAGAAATGTTTTTTGGGTTTTTTTTAACTTTCATGAAAAAAAGGCAGGAGAATGAACCAAGAAGGCAGAAAATAGACAAGAAGGAGGTGACAGGAAGAAAAGGAACAAGGCAGAAACAAAGACAGGGATAGAAAAGAGGGAATTCCTAGCACAGAATTTCCAGGGGGGGGGGGGGGGGAATGCTTTTAACACTACAAGCCCCTGATTTGTATAACTGTTGCAGTACCACATCCTTTATTGTATGAACTTTGACACTGTCACCTTCATAACATGACCTCTGTCATGTGATTTCAAGGGTGCAGAGCGACCTTTAGGGATGTGACCTGTCTGAGGTAACCTCTGTCCTTTGATCTTTCAACTATACATAGGATGCATCTAGGAATATAGAGCTCTATCTTAATGGTTGAAACAGGGGGGGGGGGGGGGGGGTGAGGGGCAAAAGCAGTTGCATATATTACAAAAAAATATCACCACTGGTGAACATCAGAGCTCTAGCTGAGGAATGAAAAAAAAATTCAATGCCCCCTTCACAAGACAGTTTTTATCATGGTTTTTTTTTTATCTCTTTTTTTTTCTAACACTGTCATAACCTTTGAACACTGACCTTTCTTTGGTGACCTCTCTACTGTGACCTTTGTAATATGGCCTCTGTAAAGTGGTCTTTGTAATTAAAATGTTTTCTTTGTAACATGATTTCTGAACTATGATATTTGTATGCCACAGTTGTGACAGAATTTGTTTTCTGCATGAATTACAAATGGTATCCATACAGGATAAAAAAACTAAAAAAAACATAAGGTCTCTTCATATTTTCTTTGAATAATGACCATGAGAGAGAGAGAGGGAGTGAGGGAGGGACGCAGAGATGGAGGAAGGGAGGAAGGGGCGGGAGAGAGAGAGAGAGAGAGAGAGAGAGAGAGAGAGGAGAGAGAGAGAGAGAGAGAGAGAGAGAGAGGACAGAGAAGAGAGAGAGACAGAGAGACAGAGAGAGAAGAGAGAGACAGAGAGAGAGAGACAGAGAGAGAGACAGAGAGAGACAGAGAGAGAGACAGAGAGAGACAGGAAAACAGAGAGAGACAGAGACAGACAGACAGACAGAAGACAGAGACAGACAGAAGACAGACAGACAGACAGACAGACAGACTGAAAGACAGACAGGCTGAGAGGAAGACACAGATGTATTACCTCAAGTTAACTACTGTGTAACAAATACATTACAAAATTATACACATGATCAATGACCAGATATTTTCTTAGCATATACTCCTTTTATACCCTCCCCAAAAAAAAACAACAAAAAAAACACACAACCAAAACAACAACAACACAAAACCCAACCCCAATCCATTTTCTTCACACACACATGCACACCATGCACGCACACGAGCATGCAACCTCCCTCTTCTAACAACACAGATATGCACACACACACACACACACACACACACACACACACACACACACACACACACACACACACACACACAAATTACCCTTCCTCCTCCTCCAAACACACACACACACACACACACACAACACACACCACACACACACACACCACACACACACACCCCCCCCCCCCCCACCCACACACACACACAGACTAAAGAAACCACTGACCTTGTGAGTGGGGTGGGTGAAGGTGGGGGTGAGGGGTCAGCAGTGGGGTCAAAGGGGTGAGCCTCAGGAATAAGGGTGGGCGGAGCAGAGACCTGGCAACACGACACAACATAACACAACATAATACAAATAATACATCATCTCAAACATTAAAAAAATTCATACATGTATGTAGATTACCAAGCAATGGTAATCATCAAAGTGGAGGTCACACAGCCTGTGTCACACACAGCCTAAGTCCCACACAGCTATCACACACTTTGTGCCACACACATATATATACATACATACACACACAACATCTATCACACAGCCTGTGTCACACACACAACCATCACACAGCCTGTGTCACACACACAATCATCACCAGCCTGTGTCACACACACAGCCATCACACAGCCTGTGTCACACACACAGCCATCACACAGCCTGTGTCACACACACAGCCATCACACAGCCCGTGTCACACACAGCCATCACCCAGCCTGTGTCACACACACATCTATCACACAGCCTGTGTCACACACACAGCCATCACACAGCCTGTGTCACACACACAGCCATCACACAGCCTGTGTCACACACACAGCCCGTGTCACACACACAGCCCGTGTCACCACACACATCTATCACACAGCCTGTGTCACACACACAACCATCACACAGCCTGTGTCATACACACATCTATCACACAGCCTGTGTCACACACACAACCATCACCCAGCCTGTGTCACACACGCAACCATCACACAGCCTGTGTCACACACACAACCATCACACAGCCTGTGTCACACACGCAACCATCACCCAGCCTGTGTCACACACGCAACCATCACCAGCCTGTGACACACACACAACCATCACCCAGCCTGTGTCACACACACAACCATCACCCAGCCTGTGTCACACACACAACCATCACCCAGCCTGTGTCACACACACAACCATCACCAGCCTGTGCCCTACACAAAACCATCACACAGCCTGTGCCCTACACAAAACCATCACACACAGCTATCACACAGCTTGTGTAACACACAGCCTTTCAGTTGCTGATGACCACCAAAATTTTTTTTTTTTTTAAATAACGACCCTGACAGTGACTTTACCAGCCAGAGAAAACCCTGATTGGCCTCTCTCTCCATTTCTCAGCCGTCACAAACCGACTAACTAGTCAGCAAGCACCAGAGGAAGAACTTTTTACCTGTGTGGCCAACGTCCTCTCAGGAGTCATGATGGTGGAAGGGGAGGCATGCTGCATGCAGGGCTGTGACCACTGGCGAGGGAGGGAGTGGTGCGGAGCCGACGTGCTGACCTGAGAGTTCTCTGCCCTTTGCAGCTGGCTCAGAGCTGAAGCAGAGGATACAGACAACATGAAGCCATTGGAGGCCTTTCCTTTCCTCTCCTTACAGAGTCAATAGCAGAGTATACAGACAACATGAAGCCTTTCCTCTCCTCACAGCTGAAGCAGAGGATACAGACAACATGAAGCCATGGAGGCCTTTCCTTTCCTCTCCTTACAGAGTCAACAGCAGAGTATACAGACAACATGAAGCCTTTCTCTCCTCACAGCTGAAGCAGAGGATACAGACAACATGAAGCCTTTCCTCTCTCACAGCTGAAGCAGAGGATACAGACAACATGAAGCCTTTCCTCTCCTCACAGCTGAAGCAGAGGATACAGACAACATGAAGCCATTGGAGGCCTTCCTTTCCTCTCCTTACAGAGTCAATAGCAGAGGATACAGACAACATGAAGGCTTTCCTCTCCTCACAGCTGAAGCAGAGGATACAGACAACATAAGCCTTTCCTCTCCTCTCCTCACAGCTGAAGCAGAGGATACAGACGACATGAAGCTTTCCTCTCCTCACAGCTGAAGCAAAGGATACAGACAATCATGAAGCCTTTCCTCTCCTCTCCTCACAGCTGAAGCATGAGGATACAGACGACATGAAGGCTTTCCTCTCCTCACAGCTGAAGCAGAGGATACAGACGACATGAAGGCTTTCCTCTCCTCACAGCTGAAGCAAAGGATACAGACAACATGAAAGCCTTTCCTCTCCTCTCTCCTCACAGTCATTAGCAACATCTCCACACCTTTTTTATTCTGTCCTACCCTCCATTCACTATCCTGTCACTTGCATAAAAATATCAGGCCGCTCATGAACAAATGTATTTTACACTCCTACGACCACACACGCACACATGTGCATGCCACACGCACACACACACACACACACACAAACACACACGCACACACACACACACACACACACACACACACACACACACACACACACACACACACAACACACACACACACACACATCTATCCGTTCTGTCTAAAATCACTTTTAAGTGGATAGACATTTAATCGAAAACACATACACACATCCATTCAAGAGCCACTGTATGCAGAGGTATATGCATATACAGATACAATTCTAAATATATATAATTATTTATCTACACATTCCTACACAATCACTCAGCTGACATCGTAACTCAGTACTGACAGCCTCAACCTCTTGACCTAAAGTCATCTGTGGAGATGGGTTCAAATCCTAGCTGATCTCTTTGTTTTGAGTCAGATGTTTTATCCTTGAAAGAGGGGGGGAAGGGGGGGGGGGGGGGCAGGATAGCCTCATGGTCAGAGTAAACTGTGAGGTTTTGGGTTCCATTCCCAGCCTTGCTTGGTGAAAAAGCTGAACTGAAGTCAAGTCTTTCAAAACAGACTCTAAACCAGTTGGACCTGAGTGCTTACGGACTTGTGCATGTCAAAAGAACCCATGACAGTTGAAAAATGAAAAGAGCTGGGCGGTACCTCCTGACTGTCCTGGCAAAATGGGTTGGTTTGATTCCCAACTGTATCCCCAAAGGTGGAATGTAGCTACCTCAATGGTGGGGCAAAAACATTCGCATATGCAAGAATCTCACCATTGGTGAACCTCACAGCTCTAGCCAAGGAACAAAACAAAACAAAAACAAAAAAAATAGCCTCTACATGGCTGACCAGTGTGACAAGCACTATCATGTATCTTACATAATAAAACCTATAAGGAATCAACATACACTGTAATTATTACTGGAATAACAGAACCCACATCAAAGCAAACATGTGATGAACAACAGGTCATTTGGCTGAAAAGGTCACTACCTGTTCTGTTCTCTCACCATCCTTTCCATAAAATACAATCTGAGAACACTAAGCCAACCATTTTAAATGATAGTCCAAATGAAGTGAGTTAGCAGTACAGCAATGATAATGACTTGTTGCTTTACAACTGATGATATTCATTTCACACTGCTTTAGTTTTGATATGGAAAAAAAAATCTACAAAAGGTTATGAAGTGTTACAAAACAAAAATGGGCAATTCAGATGCATTAAACATTGCAAAGTTAAAAATAAAAAGGAGGGGAGGGATAGCCTAGTGGTTCGAGCATTTAGCTTGCGATGTGACAGTGCAGGACTGAGCCCCCATTCATTCAAGGGGATTTCTCCCTTTCAGTTCACATCAATACCGACTCCACTCCTCTGAAAGTCCTTCAGCTGCGACTATAAAGCAAGGCCCTATGTGTTAATGCATGCAGAACATCTTGTGCACACGATAAAATCTGTCTCACCTTTTGAAAGAGTAGGCCACTGATTGCAAGTAGGAATGGATCACAAAAACTTATTAAAAAAAAAAAAAAAGCATCCCCATGACAAATAGTTAGGACAGAAAAATCTACTGAGAGAAAACTGTTAAAAAAATGTACTATAAAAAAAAAGAAGTGATATTGAAGTCATACATGATTATTACCTACATAGCAACTAGTAATGAACCAACCACACATGACAAATCATTACAAAATAACAACTGTCATAAAAACAAAATCCACACCCAGTAAATAAAACAGGTCAGGAGAGGAGGGGGGGTGAGGAGGCAAGTTCTGGCAAAACACAAGATTATTCACAAAGGGCAAAAAGCTTGTCAAACTTCATGCATGAGATACAAGTGATAAAAACACACCCATAGCCAAAACCAGAACAGACCAGCAACTTCTCCCAAAACACAGCATGCATACAGCACTACAACTGCTACTTGCAGAGCATGCAGAAAGATGAGAGAAGACAGGGCACACTGCACTAAAATCACTACCTGAAGAATGTGCACCTCTAGGTGTGAGAGAGAGAAAAAAAGGAGGGCTACAAAATTTGGTCAGTTGAAAAGATTGCCTGTTATACATGTTGATCAAAACAACACAGTGATGAAGATCAAGAAAAAAAAGGATGGGGTGGGAGGTTCAAGGCCAAAAAGGTCAGGTACGGTCAAGGTAAAAAAATCAGCAAAGGTCAAGAACAGATAGGCAAGTGAAGTCAAAGGCAAAAAGGAAAAATCAAGAGCCACATGGTGAGAGGTCAAGGCCAAAATAGACAAAAGGAAAAATCAAGAGCAAAATGGTGAGAAGTCAAGGACAAAAAGGTGGAGGTGAACAGGGCAACACAATGAGGAAAGGTCAAGGATAAAATATGACAGAAGATCAAGGACAGAAAAGAAACTAGAGATCCTTGAAAGAAAGGTGAGGGAAGGTTGCAAGCATGAAAGGTCAAGAAGGGGAAAGAAAGGGTGAAGGAGGATCAAAGACAGAAAGGTAACAAAGGGTCATGCAGAAAGAGGAAGACAAGGTCATGGACAGGAAGATCAAGGTCAGAGAGGAAGCAAAACGTTCAAGGCAAAGAGAAGACAGAAAGTTATCGACAGAGAGGTGTGAAAGGGTCAAGAAGGGGAAAAAAAAAAAAGGATAAAGAAGAGTGAAGGTCAAGGACAGAAACATGAAAGGGAAGGTCAAGGATAGAAAAGTTCAGCCACTTCAAGAGAAGAAAGAAAAAGGAAAAAAAAACTGCAAAGATTAGAAAGATGCAGAGAGGCCACAGCCAGAAAGGATGAGATCAAGGTCAAAAGAGACATTCCAGGACAGGCAGGTGAAAGATGTATAGCGACAGTAAATGATAAATAAACAAAGGTGAAGGCCAGATATACTACACAGGTGGGTAAAACAGAAAAATCAGGGAAGGTCAAAGGAAAACCAGTTACACATGTGGATCATGCTGAACAGATAAGATAAAAAAGGTCATGCAGAGATGAAAGGGCAAAAAAAAAAAAGTTGACCTATATCTGTAGAGGTTTTTTTTTTTTTTTTTAACTGAAATTAGGCTAGAAAAGGTCAACAGCAGGTCAGGGAAGATCAAGACGAAACACATGAAGGAGGGTCAAAGAAGAGGTCACGGAAGCAACAAGAAAAGTGAGGGAAGGTCAAGGACAGGTAAGGGAAAGGTCATGGTCAAGTGAGGGAAGGTCAAGGGCAAGTGAGGGCACGGTCAAGGACAGGTGAGGGAAGGTTAAAGTGAGAGGAGGTGTACCTGAGGATTACCTGAGCTGCTGGAGATGGAGGCTGAGCAGGGAGGGAGAGGAGAGTGACGGGTGGGGGGAGGTGGGGTGTCCCCCTCCCACCCCTCAAGTCGCTGCACAGAGCAGGTGAGGAGTTCTGCAATGATAGGGAAGGAGGGCCAGTGATGCTATCTCTCTCTCTCTCTCTCTCTCTCTCTCTCTCTCTCTCTCTCTCTCTCTCTCTTCTCTCTCTCTCTCTTTCTCTCTTTTCAAGCAGTGATGTTAGTGTTTGGTTTTTCATGCTGAACTTGTCAGGCAGTGCACAAAATTTGAATTAAAAAAAAAATTCTATGGCAGAGCAGAAATTTGCTCAACCAACAGGATTTTTCTCCCACTTTTTTTCCCTGTTTTTTTTTTCTCAGTAACTGGTTCAATATCCCAGATACAGAAAGCTGTTAGCATTATTTCTTTGGGACGTTTTCTTTTAAATTTTTCATGCTAGGAAAACTTGTCAACTAAGCCACAATTAACGACGAGGGAGCAAAGACAAAAAGCATGTCACAGGTATCTGGGATGTGATCTGGAGTGACAGATCAGATGCTTAACATGAGCAAAAGTAAAATATCAAATGTTATGGATGATAAAAAGGAGTTCGGTTGAACATTTAAAAAAAAAACAAAAAAAAAGTGTGCCATTCTTTTAAGATCAAGAATGCAGTTCCAATCATGTCATTCCCAGTTCATCATGTCTCTAGATCTCCAATGATGTTCTAAAGGGTTCTGTTTATTTAAAAGGTTTCCTTTGTTCAGTTCTAAAGGTTTTTTTTGTTTGATCTAAAAATGTTCTTTGTTTATTTCTAAGGGTTTTCTTTGTTTAGATCTAAATGGTGTTCTTTGTTATTTACAGGGTTCGTGTTAGCTAAAGGTTTTCTTTGTACATTTCTTTAGTTTTTTTTTATGTTCTTATTCTTTCAGTTATCCTCCTTTTCCTACCTCTTTCTTTGTTTGCCGTGGTTGTTGTTGTTGATTATGTACAACAAAGCACATCCCAATTATTAAAGAGTTTAGCAAAGACAAGAAAAAGATCTGAACTCTGGACCAGCCTTTTCATAGCAAGTAGCACATGCAGGGCTGCACCAACCACTGTGAGTTAAGCCAATACTGTCAGTAGTTTAATGTTAGTTCACAATACATTTTCCATATATTATAAGCACTGGTGATACACAGGATCATGTCATAAACAGAAACCCGATCCCAAAAATGAAAACATAATTCTGTATATAAAAAAATAAATAAATAAATACAGGGGGATGGCTTCTGAACAGGAACACACAGTGATACTGCAATCAACACACACAGGGTACATGAGAGGCAAACCTTCCAGTTTAAAAAAAAAAAAAAAAAAAGTGTACACTCCAGGACAGAAGAAAAGAGTACTCACTACACAGAGCAGAGAAACTGGTAGCTGAAGGAATCTGAAGATGGAGTGTGGAGGATTACTTCCAGTTGTCAACACTCCACCCCCCCCCCCCCCCTTCCCTCATTCCTCCCACAGCTGTTAGGTTCCCCACTTTCAGCTCCTCTCAGTTGCTATCCATCCATTCCAGCTAGTGCTAATTATTAGCAAAAACTGACCACACTAGACTTGGTAAAAGGAAGGGTTTCATCTTAGTACTGGGCCCTGGACCCTTGACTGAGTAATGCTGGATTTGCTCACTGTGCTCCCCCAGAACGGACATTTCTCCCATGACCTTTAACATTCTTGCGTGTGCATTCTCTAAGGCAAAGCATTCCCCAGTGTTGGGACTCTTTGTGCAAGTTTGGCCTTAAAAAAAAAAAGGGTCAGTGTGGATGGAAGTGGTGCCAGCATCTCACAAAAGTGCTGAAATACGGTTGCTCCATGGTAAGGAAATCCCTGCCAAGAGCCTATCCACACATGACCACGGCATCAACATGTGAAAGAGAGAGCCACACTGTAGCTCACACCTCATAATCCTGGCAGTTGCTTGACAAAAAGATGGCAGAAATGGCAATGTAGCAATGATGTAAGCTGAACAGAAGTAGGTTATCACACCACCGCGCACCAGCACGCACACACACACACAACACACAACACACACACACAACACACACACACACACACACACAACACACACACACACACACACACACAATTCCATCTGCCAAATTTTGGAAGAAGAAGAAAGTACCACAGTATTTAATGATGATAAACAAACACCCTGAAAACATACACAAAAAACAACCCACAGCAACAACAACAAAATGCCCCTTGGTAAAATCCTGCAGAAAATCCTGGTTATTACAAGCACGGCAAACACAAGCGCAGACAGTATAAAAACAATTATTGTAAACATCATAGTCACACCCTTTCCCCTGCTAAAAAATCCCCAGCCCAAATCTCACATAGAAAATCATTTTCACAGATGATGATACCATAAAAACTGGTTTAATACACAGCAACAGCACACTCCACAATAAAACACGACGTGACACAATAAAACTTTAAAACGCGACACAATACCAAGACCCTACAATACACAAGACTGGCAACATACGCAATGCCCACATCACGACACCAAAACCATAACAACAAAAACACAGTGCACACACTTCCACACCATGGCACACATACAAAAACAATACAAACAATACATAACACAAAACAAGGACACTTACAGGCACAGCAACAACTACACCACCCAAAAAACCCCGAACTACAACACACAACGACACATCACAACACAACACACTCCACAGGCCATAAGATCATGACCCCTATAACATCAGCTGACCTTTCTGGGTGCCGCCTGTCGTATCCGGGCGTCCTTAGCCTTCTGCAGAGCTAACCGCACGGCCACTGTGTCCTTCTCCTTCTGACTGGCCTTGACCCTGTCCAGGCTGACCTGCAACACACACACCACATCGTGCAAATCCAACATCACTCAGTCAAGAGTGCTAAATTTAGTGCACCCTTCCTTTTACCTAGTCTAAGTGTGGGCAGTTCCTGCTATAGTTAGCACCCCCAGCTGGGCTGGGATGGGATAGGATGAATAACAGCTGAGAGGAGCTGAAAGTGGGGGGAAACTGACAGCTGTGATGCCCATACCACCAGCCATGACAGCGACACTGCCTAACATCTCACTGAAAAGTCCTTGAGATGAGACTATAAACCGAGGTCCCGTGTGCCAAGACATGCAGAACATGTTGCACACATGTTAAAACCCTTTCCCACCTTTTGAAAGAGTATGCCCTTTACAGCATGCTGGTAGGAAAGAATGATAACTTTTTTTTTAATGTATTCACAGAATTGTCACGCTTAAGACATCATCCCCAAAGTCAGAATATGGCCACATTAATGGTGGTGGTGATCCTTGGAGCTCTAGCCAAGGAACAAAACGCACAAATAAAAAAAAAAAAAAACACACACACACACACACACACACACACACACACACACACAAACACACACACACACAACACACACACACACACACACACAAAACACCACACACAAAACACACACACATCACACACAAACAGACACACACACAACAACAAACCACACACACATGAAACACACACACACACACACACAACACCACACACACAGAAACACACACACACACCCACACCACACACAACACACACACACACACACACAACACACACAAACCCAAAACACTGGCCTGGAACTCAACCAAATTTTGAGAAAGGCAGAACAAAAAGAGAAATGGAGAAAACTGGTTGTCAAGTCTTTAGGGGTGCACCCACGTTCACAAGACTAAGGGATTTTATACCATAAAGTGGTATAAAATAAAAATTAAAAATAAATAAAATAAAATAAATAGATAGCTTGACAGATAGCTAGCTAGCTAGATAGATAGAAAACAGACAGACAGACAGACAGAATAAAACCACAAACACTGCCAAACGGCACAGGCTCTCACCTCCCCACCCTGTCCCCAAACATCTCCAGAATTACGGGTGCGGTAATCAACAGTGAGGGTGACAGGGTTGTCCGTCAGCTTCAGGCTTTCCATGCAGGGCAGCTGGCACACTGGTCGTACATCCTCCACCTTCACCTGACACAGACAATGTGAGAGTGGAGAGGACAGAGAGGGGAGAGAGCAACAGAGAGAGGAAGAGGGAGGAGAGAAGAGGGAGGAGGGAGAGAAGAGGAAGAGAGAGAAGAGGGAGACAGAGAAGAGAGAGAGAGACAGGAGAAGACAGAGCAGAGAGACAGAGAGAGAACAGAGAGTGAGTGACGTGAGTGATGAGTGAGTGAAAGAGGGAGGGAGGAGGAGGGAGGAGAGAGAGAGGGAGAGAGAGAGAGAGAGAGAGAGAGGAGGAGAGAGAGAGAGAGAGAGAGGAGAGAGAGAGAGAGAGAGAGAGAGAGAGAGAGAGAGAGAGAAGAGAGAGAGAGAGAGAGAAGAGAGAGAGAGAGAGACAGAGACAGAGAAGAAGAGAGAGACAGAGAGAGAGACAGAGACAGAAAAGAGAGAAGAGCAGCAGAGAAGACAGAGAGACAGACAGAGAAGACAGAGAGAGAACGAAGACAAGACAGAGACAGGACAGACAGACAGACAGTAAGACTAAACCGAGAAGATAGAGAGTAGAGACTAAACAGTTGGCTAAATTTTCTCCACAACTCTGTGTGCTGTGAAACAGCAGTTCTCTCCTCTCTTCTCTCTCTCTCTCTCTCTCTCTCTCTCTCTCTCTCTCTCTCTCTCTCTCTCTCTCTCTCTCTTTTTTCTTTTCTCTTCTCTCTCTCTCTTCTTCTCTTCCTCTCCTCCTAGCCTGATTGGTAAGAGCGATGTGCATGCACTCGTAACTGCTGACAAAGGTTCAAATCCCATTCAAGGGGATATTTTCCTCTGGAGTTAACATCATGCTGACTGCACTCCTCTCCAAAAGTCCTTCAGATGAGACAATAAACTAAAGTCTTGTGTGTGAACACACACACAGAACATCTTGTGCACATGTTAAGACCTGTTCTGCTTTTTGGAAGCATAGGCCATTGTGTGCCAGAGGGAATGGATGGCAAAACTTACAAAATTGCAAACATACGAGGACTGCTTGTAAAAAAAAAAAAGCACATACATGCTTATTCTATTATCCTTGAAATAAAAGAAATAAATATTAAAAAATAAAATAAAATAATCACACACACAGAGAATAAGGAGGACTTACTTTGGCAATGCGGTTATCACTGACGTCCAATACCTCTAAAGAGAACAGCTTGGAGAAACCTGCAATACAGAGAACATGGATGAGAAGATAGAACAGACATGCTTGTGACACGACAAGTAAGCATGCAAATAACCAGTGTTAGTGTTAGTGTTAGTGTTAGTGTGTGTGTGTGTGTGTGTGTGTGCGTGCGTGTATTTAGTGTGTAAGTGTGTTAGTGTGTGCATGTTAGTGTGTTAGTGTTAGTGTTATTCTTTCTTTTTTTTCCTTTTATTCTTTCTTTTATTCTTTTATATCGAGGATAATGGTGTTAGTGTTAGTGTGTGTGTGTTAGTGTGTTAGTGTGTGTGTGTGTGTTAGTGTTAATCTTTTCTCTTTTTTTTCTTTTTTTTTTCTTTTATTCTTTCTTTTATTCTTTTATATCAAGGATAATGGTGTTAGTGTGTGTGTGTGTGTGTGTTAGTGTGTGTGTTAGTGTGTGTGTGTGTTCTTTTCTTTTATTCTTTTATATCGAGGATAATGGGATAAGCACTCATGTGCTTTTTTACATCCAGTCCCCGTTTGTTTGCAGTTTTGTAAATGTCATCTGTTCCCACCAGCACACGATGGCCTACTCTTTCGAAAAGCAGAACAGGATTTAACGTGTGCGCAAGATGTTCTGCGTGTGTTCGCACACAGGGTGTGTGTGTGTGTGTGTTTGTGTTAGTGTTAGTGTGTGTTAGCATATGTTAGTGTGTGTGTGTGTGTGTGTGTGTGTGTGTGTGTGTGTGCGTGCGTGCGTGCGTGCGTGCGTGCGTGCGTGCGTGCGTGCGTGTGTGCATGCGTGTGATTACTACCACCATACTCACCCTGCAAGGTCTCGATCTGGTTGCCCTGCAGCCACAGACACTTCAGGTTGCCCAGCTTGGTGTGCAGGGCATCCAACACACGCAGGCGGTTGTGGGCCAGGTTGAGGTGGGTCATGTGGCTCAGCCACTGCAGATGCTGCACCCCCTCCAGCTGATTATGGGACAGGTCCAAGTGCTCCACACGCCACAGGATTTCCTGTTACAACACGGCCCTTCCATTTTAGCACAGACGAGGGGGGGGGGGAGGCAGCTACTAAAGGATTCATTGTCAGTATAGGGTATACATTTCATTTAGCACAAAGGGTGTAGCAAATATCACAGAATTTCTTTTCAGCGCTGGGCCATTTCATTTAGCGTAGGGGGAGGAGGAGAAAAAACTACCACAGCATTTCCAGTCAGTACTGAGCCATTCCATTTAGCCCACAGGGCAGGACAGGTACTGCAGGGTTTCCTCTTAGTACAGGGCCATTCCATTTAGCACACAGCGGGGGGACAGCTATCGTAGGGTTTCCTCTTAGTACAGGGCCATTCCATTTAGCACACAGGGGGGGACAGCTACCTCAGAGTTTAGTAAGGGCCAATTCCATTTGATACACTCGGGGGGGGAAGGGGGGGGACAGCTACCACAGGATTTCCTGTCAGTATAAGGTGGTTGCTTCCATTTAGCTCTGAGTGAGGGAGAAACAGACAACAGTGACTGAACAACATGTGACAACATGTGATCTACAAAAGAGACACTGCACTGACCACGCTGGCGTCGATGTGTTTGACGAAGTTGTGGCTGAAGTCGACGCGAGTCACGTGATCCCACCCCCCCACCAGCTGGCTGCCGTCCTCCCCCCTCCACTGGGGCACGTCTTGAAGCACACACCTCTGTTACAGTAACAACAATTATAATGATAACACACAGCACCACCTCCTGTTACAATAACAACACTTATAATGATATCACACAGCACCACCTCATGTTACAGTAACAACAATGATAATAATGACACACAGCACCACCTCCTGTTACAGTAACAATTATAACACACAACACCATCACAATAACAACAGCTGTATCACACAGTATCACCCCCTGTTACAATAAAAACAGTTATAACACACACCTGTTACAAAAACAACATTTGTAACACACAGCACCCCCTCCTGTTACAGTAACAACAGTTGTAACACACAGCACCATCCCAATAACAACTCTTGTAACACAGCACCACCTCCTATTACAATACCAACAGTTATAACACTTTGTACAAAACCATCACAATAACAACACTTTTAACACACAGCACCATCACAATAACAACACTTGTAAGACACAGCACCATCACAATAACAACGCTTGTAACACACAGCATCACCTGTCACAATAACAACAATTATAACACACTGTAACGTGTGAGGAGCTTTTGAAGAATTCTCTACAGAGTTGATGTAGAGGGCAACACTGTTGGCTGAGGAAGGAAAAAGAGGCAGACCACCAACATCCTACACTGCCAACATCACTGAGGTCAGCGGTCTGGGAGGGCTACAGGAGATCACTTAACTCAGCAGAGACAGAGAAAAATGGTGAACTCTGATGGCATTGTGTGGATCTCCTACAGATGAGTTGAGTTGAAAAAGTTATTTAAACAATTGCACTTAGATCATTTTACCTTCAACTAACAAAAGAAAAA
>CM060329.1:30455650-30460650 GCA_030674155.1 Stramonita haemastoma | reverse complement strand
GGCGCACAACCTCTACACCACCAATCCACTATTCAGGAAAAGTGTCACAAAAATACAAGCACACCTTGACAGGACAAGAAGTAAACTGATGATATTCCTGTCATATTCACATGATGCATACATTGAGATGGATGACTTCACATTACAACAGATGACATACATAGTAAACTATTATTAACAGTAGTATATGTATTTAAGAAGCTGAGCGGATCTAATTTTTAAAATATCGTTTTGATTGGATATGTGATATACCAATGAGTCATCTGTTTGAAACTGTTCAAAAAGATGTATACATACAAAAATAAAAGATGGCAAAAATATATACACAGAGACATATTATTCAAGATACAGTAGAGGAGGAAAACAGGAGAAGGTAACAGTTTCCTATCTGCAACTGTATTTGTTTCCCTTTGAGAATGGCTTTTTTCTACAGATTTTGCCAGGCACAACACTCTTGTTGCTGTGGGTTCTTTTATATGTGCTAAACATGGGTAACATACCGGACCTCAGTTTATCATCTCATTCAAATGACTATCACCCAGACCACCACAATTGGTCTAATGGAAAAGTTTTGGGCCCAAACAGGGATCAAACCACCACACAATTCGAACCCAGTATTTTGAATTTCGAATTTAGCTGTCTAGCCAGGCATGTTACTTCTTAACTACCAATCTTGGATGAGCCATCATCAAAGGTCTTGGAGGTGTTTTCCTTTAACCATCCCTGGCACCTTAAAGAGAAGTACCTCTTTAAAAAAAAAAAAAAAATTCAGGTAGTGATACACAGGAAGGAGGCAGGGGAGGAATGGAGGGAAGGGGACTGACCTTGAGGTGTCTGGTCCTGGTGATGAAGTCCAGGATATGGCCCAGGTCCTTCCTGACATCTCCACTGTCTGCCATGGACCAGACATGTGTCAAAACACAAGACAAGGATTAAAAACACACCACACACAACACACACACACACACACACACACACATTCATGAACATGTACACGAGTCTTACAGACTGGAAAACCACAAAGGAAACTAGAAGACAGTTACTGACATAATCATACCAAACCCAGACCCCCTCCCCCAAAACCAGGCATCAGGGTGACACAAGATGAAGACAGAAAGATCAGAACTGGCAGTGTCTCCACACAGAAGAACGTACAGGACAGGACAGGACAGGGCAGGGCAGGACAGGACAGGACAGGACAGGACAGGACAGGACAGGACAGGACAGGACAGGACAGGACATTGACCAGGACAGGATAAGGACGGAGGGACAGGACAGGACAGGACAGGATAAGGACAGAACAGAACAGGACAGGTCAGGACAGGACAGGACAGGACAGGACAGGACAGGACATTGACCAGGACAGGATAAGGACGGGACAGGACAGGACAGGACAGGACAGGACAGGATAAGGACAGAACAGAACAGGACAGGTCAGGACAGGACAGAGAAAGGTGAGAGTATGTACCACAGGTAAGTTCATCATCACATAACACAGTGGAGTGAGGACGAAGACAAACCAAAAGGGGAGGGGGGGTGGGGAGGAGTGGGGGGGGGAGGGGGGGGCAGTGGTGAGGACAGGACAGAGAAGAAAGGTGAGGGTACGTACCAGAGGTGGGTTCATCATCACTCAACACAAGGGGGTGTTGAGGACAGGACAGGACAGGACAGGACAGGACAGGACAGGACAGGACAGGACAGGACAGAGGGAAAGGTGAGGGTACGTACACAGGGGGTTCATCATCACAACACAAGGGGGTGTTGAGGACAGGACAGGACAGGACAGGACAGGACAGGGACAGGACAGGGACAGGACGGACAGGCAGGACAGGACAGGACAGGACAGGACAGGACAGGACAGGACAGGACAGGACAGGCAGGACAGGACAGAGGGAAAGGTGAGGGTACGAACCACAGGTGGGTTCATCATCACCAACAAGGGGGTGTTGAGGACAGGACAGGACAGGACAGGACAGGACAGGACAGGACAGGACATAGGGTAAGGTGAGGGTACGTACCACAGGTGGGTTCAGGCAGCTTGAGGCGCTCTGTCAGGGAATGCAGCTGCAGGGGGGTCACCAGGTACACCTCATCACTGTGCAACAGCACTTCACCTGTAGTGTACACGTCAACATCAACATCAACACCTGTACACATCAGCATGACCACATCAACATCTGCACGTGCATGCGTGATGCGTGCGTGCGTGCATGCGTGCGTGCGGGTGTGTGCATACGTGCATGTGTGCGTGTGTGTGTCTGTGTGTTTGTGTGTTGGTGTGTGTCTGTGTGTATGTGTGTCTGTGTCTGTGTGTTCAGATGTACATGAGAGGTGCATGCCTGTGTATAAGGGTGTGTATAATTATATATATGCATTCAGACGTACAGGTGTGAGGAAGAAAAAAAAACCTGGTTACCTCTGTTGTAGAGGTCCTCCGCCATGGTCTGTGTAATGCCATGGATCTCCTGTCAACAATCAACCAGCCATATTGTACACTGATATACAGACACATTTTATTTAGGTTTTTATTCTTAAATATATGCATAAATATGACTTCTTTTTTTTAATTGACAGATGGCTTGAAGAAAAAAGCAATTGCAATGCTTATTCAATTTACGATCTGGAAATAAATGTTTGACATTAGATTTTGACTTTGATCCCCAGCATAAAAAGTATGTACATAAAATAAATCCCTGAAGTTAGAATGCGGCTTACCTTAATGGTGGATAAACACAGTCTCATACCCAATTTTCACCATTGGTACCCTCTGAGCTCTAGCCCAAGACAAAAAAAAAATTCTTTTTAACCATTAAAAAAAATAATTAAAGCAACCTCTCTACCACCCAGATCATATCACTACTATCAGCACTGATCTGTCTGTCTGTCCCGAGCCTAAGGCTCATCAGGCCGGTGCTTATCCCGGTTTCTGTGGCGTTAAGCGACTGAGAGTCATAGAATCCTCCCTGGATAGGACGCCAGTCTATCGCAGGGTTAACCCCCAACACAAGGTTGGTACCCCTTTTACACCTGGGTGGGGTGAGAAAATAGCCGTAAAGTGCCTTTTCCAAGGGCACAACGCCATAGCCGAAAGCTGGGATCGAATCCGCAACCTTTAGATTACAAGTCCAACGCCCTAACCACTAGACTACAGCGGCGGCTGTAGTATCCCATCAGTCTGTATCCCATGATTGTATCCCATCAGTCTGCTGAAGTATGGCTGGAAAAAAAAAAAGATGATGTAATCAATGTGGTAATCAGGGTCTTGTTGCCCCAGAATGTCAGTTTCATACAGGAAATCCTGTTTCTCCCTGTGACCCTGTCAGCTACTCCCCAAAGACACACCAGTTTTCATCATGGATTAGTCGCTATATGTATCAATTACTTATACCGGCTGGTTTAGAATACAAGCTGTTGCGAAAAGAAACGTTCAGCAATAAAAAAACAACATATTTATGAGACAAAACATGTCTATGTACACACACACACACACACAACACACACAACACAAAGACACACAGACACACACAACACTAACACACACACACACACACACACACACACACACACACACACACACACACACACACACAACACAAACACAACACACACACACACACACACACACACACACACACACACACACACACACACACAAAAACACACCACAACACATACAACACAACACACACACACACACACACACACACACACACACACACACACACACACACACACACATAAAATCCGAACATAATGGTTTCTGATGTCCGATCCCACATCCATCATAAATATTTTGACCATTTACAAATTTATACAGACGGATCACGTCTAGAAAATCAAGAAACGGGATCTGCTTTGTGTTATACCAGCGTTAAAAATTGAAAAATCATATCATGTTGGTAAACATCACTCGATATTTACAGCAGAACTTGTAGCAATATTAATGGGTCTTACTTATATTCTTGATTTGCCATTATGTATATTTCAAATTCTTTTTTGTGTGGATTCTAAGTCGGTATTGTATGCTTTAAAATCTCCATGTTACAAGAAAACTTCAAAAATTATATTGGAGATTAAGCATGTCATACATCTCTTGACCTTAAAGGGAATAAATGTAAATTTTTGTTGGGTGCCTTCACACTCTGGATTCTTTCCAAATGAGTGGGCAGATAGAGCTGCTAAGAGAGGTGCAAAACATGAATTGGATTCAATAGAATTGCATGTGCCTTTATCCTTGCAAGAGGGGTACAGCTTACTAGAACAGAAATCATGGAGAAAGGTCATTGAAACAAATCAGCGAAATGGGAGATTGTTAACTAGGACCGCGATCAATATCAATAATTTAACAGTTGTGAACCATTCAAAGACTTGTGTAAATGTTTTCATGTCAAGAAGAATTAATACATTATTTTATAGAATGAAACTAAATGCATTGACAACCAAATTCAGCAAAAATGGTAAATGTTTGTGTGGTGAGAATATCACTAATACTCATATACTGTTTGACTGCAAGAGTGTAAAGTCTTTCATGCCCCATTTTTCTGAAAACTCCCTTACCAGTATTTTCAATAATTTAAAATTGGCATTTGAAATTGTGAAAGGTCTCTGTTACAGTCCCTTAGGACATTTGTTATAGTTGCATTAATGTTAGTGAGTTGTTGTTTTTTTTCATGTTTTTATTATTCCTGTTCCATTATCAAGTTTCTTTGTGTGGTGGGTGGGGGGTGAGGTGGTGTTTTTTTTTTTTTTTTTTTTTTTTTTTTCCCGTCTAATATCACTAAAAGTGAACAGACGTAAAATTGAAGAACAACAACAACAACAACAACAACACACACACACACACACACACACACACACACACACACACACACACACACAACAACAACAACAACAACAACAACAACAACACACTACAACAAACACACACACACACAGAACAAAAAAAAAAGATGTCTTATTGTCTCACATAGAGGTTGAAGTGGAGGAAGTTGGTGAGGGCA
>CM060329.1:30430650-30450650 GCA_030674155.1 Stramonita haemastoma | reverse complement strand
AACTTTATTTTAGAAGATCCTTTCTTCCCCACCTCTATTTCCCTTCCTTTCTTTCTCCTAACAAAAAGGGGGTCTAACTTGGCTACCCCCTCAAAGGGCCTGGAATAAAATACAACAGTCACATGTTAAGTCCCCCCCCCCCCCCCCCCCACCCCCCACACACACTTTCTTCCAATGCTGAGCACTGTATAGGCCTACAACTTCAAAAAACCAAAACCACGACTAGGCTAGCAAGTCTCCAGTTGACACTAACTGTAACTAGTGTAAGTACCACGACAGTAGTGCAGAAAAAGCAAAACAACTTTTCCTTTTTTGTTTTGTTTTTATTTATTTCCCGTGGATAATCTAGATCAGTGGATGTGGGGGGGGGGGGGGGGGGGGGGGGGGGTCAATCTCGACTGCAACAACATACTGGAAGGTAGGTCACAATAACAATAATAACAAAACTGATCGGATACTAAATTTGTACGAAAGGACGAGTTCGATTACCCACTGTCACAAGACTCCAACTGGACGTCGCATTCATCACATTTGAGCGATTTGACTTACCGTGAAATTTTCATTAGTTTCTGATCCAGTAATCTGGACTGTCCTAGCAGCAGAAAAACTGTCATCTCTGCCAAAATGCGCCATATCTCATTGTTGAATTAAACGCTAAAATCCTGCTGTTGATGAAAAAACTTCCTCTACTCTGCTGTAGGACTGCGATTTTTCTCTAAATACGGGCCCCCTGGAGGATCACATTAGAGTTATTTCCCATCGAATTCAAGGTGAAGGTCGTCCACTTTCATAATCCCGAATACATTTTGCAGAAAACCACTAGAACAAGTGTGTGTGCCTGGGTTAAGCTGCGTATGAAGTGATAATTTTTGTGCCTCCTAGTTCTAAACAGCATGTCTAAGTTTATTCGCACAGTGCTTCAATCTGGTGGCCGAAGATTGCGACGATCGACATTGCTTTTCAAAGAGAGTGAAAGCAGACCATTCACAACTCATCCGTTTTGCCAAAGACCTGATTTTTCTGTCGAGGACACCAAAGGACATGTCTCTCACAATCTGCGAAGAGGCCATAGAAATAGCATCGACAGTCAGATACGCTCATTTCACACATGTAGATCGGTAATGTCATCAGGGGCTGGGCAAGAAGTGGGTAGTTTAACAACGGAAAACCTCATAGGAGCTTGGTTTAACGAAGCGAGTCCCTTTGGGTCAGTTTGTGTTCGCAATGTCCCATTTGACGTTCACATTCAACCGCTCAATCCCATGGAATACCCAGATCTGAACAAAAGTATCGTCAAACTGTTTTACAAAAACGCCAGCAGTCAACCCCTGGTAGGGCACAAACTGAGTGAGATGGGCAAGTTGGCCAACACCAAAGTGTGTGTGGAGGAAGGTGCGCTGAGCGTGGCCTGTGATGTGCCGCAAGGTGTGCAACTGCCTCTTACGTGTGTTATCACAGTGCCACTCAAGTTTGGTGAGTGGCCTGCATCAGTGTCAGAGTGTGTGTGTCACTGTGGTGTGTGTGTGTGTGTGTGTGTGTGTGTGTGTGTGTGTGTGTGTGTGTGTGTGGTGAATTCTTTTATTTTGAAGATAATGGAATAAGCACTCCTGTGCCTTTTTTGCATCCAGTGCCAATGTGCATGCACCTCTTGGGAATTTTGTCATCCACTCCCACTGGTACACAATGGCCTATTCTTCCAAAGGGTGGAACAGGTTTAAATGTGTGCACAAGATGAAGATCTGCATGTGTTTGCACATGTATGGGACATCAGTTTATAGACCCATCCAAAAGACTTTTGGGGGAATGGAGTCAGTGCTGATGTTAACTCCAAGGAAAAAATTCCCTCAAACAGGTTCTGGCTCAAACTCAAATTATACCCACTAGGGCACCAGATCACAAGCACATTGCTCAAGTCTAACTACTACTGTACTAGGCTATAGATCTATCTATCCACAGTACCCAGTTCCCACCTCCATGCCCACCCCCACCATATTGATAGTCTGATCTAACATCGCAAAATGAACATCAACTCTAGCAGCAGCAATGAGTAAGATCTATCCATGGATTTTTCCATTAGTTTGGTACATATGATATAATCTTTTTTTTGTTTGTTTGTTCCTTGATTAGATCACCAACATGACCAAGGTTCACAAATATTGAGATTTTTTACATGATCTATCTTTTGGCTCCTATTATTAAGGTAGCCGCATTCAGACTTCAAGGATAGATGGTCAGTGAAAGTGGCAAATCATAAAAAAAAACTTCCATGCTAGGGGGACCATTTGTAGCATACATTTCTGTTGAATCTTTTAAGTCTTTTCAGAATGAAATTTTAATATATAACATTTAAAACCAGAGGAACAGAGTCCGTTGGAGGAGTGTTGTGCAGCCCTTTGTTCCCAAGGGAATTCAAAGGCATAAGTCAAGTCATTTATTGATTTAAAAACAACAAGAAAACCTTTTTTTAGTCATGGTGATGGGAGTGTATCTCAATCTGTTTCCAGATGTGGACATAGAGGGCAGTGGTGGGGGCAGCGTGAGCATCAGTGGCCTGGAGAGTGACCGGGTGTGTGTGCGCCTGAAGCAGGGAGACTGTTGTCTGTCCAGTCTCAAAGTACGATCATAACGATGGTGTCACTAGTAATACTATTAGTACAGTCGTTGTACTATTACTGCAGCCAAACTCATTTGTGTGTGTGTGTGTGTGTGTGTGTGTGTGTGTGTGTGTGTGTGTGTGTGTGTGTGTGTGTGTGTGTGTGTGTCCATGAGTGTGTTTGTGTGTACACGTGTGTGTACATGTGTGTGTGTGTGTGTGTGTGTGTGTGCGTGCACGCGTGCACATGTGTGTTTAACAAAAACACTTTTTTTGTTTTACGGGATGAAATAGCTTAGTGGTCAGAGCACTTGCTTTCCCCAAGCTAAGGTTAAGTAGCATTGAGTGTTGCTACCAATTTGATAGGTGACCGTTTGCATACTTTGGCTTCAATACAGTCCTCTAGTTCACCCAGCTGTAAATGGGTACCTGTCCTCTTGAGGGTCAGGGAAGATAAAGCAGCGAGGGAGAGGAGATGGGCACCACCACAAGGTGCTGGCCCCAGGAGAAGTGAGGTCTTTGATGCCTCGCTCCCCTACGACCACGTAGGTTATGGGACACCTTTTCCTAAAGTTTTGTTTGTTTTACGCCTTTCATTAAAGAGAATGATAGTAATCCTCAAAGCACATTATGCAGGCATTGTTTTTGAGTGGGGTTTTTTGTTGTTGTGGGGGTGTTGTTTTAGGGTGAGGTTGTTCTCTGCTGTTGGTTTGTTGGTTTTGTTGTTGGTTTTTTTTGGAGTTTTTTTTTTCTAAAACTAGTAAAAGTTTTGTTTAAATATTCATTTTGAAACCTAGATATGTGAGAAATTCAAATTGTTATGCTGTGTGTGATTCAGACAGGGAGTGTGACTGTGGAGTGTAGCCATGGGAGCATCAGCAGCAGCAGACAACTCCTGGGTGCCATCAATCTGCGCTGTGGAAGTGATGGGGTATGGCAGCAATCATCACTTTTTTCCTATGTCCAGCTGAAGAATGAAAAAAAAATCAATTTTAATATAAACTAAGGAGAGGTGGTGGTCAGGATAGCCTAGGGGATAGAATAGAGTGTTGTGCTTGAGATCTGATCACCTGGGAGAAAGCGACCATGGAGGCACCCGTTTTAGGAGACTTTACCCTGGAGTTAGCATCAGTATTGACTCCACTCCCCCAAAAGTCCTTCGGATGAGACTATAATTAGTATTTAAACTTAGGCCCCATGTCTAAGCATATGTAGAACATTCTGCACACACACTAAAAACTGCTCTGCCTTGCAGGAGAGTAGGCCATTTCATGTCGGTAGGAACAGATTAAAAACTTTTAAAGAATGCTTGTGTGATGAACACAGGTGTCATTGCGTAATGCTTGGACACCATCCTGGAAGTAACTTAATGGTGGGTAAAAAACAGTCACATACATAATGCAAAAATCTCACCATTGGTGAACCTCTGGGCTCTAGCCAAGGATTAAAAAAAAAACAACAACAACCAGAAAACACTTCCATTTTTTACATTCATGAACTGATGCATTATATATATATATATATATAGAGAGAAGAGAGAGAGAGAGAGAGAGAGAGAGAGTAGAGAGAGAGAGAGAGAGAAGAGAGAGAGAGAGAGAGAGAGAGAGAAGATTATAACTTTATCCATTTTTGAAACAAAGTTGATTCTTCTTTTTTTCTGTTCCTCAGTTAGAGCTCTGAGGTTCACCAATCATGAGATACTTGTGTATGCAGCCATCTTGGTTTTCTTTGTCACCTTTAAGGTAGCCCCATTTCAGCTTCAGGGATACAGTTAGTTTTCAGGACTATCAAACTGGGAAGAAAGGGCAAAGCTGGGAATCAAAACCAGAACCTCACAGTTTACTTGTTAGGCAGGTGAACGTCTAAACTGTGCTGCCACCTTTCTTCTTATCCATTTTGGAAATCGTATACAATTTTTAATATTTTTCATTTGAAATCGTATCCATTTGATTGTTTTTTTTCATTTTTGAAATAAACTGTATCATTTTTGGATGTAAACTTCATTCATTTCTGATATGTCCATAATTTAAACTTTACGTAAATATCATCCATGTTTAGTATAGAGGCTTTATTTGTTTAAAATGTAAACTGTGTCAATTTTTGTTGTAAATTTCATCCGTTTTTTATATATATAGATTTTATCCGTTTGTAATGTAAGAGTGCTTCATGTAGTTGGCAGGACTGCAGCACATGTTATGTTATCTGCCTGCCAGTCTTACAAGGGCACTACTCTGTGTGGCCTGCGTGATGTTTTATATAATTAACCCATTTTTAGTGGAGACTTTATCCACTTTTTTATTTAAACTATCCATTCTTTGTTATGTATTTTGACCACTTTTTATAATGTACTGTTTCTTTTTTTCTTGTATCAGTGCATTCATGCAGACCGACTTCAGGGCAAGTCAGTGACATGTGTGACAGAGCATGGTGACATCGACATCAAGACGGTGTATGCTGACTCGTCGAGCTGTCAGTCGCTGTCTGGCAGTGTGCACATCCGTGACTGCCATGGGGACATGACGGTTGAGACTGACGGAGGAAATGTGACTGTTGGTATGTTGTCATGTTTTGTTGTGTGTGGGTTTTTTTTTGTCTGTAATGGAGTACAGTGGAGTTTTCTGTAGGGTAATGTAGGGTTGTGATGTGGAGTGGAGTGGAGTGGAGTGTAGTGTAGTGTAGTGTAGTGTAGTGTAGTGTAGTGTAGTGTAGTGTAGTGTATGTGTAGTGTAGTGTAGTGTAGTGAAGTGAAGTGTATTGCAGTGCCATGCAGTGTATTGTAGTGTAATGCCCTCTCTTTCCTCTTTTTCGCCTTTATCCAATTTCACTTTGGTGGAAAGACATTGAATTAATGAATACACACACATTCTCTCTCTCTCTCTCTCTCTCTCTCTCTCTCTCTCTCTCTCTCTCTCTCTCTCTCTCTCTCTCTCCGCTACGCACGCACCACGCACGCACGCACACACACACACACACACACACACACACACACACACACACACACACACACACACACACACACACACACAGTGTCTCTAAAAGCTGTTCCTGCCCAATCAGAAATCTGTATTTAAATCAGAACTTATTTTGTCCCATCAGAAACTATTATTGAGATCAGAGCTGTTCGTGTCCAATCAGAAACCTGTATTAAAATCAGAACTATTTCTGTCCGATCAGATACCTGTAATTAAATCAGAAGTGTACATTTCTGTCCAATCAGAAACCTGTATTCAAATCTGAAGTACTTTTGTCCAATCAGATTACTGTATTTAAATCAGAACTATTTCTGTCCAATCAGATTCCCTGGATGGCAAACTGTCAGCAGACCTGGTGGAGGGATCGGTCGATGTTTACGTCACAAGACAAGATGGTGTGCGTCTTCACACACAGAAAGGTGGGACAGACATCCAACTTGGTTGATGTGCTCTAGCCAAGATATATATATATATATATATATATATATATATATATATATATATATATATATATATATATATATATATATATATATATATATTCATATTCTACATTTCTCTGCATAGGCAAAATGTATGATAGGAGAAGTCAGAACTACCACCTAGGAAAACAGCCTCGCTCAATTTGCTGGTGTGTCCCAATTTAGTAGGTATTCCTTCCCAAGGGAGGAAATTAGGACCTATTCATAACAACAACGAAAAACATGAATGACAGGTAGTCCTTTTTTTCTTCAGGGAACATTACTCTGAGGTTCTCAGAAGATGGCAGCAGCAGCCTGAAGCTTGATGCGACAGTCATAGAACAGGAGGAGTCTCTGACGTTTGAGCTGAATGATCAGGGGGAAGGTGAGTGTTGGGGGGGGGGGGGGGGGTGTCTGTGTGTGAGAGAGTGAGTGAATGAACCTGTGTGTGTGTGTGTCTGTGTCTGTGTGTGAAAGAGTGAGTGAATGAATGTGTGTGTGTTTGTGTGTGTGTGTGTGTGTGTGTGTGTGTGTGTGTGTGTGTGTGTGCGTTTGTGCACGTGTGCATGCGTGTGTATGAAAGAATGAGTGAATGAACCTGTGTGTGTGTGTGTGTGTGTGTGTGTCTGTGTCTGTGTGTGAAAGATTGAGTGACTGAACCTCTGTGTGTGTGTGTGTGTGAGCACACGCATGTTTGTGTGTGTGTGTGTGTGTGTGTGTGTGTGTGTGTGTGTGTGTGTGTGTGTGTGTGAATCTATAAATCTGTGTGTGTGTTGGAGGGGGGTATACCCGTGTGTATGCGTGCCTGTTTTACCTCTGTTAACCCTTTGCTGGGCACAACGCCCCAAAGCGCCCGACCCTGTCCTTGGGCAAAACGCCCCAAAGCGCCCGGCGACACGACCGTCACTTCAGAGCGATCATACAGTCGAAATTCCCGCCAATCTCGCTTCAAATCTCGTGAATATAGAAGCCACGAGACTGCCCGCGAGACTTCCGCATGTTTATTACAAATGGCGGCGATTGGAGTGAGTTTGTTGCAAGTTTTGGAGGAAAAAATCGCAAATTTTTCCAAGATGGATGCTATCTTCGAACCCGACATTTACGATCGTTTTTGCAGCTTCCATGCCGAAAATATGACGCTGTGAGATGTGTATCTAGGCTCAAATATCGATGTAATCGATCCTAGTAGTGTGTGCACTTCTGAGTTTGTTGACTGAAGTGAGAGAGACGACTTTGACTACGGCGAAGTTCGAGACGAAAATCGATCGTCAAATCTAACACGGCCGATACGCGTTTTGAATTCTACTCTTAGATTTGGGGAAATTATCGTGGATTTCAAGTTCGGCAATGGTTCAGAACTTGATATATTTTGTTATTTGGTTGCTATTTGGGATTTTGATACGGTAGCGGCTCAAACTTGAACGTTAAGCTGATCGCGATCATCGGTAAACAAAAATGGCGATCGTCGGAATGTTCGATGTGTTCGTGCACCATTTATCAAAAAAACTAAAAAACCAACAGTAGGTTGAAAATATCTTTTCTATAATTGTTTCTTAATGTTTTAGTTTTTATTTAATCAAAATCCATGCACGCATTCTAAAGTTATTGCAACGCTAACTGTAACACACACAAACCAATCAATGACTTTGTGTGTTTATGCATTATAATTCTAAAAGAAAATAAAAATAATGACAAAAATTGGGTATTAGCAATTTCTTTATTCATTTCTGCATCTTGCTGTTTTTATTTCATCAAAATCCATCTGACCATTGTAGAGTTATTGCATGTTAAATACATACACCCACTCACAAGCCATCCACCTCCATTTTCTCTGCCCGGCAGGAAGGTGACAAATGATTTTGCTGTGCCCAGCAAAGGGTTAAGCATATGCATTTGCACATGTCTATGCTTGCATGTATGTATGAGTGTGTGTGCTTTTGTGTGTACATGCATGCTTGCGTGCACACAATCGTGCATGTCTCATGTGTGTGCGTACTACAGATCACACACTGAAAAGAGATCTATGTTGATTGCAGGCTTCCTAAAGGCCCCAACAGAGCACACTGTGGCAGCATCAGCACCCCAGGGAAAGATCACTCTCAAGAAACAGGACTGGCTTTCTGCCATCAAATTACAGTTCTCAAACACTACCCCGTAATCTCTCTCTCTTGTTTGTTTGGTTTTGGGAAAGGGGGGAGGGGGGGTTATACTGTTTGTAAATCAGGAAATATTGAGTGCTACTGTGGACGTGTGTAATGATTAGCATGGCTGTTATACTTATGTGTTTTGGGGTTGTTGTTTTATTTCATTTCTCAGCTAGAGCTCTGAGATTCACCAATGGTGAGATAATTTTACATATGCGACTGTTTGTTCCCACCATTAGTTTGCCACATTTTGACTTGGTATGTATATATTTATGTGTAAATATATTTGGGTACCTACAGCTGTTTGGCAAAAGGTCTGAACTTCTCATGTAAAGAGTCAGTGATGTTAAACTGAGTGATACCAGATGGATGAAGATTATGGGCTTTTCCTATCTCCTGAATCTGCAGACCTGCTAGAGACATCATGTCTGTTCATTGTATAAGCATGCATATATGCATGATAAAGGTCTCATAATTCATGTCAGTATTTTGGGAGTGTTGGATGAAATATATGAATAAAAAAGACTAATGTAGGCTACAGAGCACAGAAACGTCTTGATATAAGATGGTTGGTCAGGGAAACTCCTAGGTGAAGCTGACTCCAACAAACAAAATGCTGCTCCTTCCGTGCAACTGTATGTATCGGTATGCAAAATCATGGAGAATAAACTGTACGGTTCTCCTCTTTTTTTTTTTTTTTTTTTTTTTTTTTTTTGTTCCTCACCAAGAGTTTTGATGCTCACCAATGGTGAGATTTTGCGTAGGCCACCATTCTCTCCCCCACCCTCCCAACCATTTAGGTAGCCACATTCTGATTTTTGGTTCTTTTGACTGTCAAAACTCTGCCTGTGCTGGGCAGGCAGAGAGATGGGCCAGAAAGTAGAAGTACGAACAAGAAGGTAGGTGCCAAAATGGTTTAGACATTCACCAGTCTAACAAGTAAAGCTTGAAGTTCTGGGTTCCATTCCCAGTTTTACCTTTTCTTCCCAGTTTGATGAGAAAATCGAACTGATTGGCAAGTCTTTTTGGAGGAGACTCTAAACCAGTCAGTCCCATGTGCTTATAGAATGGTGCATGTAAAAAAACAACAAAAAAAACCCAACAGTTGAAAATCAGAAAGAGCAGGGAGGTACCTCCTGACTGTCCTGGCCAAATTGGTAGGTTCAATTCCGAACAGTCTTTCTGAAGTAGGAGTGCAGCTATATTAATGGTTTGCATGTGTACAAAGTGCAACCCGAACTCTTGTTGAGGAGCGGAAAGAAAAAGAAGAAAAACCAAACTTGGCAAAAGAAGGTGTCTGTCTGTTTAATCAGGTATCCTAGCAGTAGGCCATTCTGTCATTATAGTTTCCTTTCTTGTTCGATGAGGGACAGGTCCATGCAGGTTTGCACAGGTATTTCTCTGTGTTGTGTGGGTGTGCTCCTTTTGTTATGTTATGCTGTGAATAGTGAGTGTGAATAAAAAGGAGAAAAAAAATTATGTGGTTGTGTGTGTGTATGTGTGTGTGTTGTTGTTGTGTGTGTGTGTCTGTCTGTCTGTCTGTCTGTCTGTCTGTCTATCTGTCTGTCAGCTAACTATACCCTTGCATTGGTTAATGGAAACAGCCTTACATAGATAGAGGTATCTGTGTGTGATTCCTATGCAGATGAACCTCTGATGTTCTGATCTCTGTCAATGTCAGCCTCTGTTGCAATCCAAGTGTTGTCTGTTTAGGAACTTTTTTTTTTCGATTCTTTTATTTCAAGAATATGATTAAGCATCATGTGCTTTTTTCTTTCATCCACTCTGCATGTTCAAGTCATTAAGTCAATTTTGTCATTCATTTCCACCAGCACAAATAGCCTACTCTTCAAAGGTGAAAAAGGCTTCGATGTGTATTAAAGATGTTCTGCATGTGTTTGCACTAAGACCTCGGTTTGCAGTTTAATCCGAAGGACTGAAAGAACAATGCTCATGGAGAAGGATGTCAGTTTACCTGTTAGACTTTGGTAACACCGTTACTGTCATGGGTTTAATAACAGTTTTATCTTAGAGCAGTTTCAGTCAGCCCTTCCCCTCCCCACCCCTCTTTTCATGTTGATTCAGTGTTTTCAGTATTCTCCCAAATCTTAGCTTGCATTCTGTCAAAGTGGATTTTCAGATCACAATTTTTTTGCCCGTGCACATCCCCATTATATAGAACTACTGGCTTGGAGTACTTGTACCTCTGCCCTGATCCTCCCTAATCCCACCCCTCTGAAACACCCCTGCCCCACCCACCACCCCCTTTTCAAATCCCCATTCCCACAGCAACACACCACACACACACACACACACACACACACACACACACTAACACACACCCACACACACACACACACACACCACACACACACACCACACACAATCAGATTAAAGTAGGATGCATGCACATACTTTATATTCTTTGTATAAAAGAATTCAACAATAGTTTGCTTACATATCACTTTTGTATTGTAATGAATAGAAATCTCATGAAGGAACCACTGCACACAGAGCTTGCAACACTGCTGTCACACCATCACAGTCATGTTTGTTTGTTTTCTCACTGACATCATTCTGTTCACATTCCTCTGATGAATAAAAATTGTGATTCTTGAAAAATATTCTGCAACATTATTCACTGTTGTCTGCAGAACCTCAAGGACTGCATTCGTATTCTTCATGATGAGCACACAAATAACCGGTCCCTTTACCATCACAGTGGTATTTTCTGTATCAATCCATACACCAATGCTGTTGAATTTAATGATGAAACCTTGCAGTCTGGTGAATAACACACAAACGATGACATTATCTGCAGAATTGCGATGATTAATTTATCCATCTTCATTAGCATAAGAAAAACAATCATTGTAGACTCCCCATCATTACAAAATTTAAAGACGAAAATAAGAATTTCAAGCTTATCCAATGAAATGATACAAAAACATTTTCTCTTGCAACAGCCAATGAAACTGCCATAAACAAAATTATATTTCCCTTCATCAGCCAGTGAAATGTCATAAAACATTTATAGATCTATATCAGCCAATGAAATGCCATAAATATTCTCCTACATTCACCCAACGAAATTCCATTAAAACATTGCAAAATTTTATTATCACTTTCATTTCACTCATAACTTTATCTTCAGGGTTTTAAAGCCACGTTCATGATCGAAACGCAGGTGAATAAGCAAATATCTCCGATTATTAAACAACAAACCCACACATACAAACATTTTGATTTCATTCTTTCAACAAACATTCAAAACATTCCAAGATGGAGCATTCCAAGTGACAATATTAAATACCCCACACAAAATGATCATGTGTGTAATTCCCAATAATAACATAACAGTCGTTCCATGCAGATGGTTAATGGTTTCACAGCAGTCCCCATACAATAGTAGACAACAAAAACATTGGCACGCATACAGGCATCATTAACACACGCGAAGCTAGGCAACACTGACATTGAGCAGAAAGCAACCTGACCAGAACTGGGCGGGGAGAAGAGGAAGGCATACAATGTAAGCTATCGTCGGTGGACACTTGTCTATTCTCTGGCACGATCACAGCATTGGTGGCAGGGGGTGTGTAGGGGTGGGGGTGGACACTGTTAGTGCACACACTGTCCTGCAGCGGGAAACACACTTAAGCAAGATGTAATACACATAATTAAGCAAGAAACACACCTGACCAAGATACTTAAGCAAGACACACACTAACTTAAGCAAGACACACTTGACCAAGACACACTTAAGCAAATCACACACTAAAGCAAGACACACTCTGAAGCAAGACACACTCTTAAGCAAGATACACACTTAAGCAAGACACACACATAAGCTTGACACACACTTAAGCAAGACGCATACTTGAGCAAGACACACACTTAAGCAAGACACACTTAAGCAAGACACACACTTAAGCAAGATGCACACTTAAGCAAGATGCACACTTAATATGCACACTTAAGCAAGATGCACACTTTAAGCAAGACGCACACTTTAAGCAAGACGCACACTTAAGCAAGACGCACACTTAAGCAAGATGCACACTTAAGCAAGATGCACACTTGAGCAAGATGCACACTTGAGCAAGATGCACACTTGAGCAAGACGCACACTTGAGCAAGACGCACACTTGAGCAAGACACACACTTAAGCAAGACGCACACTTTAGCAAGACACACACTTAAGCTTGATACAGACTTGAGCAAGATACAAGCTGGGATCTTGACATTATTATATCACACATCGTGTAGTAGGGATTCTGACGTCACACGCCACACACATCATGTAAGGATTCTGGCATCATGTGTACACCACGTAGGGATTCTGACATCATATATATCCCAATTCCTGTGGGGATTCTGACCTCATGTATCCCACAACGTGTCGCAGTTCTGACATGACTATTACATCACGCATCATATAAGGCTTCTGACACCATCATTATATCACACATCCACATCATACAAGCCAAATCATATCATCATCCATAAGAACCAGCCTGTTGAGCGGTGCCAGTTTTTGATTGTCGCTTCTGTTTTTTTTCAGAGAGAGAGAGAGAGAGGGGGAGAAAGACATAGAGAGAGATAGACAGACAGAGACAGAGAGAGATCAGAAGATGTCAAAGATGCATTGCGCAGGTTAGTTCTCAGCCCCCCCCCCCCTACTGCAGACATCATACAGCTACCTAACGGGGGCCAATGTTTCTTGATCAGCTGTACTTCAAGGGTGTAAAAAACAGTTTTAAAAACCGTCCACAGTCACATTAAGATAAATAAATAACAGCTTTGTTCAGTGTCTGTGTCGTCCATGTCCAAGTGTGTGTGTGTGTGTGTGTGTGTGTGTGTGTGTGTGTGTGTGGTGTGTGTGTGTGTGTGTGTGTGTGTGGTGTTGGGGGGGGGTATGGGCAGTTTATTCTTTTTTTTGGTGATACATAGTACTTTGCTTGTTATCTATATGAATTTCTCTATTCAAGGTCATAAAGAAGGGGGGGGGGGGGGGTGCGCACTCGCGCGTGCGTGTGTGCGCGCTCGCGCATGTGTGTTTGTGTATGTGTGTTGCTTATTCTGTTATCTTTTGATAATTATATGACCTAATATAATCAATAGCTTGTAATCTACATGTGTTTCTCTATTTGAAATCATAATGTAAGTGAGAGAGTGTGTGTGCGTGCACGCGCGCGCGTGTGTATATGCACGCACGCGCGTATGTGTGTGTGTGTGTGTGTGTGTGTCACACATACACACACACACACACACACACACACACACACACACACACATACACACACACACACACACACACACACATACACACACACACACACACCACACACACACACACCCCAACCTTTGCTGGGTATAAACTGCTGAAAGATGAAGCATTTCTTGTTTTGATTTTTCACTCTGGCTAGAATCACTGTGTGCGTAAATAAAACATAAAAAAGAAGATACCAACTTACCCATAAGCTTTAAAACAAAAAAGTCCTTTTAAGCGTGTACACGTAACATCTCATATTCATCACATAAGAAAATATGCTGCTTTTGCCTTGTCAATTTTGCAATGTGTTTTCAAGAAAAAACATAACAATAAAACCAAACAAGAAACAAAGGCAAAAAACAAAAAAAAACTTGAAAATTGTCATCGGTGATACCAGTCTTATTCCAAGCACATTTATAACCACAGAAGCTTGAGATCACGTTTGATCATCATCATCATCATCATCATCATCATCATCATCATCATCATCATCATCATCACCATCATCATCATCATCATCATCACCACCATCATCATCACCACCACATCATCATCATCATCATCACAGTCACATGACGAGAATGGACGCCATTGTCGTCATATGCCTGGTGATGACAAAACTGAGACCAACGCGTTCTTATCCTCCCCCCCCCCCCTCCCCCCCGTCCAATGTGGTTTGTCTTTATTCAGCCTTTGGCTAAACAGCGCCATGTCTTCATCCAGTTTTTCATCTGTCTTCCCCCTGCGTCTTCCTCCCGAAGTATCGACTGTAGATTTTAAAAAGGGAGTCCAATAGTAACTGTAGATTTATTTGATTAAGCCATTCACAAAACAATCCTGTTTTAAAAACAAACAACAAAACATCTATCTCGATAATGTTGCTCAGTTCAACACTTGTAGGGCCTAGTGCCTTAACCCTCAAGTCTATAATTATGACTACATTAGTTTTCTTCCTGTGGTTTTCTTTATTATATTATTCTCCTAGCTATCTGAGCAGTCTTCGTGGCAACAAAATGACAAAGTGTTGGGTATGGGGCCAGAGCCTGTCGGAAGTCTATCCCTTCCCTGTTACAGATAGCATGTTGGGTATGTTGGCGTGGCTCATCACTCCAGCTTTACTTTGGTTAAAAGTCTCATCAGAAAAGCTTTCAGTTCCGGGACATGAATCTGGTACCAACTTTGGAGACCCTGGTACCACCAACTTCAGAGACCCCCATCCCCTTCCCGCCTTATACAGACAGCTTCTAACCTTCCAGCTGATGTTGCTAGAGTGTCCACTAACATGCCCCAGCTCATCTTGAATCTACTGTGGCTGCGAGCGTTCGTTCAGCGTGCCTTGAATGTGCACAAACATGCCCCAGCTCATCTTGAATCTACGGTTGCTGCGAGCGTTCGTTCAGCGTGCTTCGTGTTCCTGTTCTTTACTGTTCACCCTGCTACTACTGTATATATACACACAGCAAGCAAGCGTCCTCCTCTGCCCCTCCCCTCACTCATATCCTCCAATCCTCATCCCCATCATCCGCTACCTGATACATGGACAGCCTCAAAGCTCTCTGTCGCTTCTCAACACCGGCCTGCACCGCCTGTAACAGATCCCGGTCAGCTGCCGTCAAGGCGCTCCTCTCCCGGGAGCGGGAACGAATGTAGCGCATCTTGCTTTGGCGGGACTGCGTTCCATGGGCATGGGCGTGGGCATGGGCAGCCGCCGTCTGGGCAGGGGCGGATCGCCGACGGCTGCGGTCAGGGTGAACGATGGTGTCGGCGGAGCGTCCCCGCACGGAGTAGACGATGGTGTAGCGGGGGTGGTTGTGGCCGTGGGGAGGGGGGTGGCGGGTGGGGGCACGGCCCCGCGGCACGGAATTGTACAGGCCGGAAGAGCGGGCGGCGCCATGTTTGGAGGTGGAGGAGGAGGAGGCATGCTGGGAGTGGGAGGAGGGCACGGCCATGGTGCGGGGGCGGTACATCCGGGGCACGGTGTCCTTGACCCTGGGGGCGGTGTCCTTGTCGCTGAGGACGTCAGGCGAGGTGTCGGCGCGCCAGAGGCCGTCCGGGGAGGGGATGGGGATGGAGTAGGGCTGGGGGGAGAGGGGGCGCTCCTCGCTGCGGCTGCGCTCGGGGTGGCGGGGGGTGGAGGCGGCGAAGATGAACATGTCGTCATCCACCTCCACCACCGGCGAGGAGAAGTCCAGGGGGCTGAAGGCTTCCTCGCTGGAACATACACACGTTCACACACACGCAGGCATGCACGCACGCGCGCGCACGCACGCACAGGCACGCACACACACACATCATCATCATCATCATCATCATCATCGTCACCAACATCATCATCACAGCAACACACACACACACAATCATCATCGTCATCGTCATCATCATCATCATCATCATCATCATCATCACACACACACACACACACACACACACACACACACACACACACCACACACACACACACACACACACAGAGAAACACACACACACACACACACACACACACAGCCATCAGCACTCTGAACATGTCTGTCTAGCCAGCAATCTGGCTTCCATCACCACCTCTCAGAGGGCTACCTCCTTCCCCACCCCCATTCCCTTTCACTACACCTGAACGGAGGCTAGTTTTTCAGATGAGGTAATAAACCAAGGCCCTGTGAGCGATACACATTCAGTCTACATGGAAGAACCTATGTCCCTAGTAAAACTCTATTTTAAAAAAGCCACTCTGGTAAGGTAAAGGTGTCCCATAACCTATGTGGTCGTAGGGGAGCGAGGCGTCAGAGACCTCAGCTTCTCTAGGGGCCAGTATATTGAGGGCGGCGCCTATCTCCTCTCCCTCGCTGATTTAACTTCCCTGACCCTAAAGAGGGGCAGGTACCCATTTACAGCTGGGTGAACCGAGAGGACTGTACTGAAGCCGAGGCGCACAGTCACCCATCTAACTGGTAACCACGCTCGATGCTGCTTAACCTAATACGTAGCTTGGGGAAAGCGAGTGCTCTGACCACTGGGCTATCCCGTCCCCTCTGATAAGGAAAAAGACAGGGACAGAGGCAGAGACAGATAGACAGACAGTCAGACAGAGATAGACAGACAGACATTCAGATAGACAGACAGACAGACAGACAAATAGACAGATAGCAGACAGAAACAGAGAGACAGACGGACGGATAGACAGAGAGACAGACAGGACAGACAGACAGGATAGGACAGGATAGACACACAGACATACACATCGACAGACAGACGGACAGGCAAACAGACAGACCGACAGCCATACAGGCAGACTGACAAACATACGTGCAGGCAGACAGACAGCCATACAGGCAAACTGACAAACATACAGGCAGAAAGACAGACAGACTGACAAACATACGGACAGACAGACAGAGAGACAGGCAGACAGACAGACAGACAGAAAGACAGACGGACAGACAGACAGAGGCAGGATAAGAGAAGCCAGGTACCTCAGACTGGTGGTATCTTTCCGTGATTGAGAACGAGCCGTGCTGCTTTCTGCAACAAGAATGACCTCACAACTTGATCATGGCCTTTGTTGTCGCCATACTGACCAACATTTTGTGTTTTGTTTTGGCTTAGTTTGGTTTTGTTCTGTCTTTTTTCCCACTTGGTGATTTAGATGCAAGCACAGTCACACCTATACTCAACCAATATCTCTGTCTGTCTGTCTGTCTGTCTGTCTGTCTGTCTGTCTGTCTGTCTCTGTCTCTGTCTCTGTCTCTCTCTCTCTCTCTCACACACACACACACACACACACACACACACACACACACACACACACACACACACACACACACACACACAACACACACACACAAACAAACACACACACATTATATATAATTCAAGGTCAACTCCATCTGCTTTTATTTTTACTTAAAAAATGTTTTTACTTTGACACCACTTTAAACCACGGCAGATTTCTCTGCGTGAAAATCGTGCTGCTCTTCCCGGGCTGATCTCTCCACAAGAGCAGCGCCACCCATTATTTTTGTCCTGTTCTGTCTGCAATTGTATTTGTTTCCCTATCAGAGTGGCTTTTTATCTACATGATTTTGCCAGGAAAAACTCCCTTGTTGTTACGGGTTCCTTTACGTGCGCTAAATAATGATATGTAACACACGGGACTTCGGTTTATTGTCTCATCCGAAAGATTAGCACCCAGACCATATTTCATGGTCTAATGGACGGGGGAAAAGTTTTAGGCCCAACGGGGTGGATTCAAACCACCGCACACTTTCAACCCTTTTAAGTCCTTCGGATGAGACTTTAAACCGAGGCCCCGTGTGCGAACGCACGCAGAACATCTTGCGCACACGTTAAATCCTGTTCCGCTTTTCGTAAGAGTTGGCCATCGTGTGCCGGTGGGAACAGATGACAATATTTACAAAACTGCATACACACGGGGACCGGATGAAAAAAAGCACATGATTGCTTATTCTGTTATCCTCGATATAAAAGAATAAATAAATAAAAATAAATAAAATAAAATAAACCCGGACTTTGCGCTTTCTAGACAGGCGCGTTACCTCTAGAACACCAATCCACATGGATTTTTAAAAAATGTTTGTAGTCAATCCAACAGATTATGCATATTGTAAGGAAATGAGGAGAAATTTTGTATCATCATGGAATGATTTTTTTCCAACCAAAAATAGAAAAAATATGGAAATGCACAAACACCGTTTCAATGAATAAAAAATAAAGAGAAAAAAGAGCTTTCTCTACCGATCCATATGGATGGTCTTCAGCCGTGTAATCCTAATTATATTCGCTGGACACTCGGACAGATAACGTGGCTGACCTGAGGTTCTGTCCAGTGGCAGATGACGACGTAACCGCAGCCTGACCCGCTTGCTGTTGGTCAGTGTGGCGATCTGTTTCTCTGACAGTTTGTTGACCACCATGCCGTCAATCTGTCATGTTGACACAATGATTATAAATATATATACATACATATATATATATATATATATATATATATATATATATATACAATGATTGATATATATATATATATATATATATATAATTAGATAGACAGACAGACAGAGTCAGATAGATAGATAGATAATCGAAAACTAGTACTACTTCATGAGTGTTTTTACATCCAGTCCTCACGTGCGTGCAGTTTTATAAATTCTGTCATCTTTTTCCGACCAGTACAAATGGCCTACTCTTCCGAAAGGTAGAACGGGTTTTAATATAGGTTTAGGGTGTTCTGCGTGCGTTCGTACACAAGACATCGGTTTATAGTCTTAGTTGAAGGGCTTTAGGGGGAGTGCATTCGGGATTCAGTACTGAAGTTAACAAATAACTCTGAGGGTTATGGGAGGGGGGGGAGATCTCTTAAAACAGGTGCCTCGGTGGTGGCTCGAACTCGCACCATCAGTTTGCGAGCTCAACGCTCTATCCCCTAGGCGATACCACCCTCCCCACAAGTCCTTCGGATGAGACTATAAACCGAGGCCCCGTGTGCGAACGCACGCTGAACATCTTACGTACACGTTAAATCCTGTTCCACTTTTCGTAAGAGTAGGCCATCGTGTGCCGGTGGGAACAGATGACACGACTTACAAAACAGGGACTGGATGTAAAAAAAAAACACGAGTGCTTATTTCATTATCCTCGATATAAAAGAACAAATAAATAAATAAATGCACGCACAGACACACAGACACACAGACACACAGACACACAGACACACAGACACACACACACACACACACACCTGCAGAATGACGTCCCCAGACAGGAGGCCTGCTTTGCCAGCCGAGGAATTTTTCTCCACGCTTTTCACCACCACCTCCCCCGTCTCCATGTCCCTGCAACCAGCAACACAGCAACGGTGCAACATGTCAACAGTGCAACACATCAACAGTGCAACGCACCAACAGTCAACAATGCAACACATCAAAACCTCAATACATCAATACTGCAATACATCCATTCTGCAGCACATCAATACTGCAACATATTAAATTAATACTAAGACACATCAATACTGCAACCACATCATACTGTATAAATAAATAAATAAATGAATACACACACACGCACGCACGCACGCACGCACGTGCTTATTCCATTATCCTCGAAATAAAACAATGAATAAAAGAATGAATAAAATAAAAACACACACACACACACACACACACCCCACACACACACACACACACACACACACACACACACACACACACTGTTGACGGCACAGCCCAGTTTCCCAGAGGAACTGGGGTACACCAACACCTCCACTTCTGTCACCCCTACCCCCTCCTCCAGCGGTCCCACCATCCCTCCTCCCTGTGGTAACACTGCAACACAAATCAATCAATCAATCAATCAATCAATCAATCAATCAATCAATCAATCAATCAATCAAAAACCACCAACCAGCCAATCAATCGATCAATCAACCAATCAACCAACAGCAATAAATCGATCAATCAACGATCAGCATCAAGAACACAGAAACATATACAAGTTGAACTGCATTTCATCTTCAACACAAACGTTGTGATGTGGCTTCGA
>CM060329.1:30420650-30425650 GCA_030674155.1 Stramonita haemastoma | reverse complement strand
CAGATGTACATTGAATACGCATTGATTTACTTTTTTCGCTTTGTGTGTGTGTGTGTGTGTGTGTGTGTGTGTGTGTGTGTGTGTGTGTGTGTGTGTGTGGTGTGAGTGGCGCGCGCGCCGCGCGCACGCATGCATTCGTGCATGCGTGCTTGTGTGTACACGCGCCCCCTCACTCACTGGACTGCAGTCCTCCGGCACTGGTGGCACGGGACATACGGAGAGAGGTAGGGGCCGGCATGATGACGTCACCGTCGATGACGTCAGGCCAATTGTCCCACTGATGGTACGTCAACGAGAAGTCTGTACCTCCGCTATGGTGACCTGTGTGCGGCCTGTGCTGTAGGATCTGAAAACAGACGTCATAACACAGATGCTGAATATGTGTGAAAGGGGCTATGAACAAACACAAGCAACAGTCATAGTAGCAAGAATGATGTTAAAAAAGACAAATTAATAAGAGCGAGCTGATCGCGTTATTTCTTGCATGGGGGGGGGGGGGGGGGGGGGGGGTAGCCTGGTGGTTTAGAGCATTGAGCTCACGATCTGACGGCCTGGGTTCGAGCCACCACTGAGGCACCTGTTTGAGGGCATTTTTCCTCTGGAGTTAACATCAGTGCTGACTTTCCTTCCCTGAAACTGAGGTACCGATTACGAGCACACACATAACATCTTACTTTAACGTTAACACCCCTTCCGCTTTTTGGAAGAGTGGGCCATTGTAGCCAAAGGGAAGAGATGACATTTTTAAAATTAAAAACCTGCATACATACAGGTGTCGTGTTTAAACACATTTCCCCCAAGTCGGAATGCAGCCACCTAATGGTGGGTAAAAACGGTCGCATACGCAAAATCTCACGATTGGTGAACCTTAGAACTCTAACCGAGGATTGAATAAAAATTAAACAACTCAAAAAAACACCCAATCAAACAAACAAAAACCCAGAGGTCCCGTGAATGAATACATGCAGAGACAATCTCAAGTGAAAGCCCGTTCCTTCTACCATATGATATTTCTTCTTAAAACAAAAAGCAAAAACAATTTGACAGGTATTTTCTGTTTTGTGTCTTTACAATCTTCTATTTTGAGAATAGTTGAATAAGAACTCATGTGGTGTTTTTTGTTCTTTTACATCCAGTCCCCGTGTGCGTGCCATTTTGTAATGATGTCACCCGTTCCCACCGGTACATAATGGCTTACTCTTCCGAAAGGTGGAACAGGTTTTAAATTATGTGTTGAAGATGTTCTGTGTCCACGCGGAACCTCGATTTATAGTCTCATCAGACGGTATAAAACATATTTATGTACTAGTCTTCGGGATGTTAGGATGAAATTACTTAAGTCTGCATGGAACAAACATAGATAGAAACAACTTTCAAAATTCAATATTCTACTATTTATACATATAAATTTCGCTGAAGAAGAAGAAAGGTGGGGAGGGGGTGGAGAAGAAGAAGAAGGAGAGGGAGGAGAGGAGAGAGGGGGAGAAAAGAGAGAGGAGAGAGAGAGAGAGAGAGAAGAGAGAGAGAGAGAGAGAGAGACGAGAGAAGACAGACAGAGACAGACAGACAGACAGACAGACAGAGACAGACAGACAGAACAGAGACAGACAGAACAGAGAGACAGAGAGATGAGAGAGAGAGACAGAGACAGACAGACAACAGACAGACAGACAGACAGAATGAAGGCAGACAGACAGACAGACAGACAGAATGAATGAATGAATGAATGAATGAATGAATGAATGAATGAATGAATGAATATGTATGGTCTTTATTTTTCAAGGGCTACAGATAAGTATTCGCATACTGTTTTCATTGGGCTTTTGTCCCGATTAGGAACTATCAAAACAAAAACAAACACCCCCCTCCCCAAAAAAAAAAAAGAAAAAAAAAGAGAAAAAACAGACAAACAAAATCCAAACAAAGACGAACAAAAAACCAAAACCAAACAAAAAATAGCAACCGCCCCCCCCCCCCCCCCCCACCACACACACACAAAAAAACTACCCCTACCAACAACAAAAGTTCAACCTATGATTTAAAGAAAGTAGATAGAAATAGATTCAACCACGTAACCCCGAACTGGAATCAGAACTTGATAACTATTTGAACAAAAGAGATAGATATGTATTCAACAAACACATAATCCCCAACTGATCCGAACTTTAAGGTCAAAACAGTTTACACTTATTATGATTAAGTAGATCAGATAGATTGAAATAGAGAGGCGACAGCAGAAAAGAAAGCAACCCAAGCAAAATAAAATATGACATCAAAACATTTTCACAGATATTTCTATTCTATGAACTATATCACAGATATTTCTACTCTAAAAAATACTATGAATTATATATCTATATATCTCTTATATAAACAACTAACAACAAACAGACTCCATGAGAAGAGAGAGAGAGAGAGAGAGAGAGAGAGAGAGAGAGAGAGAGAGAGGAGAGAGAAGAGAGAGAGAGAGAGAGAGAGAGAGAGAGAAAAGTTGTTTGATTGTCCTATTTTCTAGCTAATGGACATATTAACTAGATTTATATTTAGCGTTTTGTTAATAACAATCTGGAGGCAGCTCATGTAGGCACACACGTTGACATTCAGTGTGTGTGTGTGTGTGTGTGTGTGTGTGTGTGTGTGTGTGTGGTGTGTGTGTGTGTGTGTGTGTGTGTGTGTGTGGTGTGTGTGTGAGTGAGTGAGTGTGATGAGTGTGTGTGTGTGTGTGTGTGTGTGTGTGTGTGTGTGTGTGTGTGTGTGTGTGTGTGTGTGTGTGTGTGTGTGTGTGTGTGTGTGTGTGTGTGTGTGTGTTTTAAGGAGTGTAGGCAATGCGCAGTGTTCTGGTTCGGTTGTAAAACTGGTTCTCTTGCTTAAGACATTTGTGCAGGCTTCAGTGACACACAATACACGCTAATATATATATACGCCTGCACAAATGGGTCACAATGTAGTCTGCACTTCACCTTCAGATCTAAAAGAACAAACACTTATTCATTAGCTGTCGTATAATTATACTGATATGCTGGGGTAGGCAGACAGACAGACAGACAGACAGACAGAAAATGGACAGACAAACACGCATTGAATTAAGTTCATTGTATATAATAGTGCACACCACATCCATACACGTGGGTACATGTGTGTGTGTGTGCATGTGTCTGTCTGTCTGTGCGTGTGTGTGCGTGAGTGCGTGCATGCGCGCGCGCAGCGTGTTTGTGCGTGTGTGTGTATGTGTGCGCGCACGCGTGTGTGAGCACGCACGTGTATGTGTGTGTATAGCCTACACACGCATTACTTTTCTTTGTCTTGACTGATCACTGTCTCGGTAAATATACGACTAAGTTTCAGCTGTTGTCGATTTCAATGCTTCACTTAGGCCCCTATCATCTCTACACACTGTACATCTGCCGTGAAAAAACAAACCCAGTTAACAAAACTGAACCTGGTTTCAGTCACTGACCTGTGTGTAGCCCCCATGACGCACTGAAGAGGGCAGTTTTCGTTGACGAAAACGGAATCGAAGTGGTCGTCTGCGTCCAGTCATTTTGTCCGACAATTGACGAAGTTTACCAAACATTGCCGAACAGTGACGAAGATTGATCACCAAACCTTGACGTTTCCTCTCAAAGTAGGCCAGTTTCTTAGTTCTCAGTAATGCAAGCGAGGTGTAAAAAAAAAAAAGAAAACGATGTCAACACGCCTGAGTGAGGTTAACAGATTCAAAAATAAATTTCTTCACTGCTTTTATCAGCCGGAGTCTAAATAATTTCCAGTTTTGATGTTGCAACATTTCCTGCTTCGATGCACTTGAAAAAAAAAGCGGATGGAGCGGTAGGTGGGAAAGGAGGGATGTGTCGAGGAGGGTCGGTTGGGTGGGGCTATGCACAGTTTAAATTAACTTAGATTTATGCAAAGATTATGCTGGATGTCTAAGCTTTTCACTTGTGATGGAGTAAAAAAAAAAAAAAAAAAAGCCAAGCCCGTCAAGATTCAATGAAAGACAATAGACTGTACTTAAAGTGACATCGGTCATCTTCAGATATTAAACATTAAAAAGTCAGCAAAAGATAGCCAAATAAATGAATAAGTTGATAAAAATTAAAGGAAGAAAAGAAAAGAAAGAAAGAAAGAAAGAAAGAAAAACAAGAGAGAAAAAAGAAAAGAAAAGAAAGAAAAAAAGAAAGAAGAAAGAAAGAAAAGAAGAAGAAAAAGAAAAAAGAATAAGAAAGAAAGATGAGAAGAGAAGAAAGAAGAGTAAAAGAAAAGAAAAGAAGAAAGAAATAAAGAAAAAAAGAAAGAAAAGAAAAAAGAAAAAGAAAGAAAGAAAAAAAAAGAAAGAAAGAACAAAAGAAGCAGCGTAGGGACTATCAAGCACAAAGAACTGCTTGACATCTGATGAGTGCCTATCTTCACTTCAAGTGCTGAAAATCAGTTTCATTTTCCCCCAAGGAAGTAGTCTCGTGAGTTTGTATGTTCTTACATCTTCACCACATCTAATCCACCCAAAACTCTTGTTAGGAATGATTATAGCCTACAGACGAGAGTTATTCACCAGAATGAGTACTACTGTTGCTACTGCTGTAGTAGTAGTAGTAGTAGTAGTAGTAGTAGTCTATGTATATAGATATGTAGTATAGCGAAGCAGTAGCATGGTGGTGGTGGTGGTAGTAGTAGTTATAGTATAGTAGTAGTAGTATATATAGAATGAGTAGTAGTAGTAGCATAGTAGCATGTGGTGGTGTAGTGGGTGGTGGTGGTAGTAGTAGTAGTAGTAGTAGTAGTAGTAGGAGTAGGAGTAGTAGTAGTAGTAGTAGTAGAGTAGTAGTAGTAGTAGTAGTAGTAGTATAATTTATAGTCTCATCTGAAGAACTTTCAGAGGAATGAAGTCGGCACTGATGACTATTAACTCCAGGGGAACGAGCATTTTAGTGGTGACCCAAACCTGGGCTCAAACATGGGTGACGCCAGTCAGATCGTGAGTGCAACACACAATGCTCTAACCA
>CM060329.1:30410650-30415650 GCA_030674155.1 Stramonita haemastoma | reverse complement strand
AAGGTGTTTATTCCAAGTTATGCTTTAAATAAACTTTATAAGAAAGTATGATAGAAGCAATGTGATTTTCTGAAAATAAAAATTTGGAAAGAAAATTAAAAAAAACAACTGCGCGCTGATTCAAAATGGCTTTGGTTGTTATAAAAGTTATAGCATGACACAAAATAGTAGCCTAATGATAATAATGAAAAAAAGTAGTGTTTAGAACGTTGAATTCATGATCTAACGGCCCGGGTTCGAACCATCAACGAAGTTCGAGAGGATATTTCTCCTGGAGTTAACATCAGCACCGACTCTTTTCCCCCAAAATGTCCTTCGGATGAGAGTATGAACCGAGGTCCAGTATGCGACAACACACAGTTCATCTCATGTTAAATCTGTTCCGCCTTTTGGAGGAGAAGGCCATTGCGCACTGGTAGGAAGAGATGACAACATTTTTTTTTTTAAAAGGCCCCCCCAAAAAACACATGCACACTGGTGTCGTGTTTAGACACCATCTACGAAGTCGGAATGCGGTTACCTTAATGGTGGAAAAAAAAACGGTCGCATGCCTAAAATCTCACCTTTGGTGAACATTGTAGCTCCAGCAGATAAACGAGAGAGAGAGAGAGAGAGAGAGAGAGAGAGAGAGAGAGAGAGAGAGAGAGAGAGAGAGAGAGAGAGAGAGAGAGAGAGAGAGAGAGAGAGAGAGAGAATCCAGGCTTCAAAAGACAGCACTCCGTCAGAAAGGAACCTTCAGGTATGCTAGCTAGTGTAATATTGCCAGTAAAAAGTGAAACAATGTTACCACACAGAAACAGAAATACAGACACTTTGTAAGGTACACCTTTAATCACAACAACATCAAAAAAACACAAAACCACCTACATAACATTTCACTGCGAAATTATCATCTAAAAAACCCCAAGAATATCACAAGGAATAATAAAATCTATGAGTGTTAGGAATCCGGACCTGAAACCATAACAAACCAGGAAGTAATGAAACATCACAATATTACTATAAAAAAAAAGAAAGAAGAAAAAGAAGAAAAAAAAAAGAGAAAAAATAAAATAAAAAATAGGGGTACTACTACGCACTGCTACCTAAAGACAGAAAAAAACGATAAGTTAAATTATAACAAAAGTGTAACACAATGAAGCATGTAACAGAATAACAACAGTGTCAACTCATCAACACCAGAAAACAGGAAACCAGTAACATTATACACAGGCAACTAGGAACATCATTATTGCCCCAGGAAAGAACAAGAAAACGGCAACATCACAGCTAACGATTCAGTAAACGCCATTTTACCTGCCTGAAACAGGGAAAGGGGCACAACGATGACATCCAACACAGTCACCAAAGAAAACACGACATGGGCTACAACCGCCCACATCTGCACGCTGCTTTATCTCCCCTCGAGGCAGTCACGCGTGGCCGGGCATGCGCGCGGTGAGTGGAGGTGATGAAACAATGGTGGAGGATCAATACTGACTATTGATTAAGGTTTATTGATCGCTTGCAGCAAGCGCTGTTGTAAGTCTGGCAGGAGGAATATCAATACTGGGTTGTTTTCTCCCTTTATTTCGTTTTGGTGATAGATGGCGTTGTTGTGTGACGTCACGCGCTCGCTGACGGAGGGGATTCAATAGGCTGTTTTGTGTGATGGATTTGACATGTAGTTAACGTTTTTTTGTTAGTTCTTTTTTTTATTATTATTACTGTGATGTGGTGTGGTTGTGGTGTGGTGTAGCGTGGTGTGGTGTGGTGTGGTGTTGTGTGGCCCTGTTTTATTAGCATAATTATACGGTGCCACACTACATCCTACTCTTTGGCCTTGCTTAATGTTGTACTACACTATAACACTGTGCTATAGTGCTATGCCATCCGTAGTGTGCATACGTCGCGCACTGACAACTACTTCAAAGCCCACAAAAAACAACAAACCAACAACAATAATAACAACAACAACAAAAACAAATAAAAACAAAACAAAGCAAAACAACCAAACATACAAAAATAGCAAATCGTTAGAAAGATCAATGTATTCAGCAGTGGTTTCTCTAATCTGAACTCTAAAGAGCTTTGCTCCAGCTAGCCTACAGATCAATAATAATTTTTTTTAATCACCTATCCCTTGAAAATGAAAGTACTGCCTGAAAATCTGGATTCGTTTTCTCTCTCCTTATTTTCTGTTTAATGGGCTAGAGCTTCAAAATTCACCAAATGATGAGATTTTTGCGTATGCGACTGTTTTTTTCCACCATGAAGGTAGGTAGCCGCATTCTGACTTCGGGGAAGTTTTCATTCGTTTCAGAACTTCAAATCATCGATTTCTCATACAGAGAGGAAGAATGTTAGGCATTTAGTACTGTGAAAGATATAATGTACGTGATGGCTCTGGGGTGAACTTGGGAAATAATTTCTGCAAGGTATCTTTAACCAAGAGTGGTCGTGGAGACACCAGTTGGGTGTCGGTACAGTTGTTGTTTATTCAGTGCAGAAGGAACGGACGAACAATGCAAACAATCAGAGATTGTACATGGTTGGTACTGTTGTTATTTGCTGGAACAGGTAGAGACTGCGCAAGCGCGCGCGCACACACACACACACACACACACACACCAACACACACACACACACACACACACACACACACACACCACACACACACATACACACACACATACACACACACACACACGTGTGCACGCACGCATACACACACACACACAATCAGACACACCGCACGCACACACACACACACGAACGCACGCACACGCACGCACGCACGTGCACACACACACACACACATACACTAATATCACTGAGAGTGATTAGATGTTAAATTTAAGACAGCGACAACAATAACAATAACAACAACAGCAGCAATAGCAACAACAACAGCAACAAACAAGAAGAGGAGGAGGAGGAAGATTAGGTGAAAGAAAGAGAGAAGAAAAAAAGAAACAAACAAAGAAATAAACAAACAAACACAAACACACTCACACACACACAAAAGAAGTACACATAAACCGGAATGCGCCAGCAACAATGCCATCCAATGAAAATGTCGACTACCATTCTCTCCGGGACCACTGTATGACGTCACGGTTTCTGCATGGCAACCTCTTCGACACTTTCCCACGGCCATTCCAGTTCAGTCATGGTCAACTTCACTGCTCTGCCTTCCTACACGGGCACAAACACACCTCGTGTGTTTCAATGACTCACCCCCACCCCCCTCCCTCACCCCCTACCCCCATCCCAACACCCACCCACCCACCCACTTCCCTTGCCATCCTGAAAAAAACAAAAAAAAACAACTGAGGCAAAACTTTTCCTATGCTGATGTTTTCAGAAATTCACACCTTTTGTCGACACAAAGTAATAAAACAAGCCCAACTTTACAAAAATGTTTTTTTCCCAAATGCATTAATGACTTGATTTAAGTTTTCAACCCCCCCCCCCTCCTCCCAAACCCTCCCTACACAAGCAAATAATTATAAATTAATTTACGGTCTAGCGTCTTTATGAGTGATTTATTCTGAGTTGTAGGATTTTTTTTGATTTTTTTTAATCAAGTGTGTTGCCCCTTTGTGTAGTTTCTTCGGATCTTCGTCTGTTTAGATAGTTTTTATAGGCTATGTAAAAAAGTATTCCTGGAAGTCGGGATACATCACCTTGGTCATGGGCAAAAACGGCTAGATGCAAAAAAGAAATCCCACTATTATTTTGTGAACCTTAGAGTTCTAGCTGAGGAACAAACAGAAAATGACTTTTATAACTGACACAAACAAATTTGCAGGATACGTCCAATTCACTTTCACCTTTACCTATCCCATAGTCTGATCGACCGTTGGGGCATCCTTTTCAGATTTTTACAACCAGCTTCCTCCACTCCTCACGGTTCTCAGCTTTCCGTAGTGTGTCGTTCCACTCAAGGCCAGTCTACTTTCTGATGCTGTTCTCCCATCGTTTTCTCTGTCTGCCTCTTCGTCTCCCTGTTTGTACTGTTTGTTCCCTGTTGGACAGTCTTGGCAAGTCCAGTCTACATAATACCACGAGTGGTGGTCTGGGTGCTAGTCTTTCGGATGAGACGACAAATACTATAGGGATCCCGAGTGTTGCACAAAATAATTTAGCGCACGTAAAAGAACCCACGGCAACAAGAAGGTTGTTCCTGGCAAGATTCTGTAGAAAAATCCACTCTGATAGGGAAACAATTTAATACAGTTGCAGACAGGAAAAAGAAAAAAAAAGGGTGGCGCTGCACTTGTGGTGACGTGCAGCGGGAAAGCAGCCTGAATTTCACGCAGAGAAATCTGCTGTGACAGAAAGTGGTACCAAATAAATAAATGAATAAATAAAAATGCTCTAACCACTAGGCTATCCTGCTCCTTACGTACAGGTGCTTTTGTTGTTGTTGTTGTTTTTTCTTTTTTCCACCTTCCTTGGCTAGACCTCTGAGGTTCACCAACGATAAGATTTTGCGTATGCAACCGTGGATCTTATCCACATCATTTTTTTAGGCAGCCACATTCCGACTTGGGGATATACACGGGAATCGAACCTACCAATTTTGCCAGGATGTTGGAAAGTGCCTCCTTTCTCTTTTTCGATGTTCAATTGTCGTGGGTTCTTTTGACGTGCACAAGTCCGTAAGCACACACAGGTCCAACTGGTTTTCATTAGAATCTTCTCCGAACGTGGTATAAAGACTGGGAAGGCTTTTGAGGGGAGGGGGTGGGAGGTGGGGGTAGGAGGAATGGATTAATGAGGGGTCATGGTTGAAGGGTCAGTCATGCGCAGTGACCCTGATGTGGGGACAAAGGGGTGGGATGACGGTTGAGTGAGTGTGACGATCTATATAGGATTAGGTGTAGGTAGTCGCTGTGGGATGAAGTCAGGCACATACCGTACCACACCACCACACCACACCACACCTATAACCACACCTTTTTTTTTCTTTCTACATGATATGCCGCTTTTGTGTGTGTGTGTGGTTGTGTGTG
>CM060329.1:30393150-30395650 GCA_030674155.1 Stramonita haemastoma | reverse complement strand
CTGCCTGAAATTCCGCCTACTCTTCATGTGGAGAGTGTGTCGCCACAAGAGCAGCGCCACCCATTTGTTTCCCTCTCTTTTGATTTCTATGTTTGTATGTGTATTTGCTTCACTGAGACAGCATCATTTTTCCAACACAGTCTTCCAGGGACAAATCTTTTATTGTGACATGTTCTTTCACTTGAACTAAATGCGTGTTGCAGATAGGAATTTGGTTGATCGTCTCATTCGAAATACTAGCACCCATGCCACCATTGAAGGTCAAGAAAATGGGGCAAAAGTATGGGTTCAAACGGAGATTGAATCTGTACTGCTAGCTTTCTGTGTGTTCATGTCGCTAACTGGATTGAGAAGTTCAACTGTGCAAAATCAGTCAAACAGTAACTGGAGATAATATTTAAACATATTATGGCTCAACACATCTCCTAATATCAAAGTTAATATAAAAACAACGACCCAAAACAAAAGTAATAAAAAGATAGGCAAAGAATAACCCAACGCAGTCGCGACTGCGAACATAAAACTATATCCACCCTTACCAAGGACAGTACGTATTAGCAGTACACATTCCACAGAAAGTTTGCATAAGAAATTACCAGAAGAAGTTCTGATCTCTCGTTTAGTCTGTCCACTTTATGACAGACAGCCAGTTAGCGACACAACACAGGGCCCTATGTTGAAATGAGTGTGGCTTCATTTTGGGGTTGTCTGTGGATATTGCCCCTTCCCTCCTGTAGCAACAGTTTGCTGTCAATTAGGAGGAAGGGTGTCAGAGTACCCCATCCCCCCAAACACACACACACACACACACACACACACACAACACACACACACACACCACACCACACACACAACAACACACACACACACACACACCACACACACACACACAACACACACACACACCACCACACACACACACACCACACACACACACACACACACACACACACACACACACACACACACACACACACACACACACACACACACACACCACACACACACACACACCTCGTCCCTCCACCCACCCATCACTGCCTTTGTCACACATACTAAGGGGTCAGAGGGTACAAAATGGCGTCACTTCAACAGCCTGAAACACACACCTGCTATCAGCTGGGGAGGTGGGGTGGGGTATTTTTTTTTTCTTCTTTTTTTTCCTTTCGATTTTTGGCTAGAGTTCTAAGGTTCACCAGTGGTGAGAGTTTGGTATGGCACCATTTGCCCGCCATTAAGGTAGCCACATTCCGACGTTGGGGACGATGATGTCTAAGCACCACCCAGCGTGCATGCGGTTTAGTCACCTGTTCCTACCAGCACGAAATGGCCTACTCTTTCGAAAGGCAGAACGGGTTTTTAACGTGTGGCGCAAGACATTCTACATGCATTCACACATGGGACCTCGGGTTATAGTCTCATTTGAAGGACTTTCTGAGGAAGAGATGACAAAATCAAGAAAAGTGCACACATACGGAGACTGGTTATAAAAAAAAAAGCCCAGGAGTGCTTATTCCATTATCTTCGAAATAAATAGATAAATAAATAAACACTGATATTAACTCCATGGGGGAAAATACCCTTTGACAGGTTTCTTTGCAACTGGATATGAACAAGCACCGGAGTGCTTATTCCATTATGTTAAAAATAAATAAATAAATAAATAAATAAATAAATAAATAAATAAGCACTAATATCAACTCCAGGGGGGAAATCCCCTTGGGCAGGTTTCTTTGTGATGGCTCGAACCAGGGCTATAACACAGGCCGTCAGACCCTGAGCTCAACACTCTAAATCCCAGGCTATAATTATCTTCCTCCATGTGTGATGTGTTGGTGTGTGTGTGTGTGTGGTGTGTGTGTGTGTGTGTGTGTGTGTGTGTGTGTGTGTGTGTGTGTGTGTGTGTGTGTGTGTGTTGTGTGTGTATGTGTGTGTGTTTGTTTTGGTGTTGTGTGTGGTGTATTGTGTGTGTGTGTGTTGTGTGTGTTGTGTTGTGTGTGTGTGTGTGTGTGTGTGTGTGTGTGTGTGTGTGTGTGTGTGTGTGTGTGTGGTGCGCGCGCGTATTTGTTTGTTTGTTTGTTTTGTGTGTGTGTGTGTTTGTGTGTGTGGTGAGTGTGCGTGTGTGCGCGTGCATGCCTGCGTGTGTGTGTGTACATGCGTGTGCGCGCGCGCACGCGCCGTGTGTGTTGTGTGCTGGCGTGCGTGTGCGTGTGTGTGCGTTGGTGTGCGTGTGTTTGGTGTGTGTGTAATGTATCTATCTAATGGGTGGTACGGCATAAGGCGATGGGGTACATCGCCCTCAGCTAACAAGGAAGCCTGTACACACACACACACACACACCACACACACACACACACACACACACACACACACACACACACACACACACACACACACCACACACACACTGAGAGAGCGAGAGCGAGAGCGAGAGAGAGAGAGAGAGAGAGAGAGAGAGAGAGAGAGAGAGAGAGAGAGAGAGAGAGAGAGAGGAGAGAGA
>CM060329.1:30385388-30393050 GCA_030674155.1 Stramonita haemastoma | reverse complement strand
ACACACACACACACACACACACACACACACAGACAGACAGAGACAGACAGACAGACAGAGACAGACAGACAGACAAAGACAGACAAGACAGACAGACAGACAGACAGACAAACAAAACAAAGGACAGACAGACAGACAGACAGAAGGACAAAGGGGAGAACTTGCCATCCTCCCAAACTATGCCTGTGTTTGGCCAAGGCGTCCCTAGGCCAGTGTATTTGGACATACCCGCCCTCTGCAACAGGAAGATTGTCAGAATAATAACGGGAGGGTTGTTTGTTCAGCATAGTTAGGGCACACTCCCATTTTGAAAGCATTTACATTCAAGGCACACACACAAACATGCACGTACCGTACGCACGCCACGTGCATGCACGCACACCACACCACCAACGCAGCAACACACACACACACACACACACACACACACCACACACACACACACACACACACACACACACACACACAATGGGGAAAGGAGTTTGGGAAGATTAACACTTTTTAATTATATTATGTTTTCTTTTTTTTTTTTCGGGATAATGGAATAAGTACTTACGTACTTTTATTTTACATCCACTCCCCGTCTATGTGTGCATCAGTTGTTTTTTTCAATTTGTTATCCTTCCTTCTAGCACACAATAGCCTACACTACTTAGAAAGGTGGAGCGGGGTTGTAGGAGTTCGCAAGATGTTCTGCGTGGGTTCACACAGTGACTTGGGTGTTTTTTTTTTAAAGTCTCATCTGAAGGACTTTCAGGGGCGTGGAGTCAATACTGATGTTAACTCCGGTGGTAAAGTCCCCTGGAACAGGTGCTTTGGTGGTGGCTTGAACCTGGGCTTGAAGCAAGGCTATCAGATTGCTTAGTGATTTGGGCATATGTCGCTTTGATCAAAAAGAGTTTCTTTTTTTGGCTGCCCCATCCTCTGTGATGCCCCTTATCCTGCTGTTCCCACGCCACTCCCCTCCTCCTCATCCTCAGGGTCAGAAGTCCACTAGGGTCATTAACTTGGCACCACGGTCACGCCATGGCCTACACTGTTGCTGTGTCACTTTGGTGATGTTCAGTAGTGCCTGTTCTGAGCAGGGCATCACCTACTAAGCCCCTACTGGCAACAGTAATCGCTCAGTCGCAGAGCCAGACTCAGGCACTCACCAAGGGTAGTGACCACCACAACGTCCATCCAACAACCTCCTCCGATAATAAGCCTCAACCCAGGCTTTGACACAAACTCACCACAGGCACAGAAGTGTATGGGAAACGGAAACTGTGGTCACCATGAGACCAGAGCAGCCATGCCACCGTGTTTTGACATTTTTAAAATTTTGTATTGCATGATAATCATACTAATGAGGATGATGTAATGATGCTACTGTGGAAATTTGTGCATGAGCTTTGAGACTTTGAGTGGAGGAAGCTAGTATGCCAGATCTTCAGTGGTACTCCAGCAGTTGAGCAGCCTATGAGATAGGGGAAGATAAAGGTAGCTGCATTCCGACTTCGGGATAACGGTAATCAGAAATCAAAATAACAAATTAATAGTTGACCTAAGCACAAAACTCCACTGCTGTGCTGTCACAGCCTCCAGATGATAGATAGCAAGGGCGGCAACAATGATGGGAAATTTTTGTTTTTATCATAGAGTAAAGATTAGCTTCTTTAGTTTGTTGGTTTTTTGTGCAGTTCGATTTGTCTGTTATGCTTTTTGTTTTATAACCACATTTAATTAAAAAAGCATCATAACACAATTATAGTATAGCATTTTGAGCACAACAATAAGTTTAGAGCTTATTTGTGCTCAGCCTGATGGAAACATGTTTAATTGACAAAGGAATGCATGCATTCTTGACGTGTTTTCTTGCTTGTGTTGATCCACCTTCATCCCCAGTATGACCGACACTATATCGAGCTAGTGGTTACGACCGTTTGACTTCAGCCTGTGGTTCCATGAAGTCCTGGTTTAAATCTCGGCCCGGCGTCTGGTGAAATTAAGGGTGGAGATTTTTCCGATCTCCCAGGTCAGCTTCAAGCGCAACCCCGCTTGTGCCATAATTCCCTTTGTGTATATACACATGCAGAAGATAAATAATGCACATATTTTATCATTCATGGCAGCGTTTGGTGGGTTACAGAAACACGAACATACCTGGCATCAACTGTACAATGAAATAAGCTGCTCTGAAGTGGGAATGTATGTTATGCTGAGGCAAGCGGTTTATACTTCCTGCTAAGTCACAAGCACAAGAGAAGACCAAACACCGGGCACCACAACCGGTAAGAGAGAGAGAGAGAGAGAGAGAGGAGAGAGAGAGAGAGAGAGAGAGAGAGAGAGAGAGAGAGAAGAGAGAGAGAGAGAGAGAGAGAGAGAGAGAGAGAGAGAGATGAGAGAGAGATAGAGTTCTTTTTTCCTCACACTTACTACACTTTCTTTCTTTATGCCCAGTGATGAGGTGTAGTGAGTGGTGGGTGGTGTGGTGTGTGTAGTGTGTGGTGTGGTGTGGTGATGTGGGTGATGGTGTCTGAGTCAAATGAAATGAACTTGACAGGAAGATAAACTTCCTGTTGTTAATGCACTTAGTAACAAACAGTTGTACATTATGTGTGGTGTATGTGTGTGTGTGTGTGTGTGTGTGTGTGTGTGTGTGTGTGTGTGTGTGTGTGTGTGTGTGTGTGTGTGTGTGTCTGGTTGAATGTTGTGTAGTGTGTCTGTTTGTGTGTGTGTAATGTAGTGTCTGTGTGATGTGTGTGTGTGAATGTGTGTGTGTGAATGTGTGTGTGTGTGTGTGTGTGTGTGTGTGATGTGTGATGTGTGTGTGTGTTGTGTGTGTGTGTGTGAATGTGTGTGTGTGTGTGTGTGTGTGTGTGTTGTGTGTGTGTGTGTGTGTGTGTGTGTGTGTGTGTGTGATATGTGTGGTGTGTGAAAAACAACACTTCCTTCATCGCCAACAGAAGAAAAAAGGTAGCAGAACTCGCAATTCCTCATAGGTGTATATGTATATATATATATATATATATATATATATATATATATATATATATATATATATTATATATATATATATATATATATATATATATATATTATTTTATAATATCACACAGAGCTAAAGCCACTGACGTGAACTGCCACAATACAAAGCTGAAGTGGACAGCAGTTGTTGGGCCGGGGAAAATACCCCCGGGGTCAAATGATAAGAGGAGTCAAAGCTGAAACACTGCACTCTCTTTACCCACAGATATGCCCTGCCCCTTGCCCTGCAGCCCTTTACCTCCCCTGGATCGTGTCAACAACTAGGCACAGCCTCGCTGGAGACTCACTTGAGCTGGTTTACCCCTTCCACTTTGCGACACTGATAAACATTATTTAATTATGAAAACCTTTGCTGGAGAAACAGAAAATAGCTTCCCCCTCCTCTCCTTCCCCGGCACTCTTTAGATTGGTTTTTATCCCTGAAGTTGGAATGTGGCTACATTATTGGCAGGAAAAAAATGTTGCATACAAAACAATAACAACAACAACAAAACCCCACAAAAAACACCATTGGTGCACCTAGGAGCTGTAACTGAGGGGGGGAGTCGGGGGGGGGGGGGGGGTCGAATTTTTCTTTATACTTTTTTTTGGGATGTGTCTTCTTCTTCTTCTCACATTTTTTTCAGTGCTTGTCACCAAAAGAGTTCAGGGTTCACTGCAAAGTAACTGTTTGTCTTCATGCTATACATGATGACCTGTGTGTATGTATGTATGTATGTATGCATGTGTGTGTGTGTGTGTGTGTGTGTGTGTGTGTGTGTGTGTGTGTGTGTGTGTGTGTGTGTGTGTGTGTGTGTGTGTGTGTGTGTGTGTGTGTGTGTGTGTGTTTCCATCGTGTTCAATCGATGACCTCCAAAACAGCAGAGGAGGCAGCTGCTGTTTCGGAAACTGGGCAGAAATTTGATTATAGTGGAAATGCCTTGCCCACAGTCCATCCCCACTCTCTCGGCCAAGAGGGCATAAGGACAGTCAGTTTTGGAGATGTTCTCCAAAGGCTAAGTAGCCCCCAGGGCTGCAGCACATAGGGACTGTACAGGTCAAGCCTCCCTCCTCTGCAGAGAGAGTCATAGGCTATCACTAAAGTCTAAGCTGTAAAGTGAAATTCCGTGATTGGGAAAGCCACTGATCATACAGCCTCTCACTTTGCTGTTGCCCCCAGCGTCAATGGGTTAATCAAGAACTGTGATATAGTTGTTGTGTTCCTTGGCAAGACCTCCCAGGTTCACTGATGCATGATGAGATTTTGCATATGCCACCCTTAAAGAGTGACGCTGCTCTTGTGGTGACGCGTTCTCCCAAGGGAAAGCAGCCGGAATATCGAATATCACGCAGATAAATCAGCAATGACTTAAAGTGCTGTACAAACTACCCACCATTAAGGTAGCCGCATTCCAACATTCGGAGAAAGTGCATTCTGTGCAGGGAAGAGGGAAATTCCATCAGAAGAAAGAAATCTTTAAGAGTTAGTTTCCAGACAATCCCCCCCCCCCCACCTTTCTGTATGTGCAAACTCAGGCAGAACATCTTGCACACACAGTAAAAACCCATTTTACTTGTCGGAAGAGTAGGCCTATGGGGTCGGGATAGCTCGTGGTCAGAGCGCTCGCTTTCCCCTAGTCAAGTTAAGGAGCCTCGAGCGTGGTTGCCAGTTGGATGGGTGACCGTTTGTGCGCCTTGGCTTCAGTACAATCTCTCCCCCCCCCCCCCAGTTCATCCAGCCGTAAATGAGTAGGCTACCTACCCTCTTTAGGGTCAGGGAAGGTAAAGCAGCGAGGGAGAGGAGATGGGCACCGCCCTCAATATACTGGCCCCCTAGAGAAGCTGAGGTCTCTGATACCTGGCTCCCCTACCACCGCTTAGGTTACGGGACACCTATACCTTTACCTTTTACCTATGCCATTTATTTGCTATTTACTCTTTTGTTTTGAGGAGAATTCGTGCCAGTGTGAACAGATGACTAGGTTTTTTGGTTGGTTTGTTGTTTTTTTAACACACATGCACACTGGTGCCATGTGTAAACACCACCCCTGGCGTTGGAATGCGGCTACCTTTATGATGGGTTATGTAGTTCGCATACGCAAAATACTGCCATCGCTGAACTTCGGAGGGATAGCAGAGGAACAACCCCTCCCTGCCCCCTAAAAAACAAAAAAAAACAAAAACAAAAACAAAACAAAAAAAACAACAACACTAAAACAACCCCCCCCCAAAAAAAAAAAAAAACAACAACAACAAAACTTCTTTTTTTACAGTAACGAAATGACAATTAATATACTTGAGTCTTCATCAATACGATACTGAAAATAATTTGATAAATCCTCGAAATTGCCTAATCTCTCTTTTGCATTTTATTTTCCTGATAACTATACAAGAATGATGACTATCTAATGTTATAATGTTAGTCTATGTAGGTTAGGTGTTGAATCCCCCCCCCTCCCCTTTCTTTTAGTTATTAGTCTAATTAATCTAGGCGGGTGACTAACAAGAGAGATCACGTCGTCTGCTGCATTTTCCAAGAGTTACGCATACGAGAGAGTTATCGATCCTGTTACTAAAATTAGCACGACACGAAGTCACATGACAGAGATTAGGCCAGCAAAGCAGAAAGTTGTTTATATCATTTGACGTGGTGAGATATCACAGCGTAGCACTTTTCCGATAAATCATCCAGTGGGGTGAAGAGGCAGGACATGACTTCCTTGATGCCTGATGCTTCCAATAACAGCGAGCAGCTGCAGGAATCGACTGATTACTCCAAGTATGGAATCACTGACGCTGCCAAACCCACTGTTGAATGGGTATGGGGAAAGGTGGGTTGTTTTTTTAATATATTTTTTTTTATATATTCTTCTTCTTTTTTATATGAGGATAATGGGATAAGCACTCATGTGCTTTTTTTTTTTTTCATTCATCCAGTCCCAGTATGTATGCAGTTATGTAAATATTGTCATCTGTTCCCACTGGCACACAATGGCCTACTCTTACGAAAAGCGGAACAGGATTTAACGTGTGTGCGCAAGATGATCTATTTATTTATTTATTTATCATCTATTTATTTATTCTTTTATATCGAGGATACCAGAATAAGCAATCTTGTGCTTTTTTTCATCCGGTCCCCGTAATTATGCAGTTTTGTAAATATTGTCATCTGTTCCCACTGGCTTACAATGGCCTACTCTTACGAAAAGCGGAACAGGATTTAACGTGTGTGCAAGGTGTTCTGCTCGGGGCCTCGGTTTACAGTCTGATCCGAAGGACTTTTGAGGAGAGTGGAGTCAGCACTGATGTTAACTCCAGGGGAAAAATCCCCTCCAACGGGAGTCGAACTCCGGTTGTCAAATTGCGAGCGCAATGTTCTTACCATTATGCTATCCCGTTCTGCGTGCGTTCGCACACGGGGCCTCGGTTTACAGTCTCATCCAAAAGACTTTTGGGGAGAGTGGAGTCAGCACTAATTTTAACTCCAGGGGAAAAATCCCCTCCAACGGGGATCGAACTCGGGTCGTCAAATTGCCAGCGCAATGTTCTGACCACTAGGCTATCCCGTCCCCCAAGTGACGGGATAGCCTAGGCAGTGATTCACTGTGGTGTAGTGTAGTGCCTTGTGTAGACCTAGGCTAGCACAATCATCTTCTTCTTCCCGGGAAGCGACCATGATCAATAAGCTGATTATTCTGTAGCTTTTGGAGGAGGCCGAAAGCAAGAGGGGGGAAGTGATCGCAATGGAAAAAGAGGAAGCGCAATCATAAGAAAAGGCACATTAGACTACAGTCACTAGGAAAGGGAGGAGGGGGTAGTGTGTGTGTGTGTGGTGTGGGGGGGGGGGGGGGGTAGTGATATCACTGAAATGACTATGATCGTAATGGGAAGCAGACATGATCATCATGTAGGTTCCACATAGCTATTGTTTGTTCGGGTTTTTTTTAAATTATTGTTTTCTTGGGGTATTCATTTTTCAATGTTTGCTTATGGGGTGTTTTATTTTATTTTATTTTATTGTGCCTCTGATTTCAAAACTGCTTTCTTACCAGATTTCAGTTTTTCAACATCTCAATCATAATGATTATAGGCCTGAGCTGCAGTACTTGCATTTAGGAGCAAGCAAACTCCCGTTTCTAGTAGTAGTAGGCTACAAGTGTGTGTGTGTGTGTGTGTGTGTGTGTGTGGTGTGTGTGTGTGTGTGTGCGCGCGCGCATGTGGGTGTGTGCATGCCTGCACGCTTATGCTCTCATGTATGCCTATGTGCATGCACATGCGTTGAGGTGTGTGTATGCATGCGCAGAAATGATTTTGTGTGTGTCAACAAAATAAGTGAAAGATCAGTCTTGAAATGCCAGGAATGGTCAGCTATTAATTTATGGCTGTCTTTTGCCTCACCATCTGATCTGTTGTTGTTATCCGTTCCCCAGCATAACACTCTGGGAGTCACCCAGAACGTGCACTCTGACTCACTCATCCCACCTAGTTATCGCTGTGACATTGAAATTGCACACTGAATGAGAAGTTTGCGTGTATTCATGACTGTTTTCAAGTACCTTGCTGTATAGGGAGCCATACTCCGACTTCAGGTGATTTTCTTCTCCTTTAAAGAACAGTTGCAGTTGTTATGTTAAGAGCTTGTCGTGGCTGAGG
>CM060329.1:30357888-30380388 GCA_030674155.1 Stramonita haemastoma | reverse complement strand
AGTTAGAGGAAAACTGCACAGATGTATACAAAGTATGTACAGAGAAGTAAAGGCTAGAGTGAGAAATGGAGCAACATTATCTGACTTTGTGAATTGGTCAAGGGGTGTAAAGCAAGGAGATGTGTGTAGTCCGATATTGTTTTCATTATTTGTCAATGATCTTGCCTTAGAAATTATTGAAAATAGAAAGCATGGAGTTCCTTTTGATTTCATAGAATTATTTGCGTTACTTTTTGCTGATGATAATTATTATTTTGATATCAACAACTGTTGTAGGCTTACAAATACAGATGAATAGTTTGTATCATGCAGCAACGAGATTAAAGTTAAAGGTAAATATGGGGCAGACAAATATTATTGTCTTTTATAAGGGGGATATCTAGCTAGTCATGAGCATTGGAAATATAATACTGAAACAGTTAAAGTAGTAAATGCTTATAAATATTTTAGAATATTTTTTTCAACTAGGCGAAGTTTTACTTTTGCATGCCAGGATTTGATGAATAGAGCAAAAAGAGCAGTACTTGTTATACTCAGAGTTACTTAAAGACTTGATTGCAGTTCATTGAAAGTATTTGTAAAATTATTTTATTTTCAGGTTCAGTCTATTTTACAGTATGGTGCTTTGAGAATGGAAATCAAATTGAAAGGTTTCATTTGTTTGCTATGAACGTTTTATGAATGTTGAGAACCGAACTCCTAATGACCTTATTTATGGAGAAGTTGGAAGATACCCGATATATCTTAATTCTTATGTGAAATGCATTACCTACTGGCTTAGGATAACGAGACTGGAAAATCATAGAGCACCACACAGGGCTTATAAGATTCTATATAATCTGGATATCAGTGGTAAGAAGACTTGGGCTACAAATGTGCGGAAGTGTCTAAATACTTATGGATTTGCATATGTTTGAGATAATCAGGATGTTGAGGATGTTGGGAGCTTTAGCAAATGCTTTAAACAAAGAATTATTGACTGCAGGTGGCAGGAATGGTATGAACATGTAGAAAACAGTAAATATATTATGTTTAAAGTTACAAATAGTTTTGAACTGTGTACTGAAATTAAAATGAATAGATATGTCAAAAGTGCTTTGACAAAATTTAGATTTGGTGCATTAGCTATTGCATGTCATCGGTTTAGATACAACAAGTTAAACGGATAAAACAATATGCCGTCTATGCCATAGCTCAGAAGAAAATGAAATACACTTTGTGTTATGTTGTCCAGTTCCTTTATGACCTGAGGATCAAATTTAACCAATCAAAATATTATAAAGATCTGTGTCCTTTCCGGTTCAGTTACTTATGGCATCAAAAAATGAAAATGTGTTGAATAACTTGGCATTGTACATTTATAAAGCCTTACCTTAAAACTTCTGGATGCTGCTATGTCGTAAAGTAATTTATGATATGATATGCTTTGGTGTTATATTTTCTTATTGAAAATGCAATGATTTACATATGGTGTGTATAATGATCACCCCTTCAGTTGGGGGCTATGGCCTAATCTGGATAGATATTTCGCATTGGCATTCTCTCTCTCTCTCTCTCTCTCTCTCTCTCTCTCTCTCTCTCTCTCTCTCTCTCTCTCTCTCTCTCTCCTCTCTCTCTCTCTCTCTCACTCACTCACTCACTCACTCACTCTCATTCTCTTTGTAACACTTGAGACTGGTTCTAACTAGATTTCGATGTGGCATATGGACATTAATGCACATGCTCTCCGCTTTAGAAGGTATCTGCTTGCGGTATGCTATGCCCACTATGTAAAGAATCAACTGAAGACGAAGTCCATTTTGTTTTGGAGTGTTCTTCTCTCATTACTATTACGTGTAAAATTCATTCCTGAGAAATTCTATGGCCGACCTTGTTTATTCCGGTTAGGTTTGCTGATGCTATCAGTCCTTGATAAAACTGTTCAAATTCTGGCTCTATTTTTTTTTTTTTATTGAAAGGCTTTCCAGTTGCGAGAAAAACTTACGTCTTAGATTATCTTGTGTCTGATAACGATGTACTGTGTGCTGTTTTGTATTTGATATAAATATATGCATTATTTTTTTCTGCCCGCTTCATATGGGGCTGTGGCCTCACATAAATAAACCATCTGAAGTCTCTCTCTGTCTCTGTCTCTGTCTCTGTCTCTCTCTCTCTCTCTCTCTCTCTCTCTCTCTCTCTCTCTCTCTCTCTCTCTCAGGGACGGATAGTCTAGTGGTCAGAACATTGCACTGGCAATTTGACGACCTGGGTTCGAGTCCAGTCGAGGAGATTTTTCTCCTGTAGTTAACATCAGTGATGACTCCACTCTCCCCTAAAGTCCTTCAGATGAGACTTTAAACCGAGGCCCCGTGTGCGTGCAGAACATATTGCCCACACGTTAAATCCTGTTCTGCTTTTCGTAAGAGTAGGCCATCGTGTGCCAGTGGGAACAGATGACATTTATAAAACTGCATACACACGGGGACTTGATGTAAAAAAGCACTAGAGTACTTATTCCATTATCCTCGATATAAAAGAATAAATCAAATCAAATCTATCAATCTCTCTCTCTCTCTCTCTCACTCACTCACTCATTAGTTTTAACTAGATTTCGATGTGGCATATCGGATATTACTGCACATGCCTTCCGCTCTAGAAGGTATCTGCTTGGGATAGGCTATGCCCACTATGTAAAGAATCAGCTGAAGACGAAGTCCATTTTGTTTTGAAGTGTTCTTCTCTCCCTGCTATTATGTGTAAAATTCACTCCTGAGAAATTCTATGCCTGACCTTGTTTATTCCAGTTAGGTTTGCTGATGCTATCAGTCCTTGATAAAACTGTTCAAAATCTGACTCTATTTTTATATAAGACTTTTCAGTTACGAGAAAAACTTACATCTTAGATTATCTTGTGTTTGGCATCGATGTACTGTGTGCTGTTTTGTATTTGATATAAATATATGTTTTGCTTTTTTTCTGCCGGCTTCATATGGGGCTGTGGCCTCACATGAAGACTCTCTCTCTGTGCTTTGTTTACCCCATTCTAGGGGCTGGTGGCCTGAAGAATAAATCTTGTTCATTGTTGTTCATTGTTCTCTCTCTCTCTCCTCTCTCTCTCTCTCTCTCTCTCTCTCTCTCTCTCTCTCTCTCTCTCTCTCTCTCTCTCTCTCTCTCTCTCTCTCTCTCACTCACTCACTCACTCACTCACTCACTCACTCATTAGTTTTAACTAGATTTCATGTGGCATATCGGATATTGCTGCACATGCTCTCCGCTATAGAAGGTATCTGCTATAGAAGGTATCTGCTTGCGATAGGCTATGCCCACTATGTAAAGAATCAGCTGAAGACGAAGTCCATTTTGTTTTGAAGTGTCCTGCTCTTATCACGTTATGTGTAAAATTCATTCCTGAGAAATTCTATGCCCGGCCTTGTTTATTCCGGTTAGGTTTGTTGATGGGATCAGTCCGTGATAAAACTGTTCAAAATCTGGCTCTATTTTTTTTTTTTATTGAAAGGCTTTTCAGTTACGAGAAAAACTTACCTCCTAGATTGTCTTGTGTCTGATAACGATGCATTGTATGCTGTTTTGTATTTGATATAGATATATGCATTCTTTTCTTCTGCCCGCTTCATATGGGGCTGTGGCCTTACATCTCTCTCTCTCTGTCTCTCTGTCTCTCTGTCTGTCTGTCTGTCTCTGTCTCTGTCTCTGTCTCTGTCTCTGTCTCTCTCTCTCTCTCTCTCTCTCTCTCTCTCTCTCTCTCTCTCTCTCTGCATAAATGTTTATATGTATCATGTCATTGTGAAATTGTAACTGGTTCTCAGAATGATTTTCACTGTCATATTTCTTATGCAAAATAACATGTATCTTATCATTGTATAATTGTAACAGATTAAGAATGAGTTTCATTGTCTTACTTTTTTATGCTACCTATCACACCTGTAGTATGGGGTTTTATTGTACAATTACAACCAGTGAGTGTTAGTAATGATAGTGTCGCTTAATTGAAAATTGAATGCAATTTATATCTGCAATATACTGTGAACTCTCTCTCTCTCTCTCTCTCTCTCTCTCTCTCTCTCTCTCTCTCTCTCTCTCTCTCTCTCTCTCTCTCTCTCTCTCTCTCTCTCTCTCTCTCTCCTCTCTCTCAAAATCTTACCTTTAATGTATGATGTTTACCATTGTATTGAGAACTGTTTATTCATATTTTATACTCTCTGTTTTTTAAGTTATGTGTGTAGTATGAAATAGATTTTTGTGAGCCTTTTATCTAGCGACCCTTGTTTACCAGCTCCATAACTATGTCCAACACAATTATGTTATGGGTATGTATTTTTTGTGTGCATAGTGACGAGGACGAGAACCTGTGTGTGTGTGTGTGTGTGTGTGTGTGTGTGTGTGTGTGTGTGTGTGTGTGTGTGTGTGTGTGTGTGTGTGTATTTTGTATTTTTGTATTTTGTACCACTTTGTGTCACAGCAGATTTCTCTGCGTGAAATTCGGGCTGCTCTCCCCGGGAGAGTGCGTCGCCACAAGTGCAGCGCTTACCCATTTTTTTTTCTTTTTCCTGTAACTGTTTTTGCTTCCCTATCAGAGTGGCTTTTTTCTACAGAATTTTGCCAGGGTCAACCCCCTTGTTGCCGTGGGTTCTTTTACGTGCGCTAAATAGTGATGTGTAACACGGGACCTCGGTTTATCATCTCATCCGAAAGACTAGCGCCCAGACCACCACTCAGGGTCTAATGGATGGGGAAAAAGTTTTGGGCCCAAACGGGGTACAAACCACCGCACACTCCGACCTGGACTTTTTGCTTTCTAGGCAAGGCGCGTTACTACCTAGACCACCGATCCACGTGTGTGTGTGTGTGTGTGTGTGTGTGTGTGTGTGTGTGTGTGTGTGTGTGTGTGTGTGTGTGTGTGTGTGTGTGTGTGTGTGTGTGTGTGTGTGAGTGTGGTGTGTGTGTGTGTGTGTGTGTGTGTGTGTGTGTAAATCATATGTGGTTTTGGGGGGATTGTTGTTTTTTTTCTTTTCTTTTAATCTGGGACATATGTTTTTGTAATTTGTCATTGGTAGACTTACTTCCCCAAAATGAAGATATTTTTTATTAAGGTGTTGGTTTTTTTTTTGTTTTTTTTTTGGGGGGGGGGGGGTTGTTGTTTTCGTTTGTTTGTTTATCTCTAGGCCTATGACTAATTTTGTTGACAGATGATGGTTGAATAATGTACCCAATAGCTAACTTGCTATGTTTTATTTACTACTTTTGTTTGTTTGTTTTTGTTTTAATTACTTCTTAATTATGATCGATTTTCTGGTTTCAGTTTGTCTTTGTTTTCTAATATAATGATCATTTGATTGTTTATTATTAATTTTAGTTCACTGTATAGTGCCTTTTTATTCTATCTTCTGTCATTACATCTTGTCTTCTGTTTATTATTGTCTTGTTGGTTTAACCTTCTTGTTTGGTTTATTATTTATTCATTTATTTATTTATTTATTTATTTATTTATTTATTTATTTATTTATTCTTTTATATCGAGGATAACAGAATAAGCTATCATGTGCTTTTTTCATCCGGTCCCCGTGTGTATGCAGTTTTGTAAATATTGTCATCTGTTCCCACCGGCACACGATGGCCTACTCTTACGAAAAGCGGAACAGGATTTAACGTGTGCACAAAATGTTCTGCGTACGTTCGCACACGGGGCCTCGGTTTAAAGTCTCATCCGAAGGACTGTGATTGCTTGGAGGGTTTCTTAAACTGATGTAATCCCCGAGTAGGGCGGGGACTGGATGTAAAAAAGCACATGAGTGCTTATTCTGCATCCTCGAAATCAAAGAATTTAATCTGGTTTGATTTGATTTGATTTGATTTGATTTGATTTGATCACACACACACACACACACACACACACACACACACACACACACACACACACACACACACACACACACACACACACACACACCCTCAATGTACCATCTGTAAATAAAAATTTAGACTTTGACTTTGACTTTGACAACACACACACACACACACACACACACACACACCACACACACCACACACACACACACACACACACACACACACACACACACACACACACACAGTGTTTGACTAGCGTGATCAGTTTGCTGCATTGCATAATGTTCTAGTTTATCATCATGACAGTTGTGTGACACAGCAAAACAGTCATGATTATATAGATGATCTGCCTTCTCATTTCAGCTTTTTAATATTGTTTCTTTCTTCTTCTTTTTTTTAATTTTAACTAGAGTGGAGTACTGTCACAAGCAATGATTGTCACTGCCGCTGCCTCCCCCCCCCCTCCCCCTCCCCCCCCTTCCCCCTCTTCCTGTTGCAGCCTTCTGCGTGTTTTACACGGTGCATGGAGTACTAAGAGAACGTGTGTATGAGCTGTATGCACTGGTGGCAGCCATCGTGGTGGTTTTGATGTATTGCATCCTGGAGTATGCCGTCTTTAACCCCTCACACCGTACCCCCATCAAAACTGTGAGTGTGTTACGTATGTTGTGAAATAAAATAGTGATAGGTTGTTTTGTATACACACCACCAGCACCATCAAAACTGTGAGTGTGTTATGTATGTTGTGAAATCAAATATTGATAGGTTGTTATGTATACACACCACCAGCACCATCAAAACTGTGAGTGTGTTATGTATGTTGTAAAATCAAATATTGATAGATTGTTATGTATACACACCACCAGCACCATCAAACCTGTGCTTGTATTAACTTTTATGTATGTTGTGAAACAAAATGTTGATAGATTGGGATATTATATAGGCTACACACCACCACTATCAAAACTGTGTGTGAAGTATTTTGTGAAGTCATGGGTTGTTATGTATACACACATCACCATCATCATCAAAAGTGTGAGTGTGTTATGTATGTTGTGAAACCATGCGTTGTTTATTTGTTATGTATACACACACCACTATAATAAAAAGTGTGAGTGTGTTATGTATGTTGTGAAACCATGTGTTGATAGCTTGCTATATGTAGGCCTACATACTCACACCGTCGCCATCATCAAAACGGAGTGTGTATGTATGTTGTGAAACCATGTATTATTAGGTTGATACACATGTATGTATACATGTATTTTGCATACAAGTTAATGTGTGATGGTGGTGGTGGTGGTGTGTGTATACATACATACACACACCACCACCACCACACAATCACTCACTCACTCACTCAGTCCCATGTCCCAAAGGACGTAGGGGGGACATGAGAGAAGACGCAACGGAGATCTTTTTCCATGCTTCACGGTCCTGTGTGGCTAGTAGGAGGCGTTGCAGGGGTTGGGCAGTCCAGTCTTTGATGTTGTCAACCCATGATTTCTTTTGGCGGCCTCTTCTTCTCTTGCCCTCGACTGTTCCTTGCAAGATGGTTTTTGCTAGGGTGTTGTGTCTTGTGGTGTGACCAAACCACATCAGCTTTCTCCTCTTTATGGTGGAGAGCAAAGGCTCTTGGGGGCCCACACGCTTTTGATTTCTTCTTTCACATAGTTATTGGTCTTGTGTTCTTTGTATGATATTTTGAGGAGTCTTCTGTGGCACTTGTTCTCGAATGCTTGGATTCTTCTCTCTAACAACAATAATTCTCACCACACAATAATGACAGCCAAACAACAAAAAGTAAAACAAAAGACAAAATCCAAAAGCATAACCAGAAAACAGATTACAAAAAAAGAGAGAGAAAAAAGTCTTCAGACACTGGCTGTGTTTGCAGGTTCGTCTTGCCTTGGTGTGCCTCCTGGCACTTCTCAACATCGTCGGTGCCTTGCGGGTGGCTTGTGGCTTCAGTTTTCTGAAGTTTCGTATCGTAGGGGCTTCCACCTTCCTACAGAGTCAGTGTGTGTTCGGTGTAGTGGTCGCTGTTTGTAGAGTGGGTGGTTTTTGTGTGTGTGTGTGTGTGTGTGTGTGTGTGTGTGTGTGTGTGTGTGTGTGTGTGTGTGTGTGTTGTGTGTTGTGTGTGGTGTGTTCATTGTGGTGGGTTATTGTTCCTACAATGAGTGAGTGTGTGTGTGTGTGTGTGTGTGTGTGTGTGTGTGTGTGTGTGTGTGTGTGTGTGTGTGTTCATGGTGGTTCATTGTTCATACATTGAGTGGTGTGTGTGTGTGTTTATGGTGATGGTTCATTGTTCATACAGTGAGTGGTGTGTGTGTGCTATTTTGTTTTATTTTTTATTTTATTCTTTTATATCGTGGATAATGGGATAAGCACTCATGTGCTTTTTCTCATCCAGTCCCCGAGTGTATGCAGTTGTGTAAATGTTATCATCTGTTCCCACCGGCACACAATGGCCTACTCTTACGAAAAGCGGAACAGGATTTAACGTGTGCGCAAGATGTTCTGCGTGCATTCGCACATGGGGCCTTGGTTTATAGTCTCGTCCGAAAGACTTTTGGGGACAAAATGTTCGGACACGGAGCCTCGGTTTACAGTCTCATCTGAAAAACTTTTGGGGAGAGTAGAGTCAGCACTGATGTTAACTCCAGGAGAAAAAAACCCTCCACCGGGAATCGAATTCGGGTCGTCAAATTGCCAGCACAATGTTCTGACCACTAGGCTGTCCCGTCTCCCATGTGTATGTGTGTGTGTGGGGTGTGTGTGTGTGTGTGGGGGGGGGGGGGGGGGTGTGTATGTCATGGTGGTGGTTCAAAATTCATACAGTGAGTAGTGTGTTCATGGCAGTGGTTCATTGTCTTTTATTTATTTTATCTTATTTTATTCTTTTATATCGGGGATAGTAGAATAAGCAGACATGTACTTTTTTACATCTTGTCCCCGTGCTCATGAAATTTTGTAAATCTTGTCATCTGTTCCCACTGTCATACAATGGCCAACTCTTACGAAAAGCGGAACAGGATTTAACGTGTGCACAAGATGTTCTGCGTGCATTCGCACATGGGGCCTTGGTTTATAGTCTCGTCCGAAGGACTTTTGGGGAGAGTGGAGTAAGTACTGATGTTAACTTCAGGAGAAAAATCCCCTCAAACGGGAATCGCAATGTTCTGACCACTAGGCTATCCCGTCCCCCCCCCCCCCACACACACACACACAGTGAGTGGTGTGTGTTCATCAATATATTTGGTTCAATTTTGTACATATCACATGTCCCTTAGTCTAGTCATGCACATACCTCAACCTGTGAAACATGGCACAGGAGAAAAAGAGAAGACTTTCAGACTGATATGTAAAGAAGGGAATAAATACCAGCTTTAAAAAAAAGGAACATTAAGAGTGTATCAATGATATTTTTCTTCTGCTTTGTTGAATGCTCAGACAACAACTATTGTTGTCTGTTATATGTGCGAAAATGCGTCACACTGCCATCAAGTACCTGACAAGTCAGGCCCAGCGCATCCGACTTTGCCATAAGATAGGATTGTTATCTTTTAATTCTTTCTGGAAAAAAGGCAGGAGAATGGACCAAGAAGGCCAAAAGTAGACAAGAGGTGACAGGAAGAAATTAAAGGAACAAATCAGAAACAAAGAGAGTGGTAGAAAAGAGGAAATTTCTAGCACAGAATTTCCAGAATGTAGAGATGCTATTTATACTAACAGGTTCCCAGCATCCTCAATGGAGGGGGGGGGGGGAGGAGGGAGGGGGGGGGGGAGGTATTAACGATATGAATCTAGTCAAACATCAATTGTTGCCTTTTGTCAGAGAACGCAGCTGTCAGTTTGCCCTACTTTCAGCTACTCAGAGCTCAACCGAGCTCAACTGCTATCTATTCCATCCCATCCCATCCCAGCCCAGCCCAGTTGGGGCCAGCTGGTGCTGATCATAGCAGGAGCCGACAGCATTTGGGACTTGTTAAAAAGTTGGGGCACACTCATCTTGGCACTGGGCCCTGGACCCTTGACTGAGTTATGCTGGATTTTCACACAGCATAAAGTCATTTTTACGGAGAAAATTTACATCATAGTATTCCCCGAAGTCGCCGCCGCTGTGGCCTAGTGGTTGGGGCGTTGTACTCGTAATCTAAAGGTTGCGGGTTCGATCCCAGCTATTCCGCTATGGCGTTGTGCCCTTGGAAAAGGCACTTTACGGCTATTTTCTCACCCCACCCAGGTGTAAAAGGGGTACCAACCTTGTGTTGGGGGGTTAATCCTGCGATAGACTGGCGTCCTATCCAGGGGGGAGTCTATGACTCTCAGTCGCTTAACGCCACAGAAACCGGGATAAGCACCGGCCTGATGAGCCTTATGGCTCGGGACAGACTTTAACTTTAACTTAACTTATTCCCCGAAGTCGGGAAGTGGCTACCTTAATTAATGGTGGGGAAATGGTTGCATAATCAATCTCACCACTGGTGAACCTCAGATCTCTAGCCGAGGAACAAACCAAAAACTATACACTGGTGGTGGTTGTTGGTTTGTTTGTTAATTTTTTGTTTTTGTTGTTGTTTGGTTTTTTTGTGTTTTTTTTCAGGGGAGGGGGGGGGAGGTTGTTACTCGGTTAGAGCTCTGAGATTTACCAATGGTGAGTTTTTTGTGTATGCAACCATTTTTTTTACCCAGCATTAAGGTAGGCATATTTGGACCAGGGACATCTTCTCCTCTCTCCTCTCTCTCTCTCTCTCTCTCTCTCTCTCTCTCTCTCTCTCTCTCTCTCTCTCTCTTCTCTCTCTCTTCTCTCTCTCTCTCTCTCTCTCTTTAGGCTGTTTGGGTTATTTTTAGTTTTCTTTTGGAGTATGTTGTTGATGAACTGTGGCTGTCTCCCGCCAGGTTTGCACAACGAAGCGGCCAAGTTTTCCTGTCTTCTAAAGTTTGATCTGCAAGCCACGGTGAGTCGAGTTTTCTTTCTGTGGGCTTTTGTTTTTGTGGATTTTTGTTGTTTCTCGGCTAGAGCTCCAAGGTTTACCAATGGTGAAATTTTGTGTATGTGATTGGTTTTGCTCACCATTCACCTAACCAGATTCTGACTTTGGGGTCGATGTCTAAACACGACACCAGTGTGCATGCATGTTACTTTTTAGAACATCTATTTTGTCATCTGTTCTTACCTGCCTAAATTGCACACTCTTCTGAAAGGTTTTTTTATGTTCCAGGGGGAAAATCTTCTCCAGTAGGTGCCTTGGTAGTGACTTGAACCAGGGTTATCAGATATCAAGATCAATGCTCTAACCACTAGGCTATGCCACTCCTGGCAGATTTCTCAGCATGAAATTTAGGCCTCTCTCCCTGGGAGAATGCGTTGCCACAATAGCAGCACCATCCATCTTATATTTTCCCTGTCTGCATGTGTATTTGTTTCCACATTAGACCTTAGTTTTATGGTCTCCTTGGAAAGACTAGTGCCCAAACCACCACTCAAAGTCTAGCAGATGGGGAAAACTTTTGGGGGGGGGGGGGGGGTGAAGGAAGGGATTGAATCCATGTTTCCTGCTTTCAAGACAGGTGCTATACCGCAAGACCTCTAACAACACTGAAGTGATTGTGTAGAAAAAGAAGTGAATATGTGTGTGTGTGTGTGTGTGTGTGTGTGTGTGTGTGTGTGTGTGTGTGTGTGTGTGTGTGTGTGTGTGTGTGTGTGTTTTCTTCAATTTAACGTCTCTTCACTCATAGTGATATTAATAATACAGGAAATTTATATAGCGCTATATCTTGTAAAAACAAATCAAAGCGCTTAACAAATCAAAGCGCTTATAATTATATTGGAACTCCTTTGGCTATGCTTCTACTGTTTTTGTTTTGTTTTGTTTGTTTTCGTTGATTACATCTAGCTTGGAATTTCTTTGTTTTTTTCGTTGATTACATCTAACTTGGAACTTCAGGCTTGTTGTGCTGGGTTTTGCGCTTGGCTTCTCCGGGCCGTTGTGCTCACCTCCTTCTCGTGAGAGTGTTGAAGTCCACTGGCTTAGCAGTGTAGTTGGTGCTCTTAAAATAAACGCGGGTCAGCATGGCCTTGCACGTGGGACGATTCCTGGGGTTGTAGTTCAGCATACCCTTCAGCAAAAGGTGTCCTCGATAGTTCAATTCAACAACACTCTGACGAAGAGTACTCTCAGTCCATGCTGGATTTCTAGCTTCATGGTATTCTAGGGTCTTGCACAGCCGAGGGCAGATTCTTGGGGTTGGAGTACCGAGCATCCTGAAAATTTTACTCAGCTGATCTCTTTCATCCGATCCACAAAATAATATTTCTCGAATATTAGACGAATGTGTGTGTGTGTGTGTGTGTGTGTGTGTGTGTGTGTGTGTGTGTGTTGTGTGTGTGTGTGTGTGTGTGTGTGTGTGTGTGTGTGTGTGCGTGCATGCGTGCATGTGTGTGTGTATGTGTGTGTATATGTGTGTGTGTGTACAGAGCAGTCTGGTGGTGCTGGCTCTGAAAGACGGCACACATCTGTCGATACCGGAGACGGTGACTGTGGGGGTGGGGGTGCCCTTCTCTCTGCTGTGGACTCTGTTCGGATGGGTCACGGTATGTATACACACAGCTGACAGCACATTGTCACAACACAAAAAACCCCAAAGTGTTCCACCCTGTCTCAGAAAGGACAGGCTTAGATTTTTGTTGTGACTAGCTCGTTTTTCATTCGTCGGGAAAAGGGGGTGGCAATCACAGCAATCTCACAAAACACGACTCAAAAGGCGAAGCATTACTAACACGACGCTTTATTCAACTTTCATACAAATTTAACAACTCTAAGCTAAAATGCCCCTTTCCCCCCTCCGCCCTTCCTAACGCCCCTAACCCCCTGCACAACTATAACAACAAGAAAAAGAAACCAATGAAAATAATAGGCTCTCTCACACACACACTCCTACAGTATCTTCACAATGAGGGAAAAGACATGAGGATGGGAGGAAACTTGGGGGGGTGACACTCAGCTTTTGCAACTGCGGCAGCGCGGACGATGAGATGATGGACGTGGCTAAGTGTCCAGCACAGCTTCCGCAGCATCCTTTAGAAAGAGGTCCCTGCTCCTCTCGTCATCTCCCCATTGAGACGGCGCAGGGGGACTGCTTGAAAGCTGGGTGCGGAGGTTCACCCTATACAGTGTTGAGCGCTGTGGTCTGCCCAACATAAACGTCCAGTGCCCAGCCTGCCCAACACAAACGTCCAGTGCTAGGCCTACCGCATGCCCAACACAAATGTCCAGTGCCCAGCCTGCCCAACATAAACGTCCAGTGCTGCCACCTTCCCAATACAAAGCTGTGACCAGGGAATTAGCTTCATGTCACAATATGAGTGTCAACCTCTCCCTCCATCCCGTGTGTAGCGTGGCTCGTTTACGGCCTTTTGTTTGTATCGCGTCCGTTGGGTAATTATGACCAACATAGGGGAACTCAGGGTTCTGGTTCCAACCAGTTGGCAACTCACCCACATGGAAGATTGACGTAAAATAAATGTGTGAAACTTTAGACGGTGTTCAGTCTAGTATCTGATGCTGAGAACGTTTGGGTATGAACCTAGAGTAGTAACTGGTGTAAGAAAACACCACATGGTGGCAGTGGTGCAGTTCCAGACATCAACTTAGACTAGAATAGACGTAATATTAGCTTAGTGAGTAACTTCATCAGAGTTCATCAACATGGCGCACATCAAGCCTCCTGATTCCTTTGATTTCCAAAAGCCAACGTTGTGGGTGGACTGGAGGAAATGCTTTGATAGGTATGTACAAGCTTCAAAACTTGATCAAGAAGATAACCCTGTTCAAATATCAACATTAATTTATACAATGGGCAGTGAGGCAGAGAAAATTTTTGGCACGTTTGATGTGCAAGAAGAGCATACACTGACAGACATTTTAGATATGTTCAGTGCATACTTTACCCCTCAGGTCAATGTCATCCATGAGAGAGCCGTTTTTCACTCCAGGCAACAGGGAGAATCGGAAAATGTAGAGAGTTATGTCCGTTGTCTCTCCGACCTAGCAGAACATTCCGAATTCACCAACAAAGAAGAAGCCATTAGGGATCGCCTTGTAGTAGGCCTCAGAGACAGAGAATTGTCAGAAAAACTACAACTGCAAGCAGGTCTGACACTAGCAGATGCAGTGAAGCAAGCCAGACAGTATGAACAAGTAAAATTGCAACTTAAGGAGCAGAGGCATCCTTCAGCTAGTCCAGGGGTAGACGTTGTGCAGTACAGAAGGGAAAGTTATAGTCACAAAGGAATGAACAGAGGTGTTGTCAGGGAAGTAGGCCATGCAGGGGTCATGGATATTCTGGATCATCTAGGTCACAGCAGCAAAATCCGTCCAGGTTCAACTGCACAAGATGTGGGAAAGCACACAGACACAACGAAGAGTGTCCAGTTAGGGGTAAAAAGTGCCAAAAATGTGGCAAGTTAGGACACTTTGCTGTTTGTTGTAGGACAAGTCATAGCCATGTCAACTCCGTGGCAGAAGCAGATCATTGTAGGGACAGAGTCAACTCAACTTCCACCTTGGTACCCGAGTATTTCTTGGGAACAGTCAGTTCTAGTGACACAGCGCCATGGACAACTCATCTGAACATAGCGGGCAGAATGCTGAAGTTCAAAATTGACACCGGAGCTGATGTTTCTGTGATGTCAGCCACAGAATTTGGGAAATTGATCCCTCGTCCACTACTGAAACCTCCAAATGCCACACTTCATAGTCCAGGAGGGAGCCTGCAGTGTTTAGGACAGTTTGAAGCACAAGTTGAACTCAGGAATGGGCAATACCCACTCAAGATATTTGTCATTAGGGGAAAAACAGACAACCTATTGAGTAGGGATGCAGCTTCAAAGATGGGTCTTGTTAAGAGAGTGGATGCAGTAGGTCCTTTGTTCGGCGAGCTAGATGATCATCCAGTGGACTGCACACCAGTCAAAATTATCATTCATGAGGATGCGCAACCCTATAGTGTGCACACAGCAAGAAGAATCCCCATACCTCTTGTTGAAAAGGTTGAAATAGAACTAAAGAAGATGGAAAAGGCAGGTATCATCCAAGAAGTCACAGAGCCCACAGATTGGTGTTCCCCTATCATTCCAGTCATGAAAAGGAATGGCACAGTGAGAATCTGCACAGATCTGAGGAAACTCAATACAGCAGTAAAAAGAGAGAGATATGTTCTCCCAACAATTGATGATCTAATCCACAAGCTGAAAGGCTCTACAGTATTCAGCAAACTTGACGCAACGTCAGGGTTTTGGCAAATTCCACTAGACAAGTCGACAGCGAAACTGAGCACATTCATCAAACTTTGTGGCAGATACTACTATAAGAGGTTGCCTTTCGGAATCTCAAGTGCACCAGAGATATTCCAGAGGACAATGGAAGAGATACTGAAAGATGAACAAAACGTAATCTGTTACTTTGATGACATCCTAGTCCACAGTGAAAATGACAGAGTACATGAAACACACTTGAAGAGAGTTTTCGACAGACTCCAGAAAGCAAACCTGAAGCTGAACCGTTCCAAATGTGAATTCAAGAAATCTGAGGTAGAATTTCTGAGACACAAAGTTACAAAGGATGGGATCTCTCCAGATTTGTCCAAGGTGCAAGCCATTCTCAACATGCCAGATCCACAGAATGTCCATGAACTACGTAGGATGCTTGGTATGGTGAACTTCCTAGGCAGATACATTCCACATCTGACAACAATCCTTCAGCCAATTAATGAACTGATGGAGAAAAACAGAGCATGGTCATGGGGCCCAGCACAGTCAGAAGCTTTGAAGACAATGAAAAGACTGCTTTCCACTGCGCCAACTCATCTTCTTTGATCTGACCAAACCTACAGTTGTCAGCGCAGATTCCAGTTCATACGGACTAGGAGGAGTTCTTCTGCAAGAAGTGGATGGAGATCTGAAGCCAGTCGCATATTGTTCAAGAAGCTTGACACCAACAGAGAAACGTTACGCACAAATTGAAAAGGAGTGCCTTGCCTCAGTCTGGGCATGTGAAAAGTTTTCACGTTATCTTGTAGGCCTGGAACATTTCAAGGTTCTGACAGACCACAAGCCACTCATTCCACTTATGAATAAGAAAGACTTGGAAGACTGCCCAGTGAGATGTCAACGCATGTTGATGAGACTATTGAGATTCAACTTCACAGCTGAGTACATGCCAGGAAAGAAGATGATTGTTGCCGACATACTATCTCGTAGTCCACAGAAAACCGTTAGTGAAGTGAAAGACATAGAACTACAAGAAGATGTTGAGCTTCATGTGGATTCAGTGAAGTCGTCGTGGCCAGCATCTGACCATCATCTGGAGAAAATTGCCCAGGAGAGTGCAAAAGATCCGCTGATCAAGGCAGCGATCCAGTACACACAGAATGGATGGCCCAAGTACATGGCTGATGTGGAGATTGACATTCGTGATCTGTACTCTCTTCGAAATGAACTGAGTGTAAGCAATGGTCTCTTGCTGAGAGGCAACAGGATCATCATTCCTCAGAGCATGAGAAAAGACATCATTGACAAGATTCGTGCCGGTCACCAAGGGATCAACAAGTGCTGAGAACGTGCAAAATTGTCAGTCTGGTGGCCCGGTATCAACGAAACAATCACGCAAACAGTAGAAAACTGCCATCACTGCCAAGAGAGTAGGCCAACCCAAAGAAAAGAGCCACTCATTACGACAGAATTCCCAGACCATCCTTTCCAAAGAGTAGCAGTGGACTTGTGTGAATTTAAAGAAAGACACTACTTGGTCCTCATCGACTACTACTCTCGTTATCTGGAGATTAGTCAGCTTACCAGCCTGCACTCTGCAAAAGTGGTAGACATAATGAAGCATATCTTCTCCAGGCATGGTGTGCCACAGACCATTATAACAGACAATGGAACCCAGTTCACATCTAGTGAGTTTCAGAAGTTCGCTGCAGATTGGGGATTTTCCCACCAGACATCAAGCCCTCATCACCCTCAATTCAATGGGGAAACAGAAAGAGGAGTGCAAATTGCAAAGAAAATCTTGGCGCAGCAAGATCCATTCTTAGAATTGCTGGCTTACAATGCAACTCCCTCATCAGCAACAGGGAAAAGCCCATCAGAACTCCTGTTCAACTGTCAGATCAGAACAACACTGCCCACACTGCCAAGTAATCTACAACTGGCAAGCGTGAAGAAATCAGCATTTCAAAAGAAGGATGCAGCAAGAAAGAAACAAAACAAAAAGAACTATGATGCAATTCATGGGGCACAGAGACTGTTGGAACTCAAGCCAGGTGATCAAGTTCTCATAAAGTTGGACAATGAGAAGAAGTGGACAAACCCAGGTGTTGTTGTGAAGCAATTATCCCCACAGTCCTACCTTATTGACACGTCAAAGGCCCAGCTCCGACGCAATTGCCATCATCTCAAGAAGATGAATGACACCGGTCATAATGCTGTCGCAGGACAAAGTCCAATGTCTTGCATGCCTGGTCATGGTCATTCCCCTGCCTTGTCCATATCCCTGAATCCTGGCCAAGTATTTCCATTCTTGACACCACAGTCCCTGTCAAAGCCTGACCAGACCATGCAGTCGCCAAGAAAGTCGCAGTCCAGAGGTCTTCACAGCCCTGCAGCAGGCGCCGCTACCCACTCTGGCGCCACATCCTCTGGTGGCATGAGCCCGGTGCTGCTGACGAAGCAGTCCCCTGGGGTGCCGCTGAAGCAGCCGTCCCCTAGTGCCAACAGCCGTAGTGCCAGCAGCCGTGGTCCAGCCTACGTTCCTGGTTCACCGCCAGCTGTGCCGTCTTCACCACTGGTGACAACCCGCAGTGGATGTCCGATCCACAGACCAGCCTGGTTCCAAGAGTGACCCAGATTCCAGTCCAGACATCATAAAAAAAGGGCAGTAAACATTTTATTTCATTTTGTTTGATCTATAATATTAGTTACCCGCAAGTGTTCAAAGCATGGACAGTTGCTGCCTACAAGAAGACTTTTGAGATTGAAGAACATTTGTTATTTTGAAATATGCCACTACACTCCCTGTTCTCAAAGACTCTAAATGTGGACAATTAATGTCCATCTCAAAGGAAGGGAGATGTAGCGTGGTTCGTTTACGGCCTTTTGTTTGTATCGCGTCCGTTGGGTAATTATGACCAACATCCGGGAACTCAGGGTTCCGGTTCCAACCTGTTGGCAACTCACCCACATGGAAGATTGACGTAAAATAATATGTGAAACTTTAGACGGTGTTCAGTCTAGTATCTGATGCTGAGAACGTTTGGGTATGAACCTAGAGTAGTAACTGGTGTAAGAAAACACCACACCGTGCTTTCCCCCACTTTAACAATGTATACAATTCCCATTCATAAACTCCTCCATGATGTTACAATTGTTCATTTGTTAAATTAGGCTGTCACACAGACATACAAATAAACATGACATAACCTCTGACTACACTTTTTAAGTTCCACACATTTCTACAGTCAGGGGAACAGGACAAATTACTGGGGATAGTGCTCCAATCAGACGAGGCTGGTGAACCTGCGGTCCCCTCTATTTTCAATCCACTGCGACGGCCGGAAAACCCCAGGACTATAAAAAGAAACAAAAGAATTGAGCACTGAAATTAGAAGTCTTGGAAACAAAAGGAATCTGAATGCTCCGAAAAACCCACCTTCTCTCTTCCCCCACCAAGGCAGAGTTTGAGAGAAGCAACTATTGGAACTAAACATAAAGTGGTGAAGTCGTGGGTTTGAAACCTAGGTGCAACACCCACCCACTCCAGTCAAGGGAGTGAGTAAATAATTTCAAACAAATGATTTGCCTGCATTGGAATGAATGATTTTCGACACTTCCGAGTGTCTAAATCAAATCAAATAAATTTCAATTCCTGCCCACACCCTACCTACCTCAGACAGCTTGTGTGGTATTTCACATCGCGGTGCCGATCACGGCACCTATCCTCCTGCGTCAGCTAGGAGTTCTATCCACTTTGGCTGCTGAGCTCAAAGTGTCGTGGTGGCATCCAGACAGGCGACACAGACCTGCCGTCACCTGAACTCAGGTGAGATGCCACCCCAGTTTCGGCGGAAACTCCGCCGCGCACGGGCGACTCGTAGGCGGTCACGCAGCGGAGCTCAACGCATCTCAAGACATGCAGAACAAGTTAAATACAAATTCCCATGCACACTGTAGCCTGCACTCAGGGGTACGGATCACGAAAAACTAAGGGGGTGGTGGAAAAGAAAAGTGGTGTGGAGGTAAACGACATCCCGTCAGTCCTCTTGAAACCACATCTCTCCTTCCTTGTCCAGGGCACTAGTCTTTCACCCTGGCGGCCAGGAGAGGCGTAAGTGGGATGGTGAAGGGCTGTGAAGATTCGAACCTGGGTCGATTCGTGACACACATGGAGTTATTTGTCATCAACACTCTTAGCACATGGTTCATGGTATGCATGCACACAGCTGACTTAGCACATGGCTCATGGTATGCATGCACACAGCTGACTTAGCACATGGAGTTATTAGTCAGCAATGCTCTTATGAATGAACATACGCATGCGCAGACACATACACACGCACATAGAGACACAGACAGGTTCACACAGACACAGACACACACAGGCACACAGACATAGAGACACAGAAACACAGAGACACACAGACACACAGAGACACAGACAGACACACACACAGACACAGACACACAGACACAGACACAGACACACACACACACACACACACACACACACATACACACACACTCACACACACACTCTCTCCCCCATGGGGGATGCCGGGGGGGTTGGGGGGGGGGGGCTGTCAGTATAAATAGCTTCCCCACCTTCTGGAAACTCTGTGCTAGGAATTGCTTCTTTTTTATCCTTCTCTCTGTATCTACCTTGTTCCTTTTCTTCCTGTCACCTTTTTGTCAATTTTCTGCCTTTTCGGTCCGTTCTTCTGCCTTTTTTCTAGGAAGACTGAAGATATAACAATTCTATCCCATGCCAAAGTCAGATGCACCTAGCCTGACTTGTCCGGGCATAACACATTTTTACTCATATGACAGACAACAATAGTTGGTGTCTAAGCATTTGATGAAGAAGAAACACACACACACACACACACATACACACACACACACACACAGAGTTGTACAATGCCGCCTATCTATCTATCTATCTATGTATCTATCTATCTATGTATCTATCTATGTATCTATCTATGTATCTATCTATGTATCTATCTATGTATCTATCTATCTATCTATCTATCTATCTATCTATCTGTTTGTCTGCCACAGTTGCGGCGAGAGTTGAGGACTGGAGCGGTAGTCTTTGGTTTCGTGGGCATTGTCAAACCTGTGTACTACCTCTTCAAAATTGTCAAGGTATGCTAACGTAATCATGTTGGTGATGATAATGATGATCTTTTTTTTTAATTCGGGGGTGGGGGGTTCCTTGGCTATAGCTTCAAGGTTCACTGATGGTGAGATTGTGTATATATGTGGCCATTTCTGCCTTCCATTGATTAATTAATCAAGGTAGGAGAGACCGGGGTAGGTCGGGTCACCTTAAAAATAACCCCTATACCGTCATTTTCCGCCGTTTTCTTTCCGTTCCTCGTTTTTGATCAACTGGAACTAATGCTGACACCACTTGGCAAGCCAGTGGTACAGGTGCTTCCAAGTCATCTGGCAAAACCTCCCTGGTTCTTCACTGTGAGTAACTTTTTATGCCACTTTTCTGACTGAATAACTGCTCAAGAAATTTTCTGTTGGATGTTTTATTTGATGCAATCTATTCTTAGATCACTTGGCAGAATGTTTTTGCTGGATTCTGCAGCTGAATTTGATTGGTATGTGAAAAAAAGTTAAAAGTTTGGAATCATACAGTATGGGGCAGGTTGGGCGGGGTAGGTTGGGCCACTGTCCCAACCTGCCCTGGGGTCATCCAAAGCTGCCCCATAGTGGATAATTGATACTTTTCACTATTTTTTCTTAATTCTAATTTGTTCTTATGCTATGTTCTCTCTTTTTTCATGAATAGATAGTGAGGACTTACAAGAAGAAAACAACACGAGGACAAGTCTCCACAAGTGTCTGCCCAGATGCTGTAGATGCTGTTCTGAAAGGGTTGTCATTGTGTAAAGCTGCTGAATCTTTTCACATTCCAAAAGAGACTCTGAGACATGCAGTTGAAAAATCAAATGAAGGCAAAGAATTCCAGAGGTTTACAGATAGCTGCAAGATTAGACAAGTGTTCAGTGAAGCTGAGAAAATGGAACTGACAGTATAATATGTATTGAAAGCTTCATGGATCAGTTTCCCCTTGGATTTCAAGACTAACTTGCAGAAAGAAACAAAATCAGGTGGACACATAGCTGGTCTGTCAATGGAATGGCAGGTGAGGACTGGTTTTCTTTAACCTCATGATTGTATAAGGAGGCCTACACCTGAAGCTACCAGCCTTGTAAGGGCAACAACTTTCAACAGGACAAATGTTGTTTTCTTTGGCAATTTGCAAGGCCTGCATTCAGTTACTCATTTCCACCTGAGCTAATTTACAACCTTGATGATACAGGGCTTACCACGTCACAGACCCCACAGAAAGTTAGTTGCAGATGTAGGCACAAAGCAAGCTACACAAGTCGTGTCACATGAACCTGGCCACACAGTCACCATGTCTGGCTTCAACAACACAATAGACAGTGCACTTCCACCAGTCCTAATCTATCCACAAAGAAATTTCAAATCCCAACATGGTGCACAATGCCCCATCAGGAGCGAAAGGTCTTTCCAACCAAAGTGGATGGATGACAGAAAATCAATGTCAAGAATGTCTTCAGTATTTTGTGCTACACAGCTGTAGCATTCTTTTTTGTTGTAAATATTGTTTTCTGAGGTGGTGACAGGTGTTTTAATTGTTTTGTATTAGAGAATCATCATTTATTTTTTATTTTTGATGAGAATATTACTGTGTCCTAACCTGCCCTGGTGCTGGGGCCGGTTGGGACACTTTGGATTGTCTCTTTAACCATTAATTACAAATAAACACTCACTGATGTGGATTATATTTTGCTTTTCTGTTTTTTCTGAATATATAAAGATTTGTTTTAAATCATTTTATGTATCATTTGTTTACTCATATTCAAATGAGAGCGAAAATGGAAAAAAGTGTCCCAACCTGCCCCGGTCTCCCCTAGCTGAATTTTGACTTTGGAGGTGGTGTCTAAACAGGGCACCTGTGTGCGTTTTTCTACTTATCAGTCAAAGCCATATGATGAAGATAGATGTAAAGCACTGTGAGAGAAAAAAGAAAAAAAAAAAGAAGTCAGAGCTAAACTGAATCAAATCAGAAGCAATTTTTGTGATATCTTTTGTGGGGTTTTGTGGGGTTTATTTATTTATTTATTTTGGTCTTGTTCTTTGGCTAGAGGTCCACAGTTTGCCAATACTGGGATTTTGTGCATGCAGCTATTTGTACCCACCATAAAAGTAGTTGAATTCCAGCTTTGCCTGTATTTGATAACACAGCTTCAGTATCTTTCTTATTGCTAGCTGTAAAAAGGCATGTATTTCAAATGTGATGAAATGAAGATTCTTTCCAAATATTG
>CM060329.1:30332888-30350388 GCA_030674155.1 Stramonita haemastoma | reverse complement strand
CCAATTTTAATTGTGCACATGTTGTTAATTTGTATTGAAAAGGCTGTTTATTACAGAAAACAGATTGAAAATCCGACAATTCTATGGAAAGTTATCGCAAATTGAAATGATAGACTGCAGAAAGTGACAGAATGAGAAATTGACAAGTTTTGTATCGTAAAAGGTGGTCAGAATGAGGGCTTGGGTGTTTTAAATGCCTTATTAAAGCAAAAGGAAACAAAATATGCTTTGATACTTCAATACAATGTAGTAATCCCATCAAAATCTTATAAACAGCAATTTGACCCCCACCTACCTAACATGGCTCTTAGCAGAAAAGTGAGTCCGGTGCAAAGTGACTATAATCATTTTTTTGAGAAATGCATCCCATCTCTTTTTTTTCTGTCAACCTTTATGTGGTTTTTTTCTGTTTGTTGGTAATACTTTCATTACTTGTCTGTTAGTTGCACACAGGAAAGTGGAGAGGAGAGGGAGGGGGGAGTAGAGGGGGAGGGGAAGGTAGAAGGGGAGGGGACTTCTGCCTGACTCCCTTTCATAGAAAAATCTAGTATAGGCTACATAATTATTTTTTCTTTCATAATTTCGATGATCAGGAGAGATTACCAACTGGGCCTCTGCCATTTTATGCTGACCACAGAGCAAGCTTTAAGCAGCCAGTCTTGACTATTCCCTATGGATGGGTTGTCTAGATGTAACGTGCCTGCCTAGAAAGCGAAAAATCTGGTTCGCCCCCAAAACTTTTCCCCCTTCAATTAAACCATGAGTGGTGGTCTGGGTGCTAGTCTTTCGGATGAGACGATAAACCGAGGTCCTGTGTATTATACATTATAATTTAGTGCACGTAAGAGAACCCACGGCAACAAGGGGGTTATCCCTGGCAAAATTCTGTAGAAATAAAGCCACTTTGATATGGGAACAAATACAGTTTTTCAAGTCAAGTCAAGTCAAAAACACTTTAATCATCCCTGAAGGGCAATTACAAACAGTTGCAGACAGGAAAACGAAAAAAAATTATGGGCGGCGCTGCACTTGTGTCAACGCACTCTCCCAGGGAAGAGCAGCCCGAATTGCATCTGCTGTGACATAAGGTGGTATAAAATGAAATAGATAAAAGCCCTGAAAACTATTGACCAGCTTATTTTCCTAAAGACTCATCTTCCATCAAATTTGGTAACTAACTCTGATTTTATTTTTAACCACTTAATGTCACAGCAGATTTCTTTGCGTGAAATTCGGGCTGCTCTCCCCAGGGAGAGAGAACGCTTCGCCACAAGTGCACCCGATTTGCTGCGTCCTTCTGGTAAAAAAAATGTATCAGATTTTATTTTCACCTCTTCCAACGCGAAGTTTTTGGGTGTTGAACTTCTCAGTACATATTTGGGGCACGCAAGTTTTCGGTAGGATTATTCATCTAACGGCAGTATTTCGAATTCATATGTGTCAATTGCTGATGCAAGAAAAGGTACACCAAGAGTAAGTCTGTATGCTTTACAATCTATACTCTGAAGCATCCTCAGTAAATATTTTGGAGCATTAAAGAAGATTTTTTGTCTATATGATGATTTGATCTGATTATTGACGTCCATAAATGTTAAAGGATTTACAGATCTTGCCTTTAATAGCCTATTGCTTACAAATAAATTTCAGGAGAATGAAGCTTTTTTTTTTTTGCTTTAGTTAGAATGTACTGAGATGGGTATTCCACATCAACTTCGATGTAAGAAATACACCTAAAAATTGTTGTAAAGAAACACACAGATAACCATTACCTAATAACCACAAAGAGACATACAAAGGAAAGAAACATCATTAAAAAAAACAACAACAAAAAAGCACACACAGCATTACCACAACAAAATATTGAAAACAAACAACAAACAAAAAGAATTGCCACCGAGTGGTCTAAGAGAGAGAACTAGCGCATAGGCTACCCAATGTACGGTTGTTTCCCTTACACTGCATATCCAGTTCAGCTGCTGCCTGTTAGCAACAACAAAATTGTTATGATGATAATGGTTGTGTGATTGTTCAAAATTAAAGATGATGTTCATGACAATGACGCAATGACAACGTCTCCAATGAAGTTCATGGCGTTGACAGCGATGATGAGATGATGATGATGATGATGATGATGATGATGTGCCTGGAGGATTTGCATTGGAAAAGGCGATCCTTATTTCTTTATTTATAGAAAAAAGTTCTTTTTCTATTACCTATTTATTTTTTTCATTTTTTTTATATCGAGGATAATGGAATAAGCACTCATGTGCTTTTTTTCCAGTCCCCGTGTGTATGCAGTTGTGTGAATATGTATCTGTTCCCGACGGCACACAATGGCATACTTTACAAAATGCGGAACAGGATTTAACATGTGTGCAAGATGTTCTGTGTGCGTTTTCACATGTGGCCTCGGACTTTTGGGGAGAGTGGAGTCAGCACTGATGTTAACTCCAGGGGGAAAATCCCCTCCAATGGGAATCAAACCCCGGGTCGTCAAATTGCCAGCGCAATGTTCTGACCACTAGGCATCCCCTTTGTTGCTGTGTGTGTGTGTGTGTGTGTGTGTGTGTGTGTGTGTGTGTGTGTGTGTGTGTGTGTGTGTGTGTGTGTGTGTGAATTTAAAATCTGATAATTTAGGTTATGAGCCCTCGCCTGAGCGGGAATGATTTTAAAGTAAGCGCTTTGATTTGTTCGCTGTACAAGATTGAGCGCTGTAGAAAATACCATGTAGTCTCCTGCACATGGGACTTTGGTTTATTGTCTCATCCAAAAGACTTGCATCAGGCCATCAGTCTTGTCTCATGGATGGGGAAAAAGTTCCAAGTTCAGACAAGGTGAGGATGAAACCTGCAACCTGTTTCTTTCTAGACAGGTGTGTTAGGTTACCTCTGGCTCTAGACCAGCGATCATATCAGCACACATTCTCTGAAAATATCATCTGTAGGAAAACAAAAAATAAATTTAGATTGTATTAGATTCCCCGCTCATTTATAGTCTGTAAGCATCCCTAGCCATCACAATTTAGTTTGATTTTTGTAAAACCCTGTGGAGGTGCCCGGGTTAGTTAGTTATTTTTCCATTTATTTAATTTAGTCTTGTCTATTGAGGATTTATTATTATTATTTTTCATTTATTTATTTATCTATTTATTTATGTCGAGGATAATGGGATAAGCACTCTTGTGTTTTTTACATCCAGTCCCCGTGTGTATGCAGTTCAGTAAATGCTATCTGTTCCCACCGGCACACGATAGCCTACTCTTACGAAAAGCAGAACAGGATTTAACGTGTGCGCAAGATGTGCGTGCGTTCGCACACGGGCCTCAGTTTATAGTCTAATCCAAATGACTATTGGGGAGTGTGGAGTCAGCACTGATGCTAACTCCAGGAGAAAAATCTCCTCGACCGTAATTGAACCTGGTCGTCAAATTGCCAGCGAAATGTTCTGTCCACTAAGCTATCCCGTCCCCCCTTTACCCCTTAGGATAATGGAATAAGCACTCATGGGTTTTTTTTTTTACATTCAGTCCACGTGTGTGTTATGCAGTTTTTGTGAATTTTGTCATCTGTTCCCACTAGCACAATGGTCTACTCTTGTTTTGTTTTTAAACAAGAGGTTTTAACATGTGTGCAAGATATTCAGCGTGCATTCGCACAGGGTTTATAGTTATTAGTTTATAGCTTGGTTTATAGTCACATCCGAAGGATGTAAGCATCAGCCGCTCATCAGTATTCAGTCAGTTTGAATTTATTTACAGTCCTAGTGGAGGATAGCTCAGTGGTCAGAGCGCTCGCTTTCCCCCAGTCAAGTTAAGCAGCCTCGAGTGTGGTTGCCAAGTGGATGGTGACCGATTGTGCGCCTTGGCTTCAGTACAGTCCCCCAGTTCACCCTGCTGTAAATGGGTACCTGCCCTCTTTAGGGTCAGGGAAGGTAAAGCAGCGAGGGAGACGAGATGGGCGCCGCCCTCAACATGCTGGCCCCTAGAGAAACTGAGGTCTCTGATGCCTCGCTCCCTTACGACCGCCTAGGTTATGGGACACTTTCCCTTTCCCTTTTACCTGGTGAAGGTGTCTAGTTTTGGGACTCGCCCATCAACCAGCCACCTGTTTCATCACCTTCACCATGTTGTTGTTGTTGTGATTACATTTACATCCCAGCGGAAGATTTCCCATTAATTAGGGAAACCATCCCCATTTTGGTTTGGTTGTGCTGGAGTCTCAGACAGCTCTCTGATTTAGACAACCATCAGCGATAGAACCATCACAAACCATCACCATGGTGTTGATGTGGGTATATCTATGTCCCAGCAGATAGTTCCATTTTGGCACTGACCATCACCATTCGTTTTTGGTTTGTTTATTTTGTTTATCATTTATTTGTTTTTTGTTTGTTTTTTTCATTTCGAGGATAATGGAATAAGCACTCCTACAGTATCATTTAAGTCTTTTCCCCATTTGTTGGTAAGTCTTACATTCCTTTACCCAGAAAACTGTTTTTAAAACGAGCAGTCTTAAACATAACAGTTCAGATGATAAATGTTTTATGTGGTGTTTTCTCGCAAAGTTACATCATGTTCAAAAGAATGTGGAGAGAGTCTCCAACTATGAACCACACAAACATGAACTTAACTTTAATGGAAGTGACTTTCCGTTGGAATAGACAAAATCAAACAATCCGAATCCCAGAACAAACCAATCACTTTAAACGTATGTACATGTCCTGAAGAAGACAATTTTCTACCGCTTAGAATATCCAGTGGGTCACCGACTGTGGGAGAGCCACATGTCCAACACGTTGACCTACTTTTAGTGACAGATGGTGCGAAATAGCATTATACTTTAATTCGCACAATGAGTAGACTACTAACATACACAACAGCAAATTGTAAAAAACAAGAGTTCTGCAGAAGATGTTTAGTAAGGTTTCCGTCTATTGAAGCAACACATAATTATGCACAAAGAACATTGTAATAGCTCTACTGAGTGTATTACAAAACTTATTACTCCAAAACCTGGTAGCCCAGCAAGCTTTAAGAACTGGAAAAAAATTACAGACCAATCCTTACGTTGTTTATGCTGACTTCGAATCTATTATAGTCCCATACCAAGAACCTAAGCCAAAAACAGTACCTAAAACTAAAACGGTTGGATTCCGTTCGAAGAGATTTTTCTCCTGGAGTCAACATCAGTGCTGACTCTGCTCTCCCCAAAAGTCCTTCGGATGAGACTATAAATCGAGGCCCCGTGTGGGAACGCACGCAGAACATCTTGCGCACACGTTAAATCCTGTTCCACTTTTCGTAGTAGTAGGCCATCGTGTGCCGGTGGGAACAGATAACAAGATTTACAAAACTGCATACACACAGGGACTGGATGTAAAAAAAGTACAATATTGCTTATCCCAGTATCCTCGATATAAAAGAAGAAAAAATAAATAAATAGATAAATAAATAAATAAATAAAGTAGTTAATAATCATCAAATCTGTTCGTATGCATTCATTATTGTTAAGTCAGATGGTGAACACACAATGCCATGTCATTATAGAGGGCCCGATGCAGCAGAACGCTTCTTAAAACAAATGAAACAAACACGTACTGAGTTCTCTAGTCAACTCAACCTTTCTGAACTTATTATGACAGCCGAAGATGAAGAACAATATGATTCAGCAACACGATGCTGGATTTGCCGCCATACATTAGAAAACACAGAAGACAACCCAACTGTAAGAGATCATGATCACAGCAGGGGTAAGTTTAGGGGAGCAGCACATTCTAATTGTAACCTGCAGCTTAAGATTGAACCATCAGTGGTCTGGGTGGTAACGCGCCTTGCCTAGAAAGCAAAAATCTGGGTGAGTGTGTGGTGGTTCGTACCCCGTTTTAGACCCAAAATTTTCCCCCCATCCATTAGACACTGAGTGGTGGTCTGGGCCCATCTTCGGGTGAGACAATAAACAGGTCCCGTTTTGCACATCACTATTTATGCGCACGTAAAAGAACCCACGGCAACAAGGGTTGACCTGGCTAAATTCTGTAGAAAACAGCCACTCTGATAAGAAACAAATACAGTTGCATGCAGGAAAAAGAAAAAAATTAGTAGTGCTGCAAATTTTGACGACATCGCTCTCCCGGAGAGCAGCCCGCGCAGAGAAATCTGCAGTGACATAAAGTGGTACAAAATAAAATAAAAAACAAACAAACCCAAAATCACCCATTATGTAAAAACACACACACACACACCAACAACACACACACACACACACACACACACACACACACACAGAGCTGTCGGATTAATATCAATCACCACATCAGCAGATGGGTACTCCTAGATAAGATAATTAATACATATTTATGACTGTGTAAACTGGTCATACCTCATTATAAAACAATAAATCAGTGACACCCCAATCTCCCCACTTCATGCACACATTATACTGATTTTAGTTACAACTGAAAAAAACAACCTTGCTTTCCTTTCATTTGTTGAATGGATGGTGTTAGAGGTAAGGGCTGCCAAAGAATGTGAAATGCCCGGTCGGAATTTGTGCGTGGTTTGACCCGTTTAGGCCCCAAACTTTTCCCCATCCATTAGACCATGAGTGGTGGTCGGGTGCTAGTCTTTGTTCAAACATTGATTATCTAGGGATGTGCAACAACTAGGCTTTGATCTGCATTTAACAGAATTAGCTTCGTAACTTTCTACCCTAATTGTTCATTTGTACTATGGGTTAAGATAGTTTCTGAAGTTTATCTCTGATTCAGTATCTTATTTTACCTAAGGAATTAATTCTTTCTTAAACAGGGATCATGTTTGTCCTACACTAGAAGAATGTATTAATCCAACGTACTGTGTGTACGTGTGTGTGCATGTGCGTGCATGCATGCGTGTGTGCACACGAGGCAGCGTGGGCGACCTCATTTTAGATATTTCAGCGCGGCAGATAAAGCAGCACGGGTTTGTTTTGAAATTCTAATTCAGGAGGGGGAGGGAGAAATGGCGGCCACGTGATTTCCAAACAAGTGCTGCCTTGCTGTGATTGGTGGCTGATATATATATATATATATATATATATTTTTTTTTTTTTTTACAATTTTACATTTTATACCGCTTTGTCACAGCTAATTCTCTGCGTGAAATTCGGGCTGCTCTCCCGGGAAGCGTGTCCCCACAATTAAAGCGCCTACTCATTATTTTTTTCCCCTCAAGAAATGGTGTCTAAACACGACACCTGTGTGCATGCTGCTTTTTTTATTTTTATAATTTGTCATCCGCTCCTACCGCACACGATGGCCTGCTCTTCCGAAAGCGAAAGGGTTTTAACGTGTGCGCAAGATGTTCTGCGTGTGTTCGCACACGGGGCCTCAGTTTTCTAGTCCCATCCCAGTAACTTGGTTGAATTTAGGACATGAGTGGGGAATGTGACCCCATTCTGTGAAAGAAAAGTTAGGGCAGTTTGTTTAAGTGTCTGCTAAAGTCTCTTTAACAATCTGGGATATCAGATGTACAGATCTCCCAGTAGGCATAAAGGGATGGGGGTACCAATAAGATTCCCATCACTACTTTCTGGAAATTCTCTGCTAATTCTCTTTTCAAATTCTTTTCTATCTCACTCATTGCTTCTGCTTGTCCAATAGACAACAGTCTATTGTCTGCCTTCTTGGTCCGTTTGGCTACGTTTTTTTGCAGAAAGACTTTAAAATTACAGTTCTCTCCTATGCTGAAGAGGAATGCACTGGGCCTGACTTGTGAGGTGCTTCACAGCAGCACTAGACATGTTTTGTTATTATGACAAACTTTGTTGCTACTGTGTGAGCATTCAAAGAACAGAAAGTGGGGGAAGGGGGGGGGGGGAGAGAGGGAGTGGTAAAAAGGGGTGTAAGTTTGTTGCTGTTTGTGTCTGCTGTTCTTTGCATGCATGTCCTCTATCTGCATGAATGAATGTTCGTATGCATGTATATGTTTTACATGGATGTCTCCCTACATGGGAGGGTGTTTGTATGTGTATGTGTGTTTGAAAGGCAAGGCTGGACAGTAAAAAAAATACAAACCAAACATACATACATGAAAAACTAGTGTCTGATGAAATGTAAGAATGTTTAGATTCCAATGACTACCCAAGCAGCAAAAACTTACCTTCACTACAGGTGTGTCACAAACTGTTAAATTTGTAGGCGCCCCTGGGTATAGGTACTTATTAGGATAGAGGATGGAGGTGGAGACCTATCCTGCTACAGCTGTTGATAGTAGCAAGGTACCCTGCAGGGAAACAGACATGGAAAGGAAAAAAAAAAGTGGGGGATGTCGATTTCGCGCGGTTTTAGATGGGTTTATATGCTCAGAGAAGAAAACACGAAAAAGCTTTTATATGCAGCAGCAATTGTATGTTCATAGCAGGTCTTTCTGATTGGTTGTTATTTAAGTACAACTTTCACGTTTATTTCGGGTGCATAACAGTTTGAAAACATCCACACTAAGCCTACAACTAGACAAGCTGGTAAGTGTAGGCGAAAAAAACCAAGCATTTCGCACACCAATAATGACACTATACAGCAATATGATGCACCAGGGCAAACTGGAGGGTCGCCGCCAAATGCGCGCACACAAACAAACACACTGATAAGAACCAGCGCGCGCGCGCGTACGCGCATGCATACCCACCCCCCGCCCGGAAAAGGGGCCGTTTTCAGCACAGAGGCCAGCCAAAGAGCCGTTTTCAGCCCCGTCCAACCCCGACTTTTGCACGGTAAAAGACCACACGGCACCAAGACAGTATCGTACTGTATGCATACACTCTCTGCCACCATCTTGGATAGGTGTGGCGTCGGATTTGTGGCGACAGGAGAGCCCGAAGAGCTAAGAAAGCTCGTCTGTGTGAATAAAAGCTGGTAAGTGTAGGCGACAAAAAACAAGCATTTCACACACCAATAATGACACTATACAGCAATATGATGCACCAGGGCAAACTGGAGGGTCGCGGCCACATGCGCGCACAAAAACAAACACACTGATAAGAACCAGCGCGCGCGCGCGTACGCGCATGCATACCCACCCCCCGCCCGGAAAAGGGGCCGTTTTCAGCACAGAGGCCAGCCAAAGAGCCGTTTTCAGCCCCGTCCAGCCCCGACTTTTGCACGGTAAAAGACCCACGGCACCAAGACAGTATCGTACTGTATGCATACACTCTCTGCCACCATCTTGGATAGGTGTGGCGTCGGATTTGTGGCGACAGGAGAGCCCCGAAGAGCTAAGAAAGCTCGTTTGTGTCAGGAAAGCTGGTAAGTGTAGGCGACAAAAAACAAGCATTTCGCACACCAATAATGACACTATACAGCAATATGATGCACCAGGGCAAACTGGAGGGTCGCCGCCACATGCGCGACACAAACAAACACACTGATAAGAACCAGCGCGCGCGCGCGTGCGCGCATGCATACCCACCCCCCGCCCGGAAAAGGGGCCGTTTTCAGCACAGAGGCCAGCCAAAGAGCCGTTTTCAGCCCCGTCCAGCCCCGACTTTTGCACGGTAAAAGACCCCACGGCACCAAGACAGTATCGTACTGTATGCATACACTCTCTGCCACCATCTTGGATAGGTGTGGCGTCGGATTTGTGGCGACAGGAGAGCCCCGAAGAGCTAAGAAAGCTCGTTTGTGTCAAGGAAAGCTGGTAAGTGTAGGCGACAAAAAAACAAGCATTTCGCACACCAATAATGACACTATACAGCAATATGATCACCAGGGCAAACTGGAGGGTCGCCGCCACATGCGCGTACACAAACAAACACACTGATAAGAACCAGCACGCGCGCGCGTGCGCGCATGCATACCCACCCCCCCGCCCGGAAAAGGGGCCGTTTTCAGCACAGAGGCCAGCCAAAGAGCCGTTTTCAGCCCCGTCCAGCCCGACTTTTGCACGGTAAAAGACCCCACGGCACCAAGACAGTATCGTACTGTATGCATACACTCTCTGCCACCATCTGGATAGGTGTGGCGTCGGATTTGTGGCGACAGGAGAGCCCCGAAGAGCTAAGAAAGCTCGTTTGTGTCAAGAAAGCTGGTAAGTGTAGGCGACAAAAAACAAGCATTTCGCACACCAATAATGACACTATACAGCAATATGATGCACCAGGGCAAACTGGAGGGTCGCCGCCACATGCGCGTACACAAACAAACACACTGATAAGAACCAGCCGCGCGCGCGTGCGCGCATGCATACCCACCCCCGCCCGGAAAAGGGGCCGTTTTCAGCACAGAGGCCAGCCAAAGAGCCGTTTTCAGCCCCGTCCAGCCCCGACTTTTGCACGGTAAAAGACCCACGGCACCAAGACAGTATCGTACTGTATGCATACACTCTCTGCCACCATCTTGGATAGGTGTGGCGTCGGATTTGTGGCGACAGGAGAGCCCCGAAGAGCTAAAAAGCTCGTTTGTGTCAAGAAAGCTGGTAAGTGTAGGCGACAAAAAACAAGCATTTCGCACACCAATAATGACACTATACAGCAATATGATGCACCAGGGCAAACTGGAGGGTCGCCGCCACATGCGCGTACACAAACAAACACACTGATAAGAACCAGCGCGCGCGCGAGCGCGCATGCATACCCACCCCCCCCGCCGGAAAAGGGGCCGTTTTCAGCACAGAGGCCAGCCAAAGAGCCGTTTTCAGCCCGTCCAGCCCCGACTTTTGCACGGTAAAAGACCCCACGGCACCAAGACAGTATCGTACTGTATGCATACACTCTCTGCCACCATCTTGGATAGGTGTGGCGTCGGATTTGTGGCGACAGGAGAGCCCCGAAGAGCTAAGAAAGCTCGTTTGTGTCAAGGAAAGCTGGTAAGTGTAGGCGACAAAAAACAAGCATTTCGCACACCAATAATGACACTATACAGCAATATGATGCACCAGGGCAAACTGGAGGGTCGCCGCCACATGCGCGTACACAAACAAACACACTGATAAGAACCAGCGCGCGCGCGTGCGCGCATGCATACCCACCCCCCGCCCGGAAAAGGGGCCGTTTTCAGCACAGAGGCCAGCCAAAGAGCCGTTTTCAGCCCCGTCCAGCCCCGACTTTTGCACGGTAAAAGACCCCACGGCACCAAGACAGTATCGTACTGTATGCATACACTCTCTGCCACCATCTTGGATAGGTGTGGCGTCGGATTTGTGGCGACAGGAGAGCCCCGAAGAGCTAAGAAAGCTCGTTTGTGTCAAGAAAGCTGGTAAGTGTAGGCGACAAAAAACAAGCATTTCGCACACCAATAATGACACTATACAGCAATATGATGCACCAGGGCAAACTGGAGGGTCGCCGCCACATGCGCGACACAAACAAACACACTGATAAGAACCAGCGCGCGCGCGTAGCGCGCATGCATACCCACCCCCCCCGAAAAGGGCCGTTTTCAGCACAGAGGCCAGCCAAAGAGCCGTTTTCAGCCCCGTCCAGCCCCGACTTTTGCACGGTAAAAGACCCCACGGCACCAAGACAGTATCGTACTGTATGCATACACTCTCTGCCACCATCTTGGATAGTGTGGCGTCGGATTTGTGGCGACAGGAGAGCCCCGAAGAGCTAAGAAAGCTCGTTTGTGTCAAGGAAAGCTGGTAAGTGTAGGCGACAAAAAACAAGCATTTCGCACACCAATAATGACACTATACAGCAATATGATGCACCAGGCAAACTGGAGGGTCGCCGCCACATGCGCGTACACAAACAAACACACTGATAAGAACCAGCGCGCGCGCGCGTGCGCGCATGCATACCCACCCCCGCCCGGAAAAGGGGCCGTTTTCAGCACAGAGGCCAGCCAAAGAGCCGTTTTCAGCCCCGTCCAGCCCCGACTTTTGCACGGTAAAAGACCCCACGGCACCAAGACAGTATCGTACTGTATGCATACACTCTCTGCCACCATCTTGGATAGGTGTGGCGTCGGATTTGTGGCGACAGGAGAGCCCCGAAGAGCTAAGAAAGCTCGTTTGTGTCAAGGAAAGCTGGTAAGTGTAGGCGACAAAAAACAAGCATTTCGCACACCAATAATGACACTATACAGCAATATGATGCACCAGGGCAAACTGGAGGGTCGCCGCCACATGCGCGCACAAAACAAACACACTGATAAGAACCAGCGCGCGCGCGCGTGCGCGCATGCATACCCACCCCCCGCCCGGAAAAGGGCCGTTTTCAGCACAGAGGCCAGCCAAAGAGCCGTTTTCAGCCCCGTCCAGCCCCGACTTTTGCACGGTAAAAGACCCCACGGCACCAAGACAGTATCGTACTGTATGCATACACTCTCTGCCACCATCTTGGATAGGTGTGGCGTCGGATTTGTGGCGACAGGAGAGCCCCGAAGAGCTAAGAAAGCTCGTTTGTGTCAAGGAAAGCTGGTAAGTGTAGGCGACAAAAAACAAGCATTTCGCACACCAATAATGACACTATACAGCAATATGATGCACCAGGGCAAACTGGAGGGTCGCCGCCACATGCGCGCACACAAACAAACACACTGATAAGAACCAGCGCGCGCGCGCGTGCGCGCATGCATACCCACCCCCGCCCGGAAAAGGGGCCGTTTTCAGCACAGAGGCCAGCCAAAGAGCCGTTTTCAGCCCCGTCCAGCCCCGACTTTTGCACGGTAAAAGACCCCACGGCACCAAGACAGTATCGTACTGTATGCATACACTCTCTGCCACCATCTTGGATAGGTGTGGCGTCGGATTTGTGGCGACAGGAGAGCCCCGAAGAGCTAAGAAAGCTCGTTTGTGTCAAGGAAAGCTGGTAAGTGTAGCGACAAAAAACAAGCATTTCGCACACCAATAATGACACTATACAGCAATATGATGCACCAGGGCAAACTGGAGGGTCGCCGCCACATGCGCGTACACAAACAAACACACTGATAAGAACCAGCGCGCGCGCGCGTGCGCGCATGCATACCCACCCCCCGCCCGGAAAAGGGGCCGTTTTCAGCACAGAGGCCAGCCAAAGAGCCGTTTTCAGCCCCGTCCAGCCCCGACTTTTGCACGGTAAAAGACCCCACGGCACCAAGACAGTATCGTACTGTATGCATACACTCTCTGCCACCATCTTGGATAGGTGTGGCGTCGGATTTGTGGCGACAGGAGAGCCCCGAAGAGCTAAGAAAGCTCGTTTGTGTCAAGGAAAGCTGGTAAGTGTAGGCGACAAAAAACAAGCATTTCGCACACCAATAATGACACTATACAGCAATATGATGCACCAGGGCAAACTGGAGGGTCGCCGCCACATGCGCGCACACAAACAAACACACTGATAAGAACCAGCGCGCGCGCGCGTCGCGCGCATGCATACCCACCCCCCGCCCGGAAAAGGGGCCGTTTTCAGCACAGAGCCAGCCAAAGAGCCGTTTTCAGCCCCGTCCAGCCCCGACTTTTGCACGGTAAAAGACCCCACGGCACCAAGACAGTATCGTACTGTATGCATACACTCTTGCCACCATCTTGGATAGGTGTGGCGTCGGATTTGTGGCGACAGGAGAGCCCCGAAGAGCTAAGAAAGCTCGTTTGTGTCAAGGAAAGCTGGTAAGTGTAGGCGACAAAAAACAAGCATTTCGCACACCAATAATGACACTATACAGCAATATGATGCACCAGGGCAAACTGGAGGGTCGCCGCCACATGCGCGTACACAAACAAACACACTGATAAGAACCAGCGCGGCCGCGCGTGCGCGCATGCATACCCACCCCCGCCCGGAAAAGGGGCCGTTTTCAGCACAGAGGCCAGCCAAAGAGCCGTTTTCAGCCCCGTCCAGCCCCGACTTTTGCACGGTAAAAGACCCCACGGCACCAAGACAGTATCGTACTGTATGCATACACTCTCTGCCACCATCTTGGATAGGTGTGGCGTCGGATTTTGTGGCGACAGGAGAGCCCCGAAGAGCTAAGAAAGCTCGTTTGTGTCAAGGAAAGCTGGTAAGTGTAGGCGACAAAAAACAAGCATTTCGCACACCAATAATGACAACTATACAGCAATATGATGCACCAGGGCAAACTGGAGGGTCGCCGCCACATGCGCGCACACAAACAAACACACATGATAAAACCAGCGCGCGCGCGCGTGCGCGCATGCATACCCACCCCCCGCCCGGAAAAGGGCCGTTTTCAGCACAGAGGCCAGCCAAAGAGCCGTTTTCAGCCCCGTCCAGCCCCGACTTTTGCACGGTAAAAGACCCCACGGCACCAAGACAGTATCGTACTGTATGCATACACTCTCTGCCACCATCTTGGATAGGTGTGGCGTCGGATTTGTGGCGACAGGAGAGCCCCGAAGAGCTAAGAAAGCTCGTTTGTGTCAAGGAAAGCTGGTAAGTGTAGGCGACAAAAAACAAGCATTTCGCACACCAATAATGACATATACAGCAATATGATGCACCAGGGCAAACTGGAGGGTCGCCGCCACATGCGCGACACAAACAAACACACTGATAAGAACCAGCGCGCGCGCGCGTGCGCGCATGCATACCCACCCCCCCGCCGGAAAAGGGGCCGTTTCAGCACAGAGGCCAGCCAAAGAGCCGTTTTCAGCCCCGTCCAGCCCCGACTTTTGCACGGTTAAAAGACCCCACGGCACCAAGACAGTATCGTACTGTATGCATACACTCTCTGCCACCATCTTGGATAGGTGTGGTGTCGGATTTGTGGCGACAGGAGAGCCCCGAAGAGCTAAGAAAGCTCGTTTGTGTCAAGGAAAGCTGGTAAGTGTAGGCGACAAAAAACAAGCATTTCGCACACCAATAATGACACTATACAGCATTATGATGCACCAGGGCAAACTGGAGGGTCGCCGCCACATGCGCGCACACAAACAAACACACTGATAAGAACCAGCGCGTGCGCGTGCGCGCATGCATACCCACCCCCGCCCGGAAAAGGGGCCGTTTTCAGCACAGAGGCCAGCCAAAGAGCCGTTTTCAGCCCCGTCCAACCCCGACTTTTGCACGGTAAAAGACCCCACGGCATCAAGACAGTATCGTACTGTATGCATACACTCTCTGCCACCATCTTGGATAGGTGTGGCGTCGGATTTGTGGCGACGGGAGATCCCCGAAGAGCTAAGAAAGCTCGTTTGTGTCAAGGAAAGCTGGTAAGTGTAGGCGACAAAAAACAAGCATTTCGCACACCAATAATGACACTATACAGCAATATGATGCACTAGGGCAACCTAGAGGGTCGCTGCCACATGCGCGCACACAAACAAACACTCTGATAAGAACCAGCGCGCGCGCGCGTGCGCGCATGCATACCCACCCCCCGCCCGGAAAAGGGGCCGTTTTCAGCACAGAGGCCAGCCAAAGAGCCGTTTTCAGCCCCGTCCAGCCCCGACTTTTGCACGGTAGAAGACCCCACGGCACCAAGACAATATCGTACTGTTGCATACACTCTCCTCCACCATGCCCTGGGGCATAATATTACTGTACATTGTCATCATCATTTTGCGCCCTGCTTGGTTTTTCTTGCGTACACCCTAGCAGATTTCCTCGCAAGAAATTAGTTTTTTCAGCTGTTGAGGGCCGCGGAGTCACCACGAGTCCGGCGCCACACTCCTGGAAAATGGTGGGAGAGGCTGTTTTCATACAGTGCCATCTTGTCTTGGTGCCTTGGGGTCTGTAACTGTGCTAAAGTTGGGGTAGGACCGGCCTGAAAACGACTCTTTGGGTCCTGTCTTTGCCCCAAACCGCACCTTTTTGGCCGGGGGGTGGGTATTCGTGCTCGCACACACACGTCCGCAGGTGCTTGTCTGTGTGTTTTTTTGTATGCGCGCATATGGAGGGGACCCTGCACATGGCCCTGGTGCATGATATTGCTGTATATTGTCATTATTATTGTGCCCACTGCTTGGTTTTTGTCGCGTACACCCTAACAGATTTCCTTGCAAGAAACTAGCTTTCTCAGCCTTTGAGAGCCGCGGATTCGCGACGAGTCCGGCGCCACACACCTGGAAAACGGTGGGAGAGTGTGTATGCATACGGTGCCATATTGTCGTTGTGCCGTCGTGTCTGTAACCGTGCAAAAGTTGGGGTAGGACGGGCCTGAAAACGACTCTTTGGGTCCCGTCTTTGCCCCAAACCGCACAATATTCGCCGGGGGGTGGTTATGCGTGCAGGCACGCGCACGCGCGCAGGTGTTTGTCAGTGTGTTTGTTTGTGTGCGCGCATGTAGAGGGGACCCTGCACTCGGCCCTGGTGCATGATATTGCTGTATATTGTCATTATTATTGTGCGCCTGGCCTGGTTTTCGTTGCGTACACCCTAGCAGATTTCCTTGCAAGAAACTAGCTTTCTCAGCTCTTGAGGTCCGCGGAGTCGCCATGAGTCCGGCGGCACACACCTGCAAAATGGTGCAAGAGGGTGTATGCATACAGTGCCATATTGTTTTGGTGCCTTGGAGTATGTAACCGTGCAAAAGTTGGGGTAGGACGGCCCTGAAAACGACTCTTTGTTTCTCGTCTTCTCCCAAACCGCACCTTTTTGGCCGGGGGGTGGGTATGCGTTCGCGCACGCGCACGTGCGCAGGTTTTTCTCAGTGTGTTTGTTTGTGTGCGTGCATGTGGAGGGGACCCTGCACTTGGCCCTGGTGCATGATATTGCTGTATATTGTCATTATTATTGTGCGCCCTGCTTGTTTTTTTTTGCGTACACCCTAGCAGATTTCCTTGCAAGAAACTAGCTTTCTCAGCTCTTGAGGGCCGCGGAATCGCCACGAGTCCGGCGCCACTCACCTGGAAAATGGTGGGAGAGGGTGTATGCATACGGTGCCATTATGTCTTGGTGCCTTGGGGTCTGTAACCGTGCAAACGTTGGGGTAGGACGGGCCTGAAAACGACTCTTTGTGTCCCGTCTTTTCCCTAAACCGCACCATTTTGGCCGGGGGGTGGGTATGCGTGCGCGCACGCTCGCGCGCGAAGGTGTTTGTCAGTGTGTTTGTTTGTCTGCGCGCATGTGGAGAGCACCCTGCACTTGGCTGTGGTGCATGATATTGCTGTATATTGTCATTATTATTGTGCACCCTGCTTGGTTTTTCTTGCGTACACCCTAGCAGATTTCCTTACGAGAAGCTAGCTTTCTCAGCCTTTGAGGGCCGCGGATTCGCAACGAGTCCAGCGCTACACAACTGGGAAATGGTAGGAGATGGTGTATGCATACGGTGCCATATTGTCTTTTGTGCCTTGGGGTCTTTAACCGTGCAAAAGTTGGGGTAAGACAGGCCTGAAATCGATTCTATGGGTTCAGTCTTTGCCCAAAACCGCACCTTTTTGGCCGGGTGGTGGGTATGCGTGCGCGCACGCGCTCACGTGCAGGTGTTTGTTAGTGTGTTTGTTTGTATGCGAGCATGTGGATGGGACCCTGCATTTGGCTGTGGTGCATGATATGGTTGTATATTGTCATTATTATTTTTCGCCCTTTTTATTTTTTTGCGTACACTCTAGCAGATTTCCTTGCCAGAAACTAGCTTTCTC
>CM060329.1:30260494-30332788 GCA_030674155.1 Stramonita haemastoma | reverse complement strand
CACCTTTATGGTAGCGGCATTCCATCTTTGAGGATGGGGTCTAAACACGACATCTGCGTGCATGAGTTTTTAAAATGTTGTCATGCGTTCTTACTGGCACTAAATTGCCTTATTTTCCAAAATAATAGCGGTTTTTATCATATGTGCAAGATATTCTGTGAGTGGTCATAGATGGGGCCTTATAATCTCATCTGAAGGACTCTCGGGGGAGTGAAATCGGTACTGATGTTAACTCCAGAGGGACCCCCCCCCCCCCCCTAACTCCAGAGGGACCCCCCCCCCCCCCCCCAAATGGACGCCCCTGTGGTGGCTTGATCCCAGGCTGGCTGCTGATCATGAGCAAGATGGAAGGTGGCAGGACGGTTTACACATTCACCTGCCCCTCAAATAAACCATGAGGTTCTGGGTTCCATTCCCAGCCTGTCCGTTTCTTCCCAGTTTGATGGGAAAATCGAACTGAATGTCAAGTCTTTCTGAGGCGACTATATCAGGCAGACCTGTGCACATGAAAAGAACTCAAAACGGTTGAAAATCAAAAAGAACTGGGAGGCACATCCAGAGTTTCCTGGCAAAATTAAAAGGTCCAGTTAACTGTATTCCACAAGTCAGAATCTGGCTACCTTAATGGCTGGGAAAAGCATTCACATACACAAAATCTCACCCTTGGAGAATGTCAAAGCTCTAGCCAAGGAACAAAAAAAGTTTTTAAAAGATGATCACTAGCGCAAGGCTCTGACCACTAGGTAATCCCGCTCCCTGGATTGTTGCCTGCTTTACGCTTTAAGTATCCAAATATTCAGTCATCCTTTTTACCTCTGAAATCATGACAGGTACTGCCATTCAGGTGTACAGTTATTCTTTAACATCATCATTCTTATTATCGTGCAATGTCAGCTATAATGACCAGTATAAAATGAAGACAGCTACGGTTTATGCTTTATTATTTATTCCTGGATGTATCGGCTGCTGTTTAATAATTGTTGTTGGAATTACACATCTACAGTATTTTTGTGTGAGTTTCAGAATGTACAGTTACGTAAATAATTAATACTCAATAGTCCCTCCAAATATCTGCTGTATTTTGTATGAATCCCCAAGTATTTTGCATTGTTAAAATGTAAAGTTTGAATGGGATAAATGATTGACCTCAGTTCCTCCAAATATCTGCTGTATTTCTTGTGAATCACTAGGCATTTTGTGTGGTTAAAAATGTACAGTTATGTATGTGATGAATGCATTATCCCTGCTCCTCCAAATATCTGCTGTATACCATGTCATTTATATACATATTTTTATATTGCTACAGAAGCTGGTTTATGGTGAATAAAGTGCAAATTGCCGTCAGACTTGCCGAAGTTTTTGCTGTTGTTGGTTTTTGGTGTTGAGTGTCCCATGTGAAGTGGATGATGCAGAAAAAAATTACATGGGTTTTTTGGTTGTTTTTTTCAACCATTAACTGCACGAACTTGTTCATACACGTTTTGTGCAGAATGTTTTGTGTGAACGAAATAAATGCTCAGTTACAGACATTTTGATTTATAGAGGTGCACAAATGGGTACACACACAGAGGAGTATACATACTATACATATTAACACACATGCATGTATCAACAAATATATCTACACATGACCTCCCCCTAATTAACATTTAAATCGTGCTCCTCTTGATTTTAACCACTTGGCTGGCAATGCATTCTGTGATGCAATGCTGACTTCCAGATCAGTTCCCAGCGTAAAGGATGTACATGCCTTTCCACCAACAGACTTCTAAATCAACTTTTGTTTTTGTTCCTCAGCTAGAGCTCCGAGGTTCACTAATGGTGAGATTTTGTGTATGCAATCATTTGTTCCCCATTAAGATGGCCACACTTCAGCTCTGGGGATGATGTCTGAACACGACACAGTGTGCATGCATTTAACATTTCTTGTCAACCATGCCTACCGGCACGCAAGGGCCTACTCTTCCAAAATGCGGTATAGATTATAACATAATAAATGCAATATGTTCTGTGTGCATTTGCACACAGCACCTTGGTTTATAATCTCAACCACAGGGCTTTCGTAGGTAGCGGAGTCAGTAAGCCTACCAACTTCAGGGGGAAAAATCCCCTCCAACGGGTGTTCCAGTGGTGGCTACAGCTTGTGGTGCCAGATGGTGGATCAACACTGACTACTAGGCAGTCCCCCGTCCCCCCAGATGATACAAAAACTGTGGTGCATCGTCACTTTCCCTGCCACCCCCAGAGCTAACGGTTCCGATCCCCATCAGCACACCTCTACATCACTCTCGAATCAAAGAAATTCATGAAGATGACAAGCAAGAATTAAAAAATAACAACAACAACAACAAAAAAACAACCAAAAATCCCAACACCATTCAGGAATTAAAAAAAAAAAAAAAAAAAAGCCAAAACAGCAGACATGACAGTCAACACCAAGTTTGAAACACGCCATTCCTAACTTTCTTTTTCAAACAGAACAAAACAAAGAACACAGCAAGACCTCCCAGGTTCACTGATGCATGATGAGATTTTGCATTGTCGCTGTTTTAAGAGGGGTGCTGCTCTTGCGGTGACGCACTTTCCCAAAGGAAAGCAGCCCGAAACCAGAGAAAACCAGCAATGACTTAAAGTGCTGTACAAACTACCCACCATTAAGGTAGCCGCATTCCAACTTCGGAGAAAGTGCTTTCTGTGCAGGGAAGAAGGAAATTCCATCAGAAGAAAGAAATCTTTAAGACGTTAGTTTCCAGACAATCCCGCCACCTTCCTTTATGTACAAACGAACATCTTGCACGCACGTAAAAACCCATTATTTACTTTTCCGAAGAGTAGGCCTATGGGTCGGGATAGCTTAGTGGTCAGAGCGCTCGCTTTCCCCCAGTCAAGTTAAGCAGCGTCGAGCGTGGTTACCAGTTGGATGGGTGGCCGTTTGCGCGCCTTGGCTTCAGTATAATCCCCGCAGTTCACCCAGCTGTAAATGGGTACCTGTCCTCTTTCGGGTCAGGGAAGGTAAAGCAGCGAGGGAGAGGAGATGGGTGCCGCCCTCAATATGCTGGCCCCTAGAGAAGCTGAGGTCTCTGATGCCTAGCTCCCCTACCACCGCTTAGGTTAAGGGACACCTTACTTTTTACCTTTTGCCTATGCTATATATCTTTTATTTACTCTTTTGTTTCGAGGAGAATTCGTGCCAGTGGGAACAGATGACAAGGTTTTTTTTTGTTTTTTTTTTTAAACACATGCACACAGGTGCCATGTGTAGACACCAGCCCTGACGTCGGACTGCGGCAACCTTTATGATGGGTAATATAGTTCGCATGCGCAAACTACCGCCATGGACGAATAGCCGAGGAAAAACGCCCCCCCCCAAAAAAAAACCCCAACAAAACAAAACAAAAACAACCCCCCCCCAAAAAAAACAACAACAACAACAACCCACAACAACAAACAAACAAAAACAAAACAAAAACAAAATAACAACTTTTATATCGAAATGAAAATTAATAATTATGTGTTGAGTCTTCATCAATACGATACTGACAATAATTTTATAAATTCTTGAAATTGCCTTAACTCTTTTTTTGCATTTTATTTTCCTGAAATACGAGAGTGGTGATTGTCTACTGTTATAATGTTAGTCTATGTAGGTTGGGTGTTGAATCCCCCCCCCCCCCCCCCCCCCAACTTCTTTTAGTCTAGGCTAGAGATTTTTTTTTTTATCTTGATGCTATCCCTGAAAAGGGCGGGGACTGAATGTAAAAAAAGCACACTCGAATAAAAGAATTTGCTTTGCTTTGCCTTGCCTTGGCTAGCGGGACAAACAAGAGAGATCACGTTGTCTGCTGCATTTTCCAGGAGTTACGAGAGAGTTACCGATCCTGTTACTAAAATTAGCATGACACGAAGTCACATGACAGAAGAGTAATGGTCAGCAAAGTTGTTTACATCATGTGACGTGGTGAGATAGCACAGCGTAGCACTTTTCCGAGGAATCGTCCAGGGCGTGGAGAAGCAGAACATGGCTTCCTTGATGCCTGATGCTTCCAATAACAGCGAGCAGCTGCAGGGATCGACAGATTACTCCAAGTATGGAATCACGGACGTTGCCAAACCCACTGTCACCACGGTATTAGGAAAGGTAGGTAACCTAGTGATTCACTGTGGTGTAGCCTAGTGTAGGCCTAGCACAATCTTCATCATCTTCTTCTTCCAGGGGAGCAACCACAATCAATAAGCTGATTATTCTGTAACTTTTGGAGGAGGCTGAAAGCAAGAGGGGGAAATATGATCGTGATGCAAACAGGGGAAGTACTATCATAAGAAAAGGCAGGGTATAGTCACGAGAAAAGGGAGGAGGAGGGGGTGGGGTGGGGGAGGGGAGTAGTAATACCTCAGAATTGACTAGGATCCTAATGGGAAGCAGACATGATCATCATGTAGGTTCCACATAGTTACTGTTTTTTTGTTGTTGTTTTTTTTTTTAGTTGTTTTCTTGGGGTATTCATTTTTCAATGTTTGGTTATGGGGTGTTTTATTTTATCTTATTTTATTGTGCCTCTGATTTCAAAACTGCTTTCTAGCCAGATTTCAGTTTTTCAAGGACTTGATCATTATGAGTATAGGCCTGAGCTGCAGTACTTGCTTTTAGGATCAAGCAAACTCCCGTTTCTAATACGGTAATAGTAGGCTACAACAATTACAACTACAAGTACCAAGGTTATTACCACCATAGTGTGTGTGTGTGTGTGTGTGTGTGTGTTGGGGTGTGTGTGTGTGTGTGTGTGTGTTCGTGTGTGTGTGTGTTATGTGTGTATGTGTGTGTGTGTGTGTGTGTGTGTGTGTGTGTGCTTATGTGCATGCATGTGTGCTTGTGTGTGTGTGTCACTGTGTGTGTGAGAGTGTGTGTGTGAGTGTGTGCTCTTGTTTGTGTGTATGTAATGTATCTTCAGTTTAACGTCTATTCACATTTTGTGATTTTAGACAAACAAAAACAAGCAAACAAACAAACAAAAAACAAAACAAAACAAAACAAAAACCTGAAAGAGTTAACAATAAACTGAAAAAATGTCATTTAACAATGCTGAAATAAGAAACTAATCCTAACACTACAAAAACTGGATTATTGGACTTCTTTTCAACGCTAACACAATGTCCAACAGCAAAGAAGGTTCAGACAAAATCTGATCCAGTGACAAACTAGGTACAGCAGGTAAAAATGTTTTTAAATGTTCACAATTGAAAATGACATGACTATTTGTAATCTTCTCACCACAAATACAGTTTACATCTTTCACGTATTTTGTCCTGAATGCGTTAAGTTTAACTCTATAAATGAGGGATGACACATTTCTCCGATTATACCAACCAGAAACTTTGTTACATACTAAAGCATTCTGAAAATCTATCACATTGCTTGTGCGGCTATTATACGGACAATAGCCAGACTCATTTATCTTCTTTCTGAAATGCTTCCAGCAAGCGTTTTGTAGCAAGTTATATCCCTCATGCAGAGATAAGGCAACATTTATTTCACAAGAATTATTTTTACACCTGGCTCCAAACTTTGCAAGGCAGTCAACTTTTTCATTAAAATAGATACCAGTATGTGAGGGAACCCAACAGAAAGTAATAGTGCTACCTCTTAAAATCAAAAAGTGTACCAGATGCCTGATTTCAGTGATGAGGTCTTTTCTTACTTTAGAAGTAGAATTGTTTAAAGCATGCAAAACCGATTTAGAATCGACACACATAAGGATGTTGAATATGTTTTTAGGGAAGTCAAGTACATGGTATAATGCCAACAGAATGGCAGTTAGCTCAGCTGTAAATATAGATTTATTTTTTCCCAGGCTGAAAGATCGTTCTACTTTCAATGATGGGATAATGAAAGCTGCACCTGTCTCATTAGTATTTAGAACAGACCCATCGGTATAGATTTTGAGATGATCAGGGTAAGTGGTTTGAATATGTTCCTTTACTAATGATGTAAGAATGTTAACAGAAAGATGACTATTTAGATCCAGAATGCGATAATGCACACTTTGTGAATGCCCCTATTACGTTGCAAGAAGTAAGAGATGTAATCTTTTCTCTGCCCACTAAAAAGACATCAGTGGGTAAAGATTCCATATCGAATGAACTACTAAGGCATCTGCCTAATAACTGGTTAATCTTGTTGTCAGACCTTTTTCAGCACTGCTGGATAACTGGAATTATACCTCAATCATGGAAACATTCTATTTTGATACCAGTATTAAAGCAAGGAAAAAACAAGAGTGATAAAAATAACTATAGACCAATTGCACTAACTTCTCATACAGGAAAGTTAATGGAAAAAATAATCTTAAACAGACTGACACATTTTTGTGACAAAAATAAAATTATACCTATAAATCAGGCAGGTTTCCGTAAGGGTAGATCTACAGTTGATCATTTGGTAAAACTAACGACTCATGTAAAACATCAGTTTGCTCGCAGGAAGAATGTACTAGCCACTTTTTTTGACGTACATAAAGCATATGATCATGTGTGGCATGAGAGATTGCTATATAAACTGAAATCTATTGGCCTTTCTGGCAGTATTTACTTCTATATTAAAAGTTTTTTGTCAGAAAGAATCATTCAAGCTAAAGTTGGAAATTGTTATTCTACTCCAAGATCACCACACATGGGTATCCCACAAGGTTCAGTAATATCACCCTATCTATTCAATATTTTATTGTATGATCTTCCTAGACTTTTATCAAGCAGTGCTGTTCTTGTACAATATGCTGACGACATATGCATGTGGATGGATGTTACAATGAAAAAGAAAACACCCAAAAGACAGTTGAAGTTCTATCAAAATGTATATCAAAAAGAAATTGACAAACTCAGTAGTTATCTTTTTGAAAATGGTCTCTCACTTTCACCTGAAAAAACCAACCTTGTCCTTTTCAACAACGGTGTTGACCCACAAGATTTACCTAATTTTCGAATTAATGGAGAAGATCTAGAATACAAACAAGCAGTGAAATTTTTAGGAGTATACCTTACTTCTAAGTTAATGTGGAATCAACATATTGAATACTTGGCAACTAAAGCTAAAAAAGTTCTTAACTTCTTAAAAGTTACCAGTAAACAACCATGGGGGCAAGATACTTCTGTATTAAAGCATCTATCCTTGTCCCTTGTGCGCTCAAGACTGTCCTATGGACAAGAAGTCTTTTTCAGTGCTCCAAATTACTTGCTTAAGAAAATCCAGAGTCTTGATTGTAAAGCTTTTCGACTTGCTTTAGGTGTACCACCTCATGCCTCATCTATAGGCACATATAAAGAAGTAGGGGTTCTGCCTTTGAATGAATATCGACAACTTGCTGTGGCAAAATATGTTCTAAGAAGTACAGCAAATGATAGCAATGTTGGAAAAGAAGTCCAGATAAAGTCTGACTTTCACTTTCCGAAAAGAGCAAGAACTATTAGCTCACTTACCACAATTAGCACGTATACCTCTACACTTTTTAAACATTCAGAACTTAACCCAAATGAAGTAGCTAAATCAGAGGTAAAGTCAGCTCCCTGTCCACCTTGGGAACTGCTTAAAGCTCATTTTGACATTAATTATTCTTCTATAAGAAAAGTTGACAATTGTTTGTGTGTGTGTGTGTGTGTGTGTGTGTGTGTGTGTGTGTGTGTGTGTGTGTGTGTGTGTGTGTATGCTGTGTGCTTTGTGTGTGTGCATGTAGTATGCACACACATGATTTTGTGTGTGTGAACAAAATGAATTGTACAGCAATCCTGAAATGCCAGGAATGGTTGGTTGTTTCTTACTTTAAGGCTGTCTTTTGCCTCACCATCTGATCTGTTGTTGTTGTTGTTGTTGTTGTTGTTGTTGTTGTTGTTGTTGTTGTTGTTGTGTGTTCCCCAGCTTAACATAGTAGGAGTCACCCAGAATGTGCTCTCTTACTCACTCATCCCACCTAGGAATCATCGTGAGATTGAAATTGCATGCTAAATGAGAAGTTTGCATGTATGACTGTTTTCAAGTACCTCACCATATAGGCAGCCATACTCTGACTTCAGAGGAGTTTTTCTCCTTTAAAGAAAAGTTACAGTTGTTATGTTAAGAACTTGTCAAGGCTGAAGACAATCTCAACACAACATTTTACAACATGTCATCATCTGAGTGTAATCCTTGGCCATTACTGAATTAGCTGACATCAATAACTGAGAAAGCTTTTGGCCTGGGCCAACCATCTGATCTGACCTGATAATGTCTACACTGTGTACCTTTACAGGTGGCCACAATCCTATGTTTGATACTTTCAAATCCAGCCTCAAAGCACACTTCTTTCCTATCTGAGTTTTTCCCTCTCGCATCTGTCCCTATTTTTCAACAACCTCTTTCAACTCCCACCACCCTATGTCTGTTGTTTGTCTGTCGTGTTCAACAATAACCTCCAAAACAGCAGAGGAGGCAACTGCTGTTTCAGAAACTGAGCAGAAATTTGATTATAGTGGAGATGCCTTGCCCACAGTACATACCCACTCTTGGCCAAGAAGGCATAAGGACAGTCAGCATTGGAGATGTTCTCCAAAGGCCAACTAGCCCCCTGGGCTGCAGCACATAAGGACTGTGCAAGTCAAGCCTCCTAGTCAGAGAGTCATAATCGATCACTCAAGACTAAGCTGTAAAGTGGAATTCCATGAGTGGGAAAGCCACTGACTGATCATTAGCCTCTCACTTTATTGCTGCCCCCAGCATCAATGGTTTAATCAAGAACTGTGATAAATCCCAGGCACTGAAGGCATATCCTATGTCTACCTTAGCGTGTTCACACACACGTGTGTGTGCATGCATGCATGCGTGCTTGCGTGTGTGTGTGCGCAGATATTTGATATATATGTCTTGTTATTCTTAATATTTCTGGAAGGTTGCATGCGTACATGTAAATAATTTGAATGCCAGTGCTTAAGCTTCGATTTGTTTGCTTTAAAATTTAAATACAAGATTCAGTGCTATGTAGAAATTCCATATATCATTATTATCATTATTATTATTATTATTATTATTATTATTATTATTATTATTATTATTGTTGTTGTTGTCATCATCATCATCATCATCATCATCATCATCATCATCATCATCATCATCATTACTATCTTTAATCTGCAGACCAAAACGGGGGCAGGCCTCAGGAGGCAGGAGTGGGTGTTCCTGGCTGTCTCGCTGCTGAACATCGTAGGAGCCGGGGCGTTGACGGTGACCCGAATGGTGCAGGTCGTGAGGGATGACCCCACCTCCCCCGACTTTGCCTTCACCATCCTCCTCCTCGTCAACGCAGGTGACAGGAGGGCTTTGTGCAGTGTGTTTATAGGATATAGTCCATCGATCTGGAACGACCTTCCTCTCTCCCTCCGGCAAAAGCCTATTTATGACACTTTTAAATCCAACCTCAAGACACACTTATTCCAAACCTAAGTTTTCTCCTTCCGCTTCCATCTCTTACCTGTCCCTGCCTTCAACATCCACCTGCCAAAGTGCATAACGTTTGTAGATGTGTGTGCGCGCGCGCATGCTGCGTGCATGCGTGCGTGTGTGTGTGTACATTCAAATTTGTTAAAACTGTAAATTGTTGTTGATTGTGTGCTGTGTTGGTCGAATGCAAGCGCTTTGATTTGTTTTTACAAGATATAGCGCTATACAAATTCCATGTATTATTATTATTATATAGGAAGGAAGGTGGCAGGATGGTTAAGATGTTCACCTGCCAACAAGTAAACCGTGAGGTTCTGGGTTTGTACCCAGGCTCGCCCTTTCTTCCCAGTTTGACGAAAAACCGATCTGTATGTCAAAGTCGTTTGGATGAGACTATAAACCAAGGCCCTTAGTGTGTGAACACACGCAGAACATCTTGTGCACATGTTAAAACCCCGTTCCGCCTTTCGGTAGAGTAGGCCACCGTGTGCCAGTAGGAGCGGATGACAAAATTATATTAAAAAAAACCAGCATGCACACAAGTGTCGTGTTTAGACACCTTCCCTGAGGGGGAAAAAAATAATGGGTAGGCGCTGCACTTGTGGCGACGTGCTCTCCCCGGGCAGAGCAGCCTGAATTTCACGCAGAGATATCTGCTGTGACATAAAGTGGTATGAAATTTTTTTTTTTAAAGTTTAGTTAAGTGTGTATTTAGTGTTTATGTATGTATGTGTGGTGTGTGGTGTGTGTGTGTGTGTGTGTGTGTGTGTGTGTGTGTTTGTAGTGTGTTGTGTTGTGTTGTGTGTGTGTTGTGTGTGTGTTGTGTGTGTAGTGTGTGTGTGTGTGTGTGTGTGTGTGTTGTGTGTGTGTGTGTAAGTGTGTGTGTGTGGTTGTGCGTGCGTGCTGTGTGTGTAGTAATTATCTGTGTCTGTTGTGGCGTTTCCCGTCTCTCGTGCGTTTTCCCTTTCCTTTATCCCCTCTAATCTGTCCTCTCGTTCTTTCCGTCCTCTTTTTGTCTGTCACTTTCACCCTCCCCCCTCTTCCTCCTCTCCTTCCTCTCCTCTTTGTCTGTATGTCTGTCTTCTCCCCCTCCTCCCTTCCTCCTCCTCCCTCCCTCTCTTCTTCTGTCTTTTGTCTGCTCCTTCCTCCTCTCTCTCTCTCTCTCCTCTCTCTCTCTCTCTCTCTCTCTCTCTCTCTCTCTCTCTCTCTCTCTCTCTCTCTCTCTCTCTCTCTCCTCTCTCCTTCTCACCCACGCACGCACGCACGCACGCACGCACGCACGCACGCACGCACGCACGCACGCACGCACGCACGCACACACACACACACACACACACACACACACACACACACACACTCACAAATGCACACACAGAGTGTCTGACTTTCATTATTAGTTTACTGCATGTTGATCTAGTTTATCATCAGGACAGTTGTGTCACACAGGAAAACAGTCATGATTATATCTGCCTTTTCCTTTCAGCTTTTTAATATTTTTGCCTTTCTTTGTAACTAATGTGGAATACTGTCACAAGCAATGACTTGTCACTGCCACTGACCTCCTCCCCCCCCCCCCCCCCCCTTCTTCCTGTTGCAGCCTTCTGCGTGTTTTACACGGTGCATGGAGTACTAAGAGAACGTGTGTATGAGCTGTATGCACTGATGGCAGCCATCGTGGTGGTTTTGATGTATTGCATCCTGGAGTATGCCGTCTTTAACCCCTCACACCGTACCACCATCAAAACTGTGAGTGTGTTACGTATGTTGTGAAATAATATAGTGATAGGTTGTTTTGTATACACACCACCAGCACCATCAAAACTGTGAGTGTGTTATGTATGTTGTGAAATGAGATAGTGATAGGTTGTTTTGTATAAACACCACCAGCACCATCAAAACTGTGAGTGTGTTATGTATGTTGTGAAATGATATAGTGATAGGTTGTTATGTATACACTCACCACCATCATCAAAACTGTGAGTGTATTAACTTTTATGTATGTTGTGAAATCATGTGTTGATAGATTGTGATATATATATATATATACACACACACACCACCACTATCAAAACTGTGTGTTATGTATGTTGTGAAACCATGGGTTGTTATGTATACACACACCACCATCCTCAAAACTGTGAGTGTGTTATGTATGTTGTGAAACCATGTGTTGATAGCTTGCTATATATGTATACACACACCACTGCCATGATTAAAACTGAATGTGTATGTATGTTGTGAAACCATGTGTCTGTCTCTGGGTCATACCCTTCCTCTCGTCATACATACACACCCCACAACCAGCACCACACAATAACGACAGCCACCAAACAACAAAATTTAAAACAAAAAATCCAAAAGCATAACCAGAAAACAGATTTTTAAAAAACAAAGAAAAGAGAAAAGTTTTGAGACACTGGCTGTGTTTGCAGGTTCGTCTTGTCTTGGTGTGCATCTTTGCTCCTCCCAACATCTTCATCGCCTGGCTGGTGACTCGCGACTTCGGCTCTCTGGAGTTTCGCATCGTGGGGCTTCCCCCTTCCTACAGAGTCAGTGTTGTGTGTTCGGTGTAGTGGTCGCTGTTTGGAGAGTTAGGTGTGTGTGTGTGTGTGTGTGTGTGTGTGTGTGTGTGTGTGTGTGTGTGTGTGTGTGTGTGTGTGTGTGTGTGTATGTGTGTGTGTGTGTGTGTTTATGGTGGTGGTTCATTGTTCATACAATGAGTGGTGTGTATGTGTGTGTTCATAGTGGTGGTTCATTGTTCATACAATGAGTGGTGTGTGTTTGTGGTGGTGAAGGTTCATTGTTCATACAGTGTGTGTGTGTGTGTGTGTTGTGTGTGTGTGTGTGTGTGTGTGTGTGTGTGTGTGTGTGTGTGTGTGTGTGTGTGTGTGTTCATGGTGGTGGTTCATTGTTCATACAATGAGTGGTGTATGTTCATGGCTGTGGCTCATCATTCATAACAGTCAGATTTCTAGCCAAGGAACAAACCAAAAATATATACTGTGGTTGTTGTTGGTTTTCTTTCTTTTTTTTTTTTTTTTTTGTGGGGGGGGGGGGGGGGGGGGGTGGTTGTTCCTTGGTTAGAGCTGTGACACTCACCACTGGTGAGGTTTTTGTGTATGCAACCATTTTTTTTTCATCCACCGTTAAGGTAGGCATATTTGGACCTGGGAGATTTTCTCTCTTGTTTTTTTAAGGTTGGTTTGGGTTTTTTTTTTTTTTAGCTTTCTTTTGGAGTATGTTGTTGCTGAACTGTGTTTGTCTCCTTCCAGGTTTATACCGACAGGCAGCCATCTTTTCCTGTCTCCTGAAATTTGATCTGCAAGCCACGGTGAGTTGAGTTATCTTTCTGTGGTGTTTTATTTTGTTGTTGTTGTTGTTGTTGTTGTTGTTGTTGTTGTTGTTGTTTCCTTAGCTAGAGCTCCAAGGTTTACCAATGGTGAGATTTTTGTGTATGTGACTGTGTTTGCTCACCATTCAGGTAGCCCGATTCATGACTTTAGGGATGATGTTTAAACATGACACCAGTGTGCATGCATTTTTATTTTTTTATAGGATAATTATGTATTTTGTCATCTGTTCTTACCTGCCCAAATGGCACACTCTTCTGAAAGGTTTTTATGTTCCTGGGGAAAAAGCTCCTCCGGCTGGTGCCTTGGTAGTGACTTGAACCAAGGCTATCAGATATCAAGATCAATGCTCTAACCACTAGGCTATGCCACTCCGGGCAGATCTCTCAGCATGAAATGTAGGCCTCTCTCCCTGGAGAGAGTGCGTTGCCACAATATCAGCACCATCCATCTTATATTTTCCCTGTCTGCATGTGTATTTGTTTCCACATTAGACCTTAGTTTTATGGTCTCCTTGGAAAGACTAATGCCCAAACCACCACTCAAAGTCTAGCAGATGGGGAAAACTTTTTTTGGGGGGAAGGAAGGGATTGAATCCATGTTTCTTGCTTTCAAGACAGGTGCTATACCTCTAGATCTCTAACAACACTGTCTGCATATGTCTGTGGGTGTGTGTGTGTGTGTGTGTGATGTGTGTGTGCATGCATGGGTACATGTGTGTGTGCATGTGCGTGTGTGTGTGTGTGTGCATGCGCACGCACGTGCATGCATGTGTGTATGTGTTTGTGGGTACATGTCTGTGTGCGTGTATATGTACAGAGCAGTCTGGTGGTGCTGGCTCTGGAAGATGGCACACACCTGTCGATACTGGAGACGGTGACTGTGGGGGTGGGGCTGCCCTTCTCTCTGCTGTGGGCACTGCTGGGATGGTTCATGGTATGCATGCACACAGCTGACTGAGCTACACATCATTAGTCATCAACACTCTTAGCACATGGCTCATGGTATGCATGCACACAGCTGACTTAGCACATGGTTCATGGTATGCATGCACACAGCTGACTTAGCACATGGTCATGTATGCTTTGCACACAGCTGACTTAGCATATGGTTCATGGTATGCATGCACACAGCTGAATTAGCACATGGTTTCATGGTATGCATGCACACGGCAACACTCTTAGCACGTGGCTCATGGTATGCATGCACACAGCTGACTTAGCACATGCAATTATTAGTCATTAGTACTCTTATGCATGAACATGGCATGCGCAGTACATACACATACACATATAGAGAACTACAGTTCACACAGACACAGACATGCACAGCATACAGACATCGAGACCAGGACACAGACACATAGCACAGAGACAGACAGACAGACAGACAGACACAACACACCACACACAAACACAGACACACACACACACAACAGACACACACACACACACACACACACACACCACACACACACACACACACACACAGACACACACACACACACACACACACACACACACACACACACACACACACACACACACACACACACAACACATCACTCACTCATCCTTCTCCCATGGGGATGCGGAGGCTGGGGGGGAGGGTGTTGTCAGTATAATAGCTTCCCACTTTCTGAAATTCTGTGCTAGAATTTCCTCTTTCTATTTCCTTGTTCTACTTGTTCCTTTTCTTCCTGTCACCTTCGTCTTGTCTATTTTCTGACGTCTTGGTCCATTTCCTGCCTTTTTATCCTGGAAGACTTAAAATACACCAATTCAATCCCAAGCCAAAGTCGGATGCACTAAGCTTGACTTGTCAGAGCACAACACATTTTCACTCATTTGACAACATATACCTGCTTTCTGGCATTCGATGAAGAGGAGAAGAAGACACACATAGACACAAAAGACACACAGACACAGACACACACAGAACACATCTCTCTCTCTCTCTCTCTCTCTCTTCTCTTCTCTCTTTTCTCTCTCCTCTCTCTTCTCTCCTCTCTCTCTCTCTCTCTCTCTCTCTCTCTCTCTCTCTCTCTCTCTCTCTCTCTCTCTCCTCTCTCTCTCCTCTCTCTCTCCCTCTCTCTCTCCTCTCTCCTCTCCCCTCCCTCCTCCCCCCCCCCCTCTCTCTCTCTCTCTCTCTCTCTCTCTCTCTCTCTCTCTCTCTCTCTCTCTCTCTCTCTCTCTCTCTCTCTCTCTCTCTTCTCTCTCTCTCACACACACATATACACACACAGAGTTGTACAATGCCATGTATATACATATCTATCTATCTGTTTGTCTGTCTGCCACAGTTGCGGCGAGAGTTGAGGGCTGGAGCGGTAGTCTTTGGTTTTGTGGGCATTGTCAAACCTGTGTACTACCTCTTCAAAATCGTCAAGGTATGCTAACGTAATCATGTTGGTGATGATAATGATGATTTTTTTTTTGATTCCTGGGCTATAGCTCTGAGGTTCACTGATGGCGAGATTGTGTATATATGTGGCCATTTCTGCCTTCCATTAATCAAGGTAGCTGCATTCTGACTTTAGAGGTTGGTGTCTAAACAGGACACCTGTGTGAATGCATTTTTCTATTTCTACTTATCAGTCAAAAGCAGGATAATGAAGAAAGATGCAAAGCACTGTGAGAGGGGAAAAGAAAAAAGAAGTCAGAGCTAAATTGAATCAAAACAGAAGCAATTTATGTGATATCTTTTTGTGGGTTTTTGTTGGTTTTGGTTGGTTGTTTTTTGGTCTTGTTCTTTGGCTACAGGTCCATGGTTTGCCAATGGTGGGATTTTGTGTAAGCAACCATTTGTGCCCACCATTTAAGTAGCTGAATCAAAGCTTTGCCTGTATGTGATAACACAGCTACAGTATCTTTCTTACTGCTAGCTGTAAAAAGGTATTTTGTTTGTTTTTTTGTATCATTTTATGTCACAGCAGATTTTTCTGCATGAAATTCGGGCTGCTCTCCCCGGGTAGAGCGCGTCGCCACAAGTGCAGCACCTACCCATTTTTTTCCCCTTTTTTCCTGCATGCAACTGTATTTGTTTCCCTATCAGAATCAGTATTTCAAAAGTGATGAAATTAATATTCTTTCCAAGTATTGCTTCATAATCTTATCAGTATCATAGTGAATAGCAGTGTGTTGTCGAATTGTGTGTAGTTGTATGTCATAGTCAGATCAGTGTTTCAGTGTGTTGTCATGTCATAATCAGATCAATGTAACATTGTTACACTTTGTCTTCACGTATTTGTATTTTGTAGACTTTATGTCACAGCAGATTTCACTGCATGAAATTCGGGCTGCTCTCTGGGTAGAGCTGTGTCCACAAGTGCAGCGCTACCATTCACCCACATGATGTTAAATCAAGTAACAGTGTTACACTAAGTCATGTCATAATAGATCAGACAACATGTTTAGAGTATTGTTAGATGATAAGATCAATGTAACAGTGTTACACTGAGTCTTATGTCATAAGCAGATCAGTGTAACATTGTTACTGTGTATCTTCAAGTGGTAGTTAAATCAACATACAGTGTTTCACTGTGTCTCATGTCATAAACAGTCATGTACAATGTTACACTGCATCCTCAAGTGATAGCTGAATCAATGTAACAGTGTTTTACTGTGTCCTCATGATACAAACAGATGAGAGTAATATTGTTACACTGTGTCCTCAAGTTATAGTTAAATCAGAGTAAATTTTTTTCATGGTTTCCAGGTGATAATCAAATCAAGGTAACAATGTTAATCTGTGTTCTCAGGTGTACATGGAAATCTCCACTGACACAGCGCCAAGCAATATCATCACATACTCTCTGCTGGCAGCAGGTGAGGGGATTGTTTTCTTTTTCTTTTCTTCTTTTTTCTTTCTTTCTAATTTCTACATCAGGGTGTGAAATTTTAAATGCCTAGGCGCCGTCACAGTGGGTGTAACACTGCATTTTAGTGTGTGCATTGTGTCAAAATGCCATGTGTAAATTATCATTGAAGAAGTGTGGTAAAGCTTCCTGTGAAAAACTGGGGAAATGATCACCTCTTTCAGTTTGGTACGATTAGTGATTATTGTTGTTTTTTGTTGATTTTTTTTTCAGAGAGAAAGGGGCCCTACTAATTATGGAATTGTTTTCTTTTTAAGATTTAGAGTCTTTAAGGTCTCAGAGAGGTTTTATATTTCATGCTTTTTTATTAACCCTCTTAGTCCCGATCTGGGATTTGCTGGGATTGAATAATTACCCCCCCCTCCCCCCCAAAGTCCCGAACCCGGGATTTGCAGGGATTTACACACAGTAGATTTCCATCATGCTGTGACCATCACTAATTGCTACCACATGTCAAAGCTCTATCAGGCCAGAAGGAGAAACTCTGTAGAGTGTCAGGAAGTAATTCATGGCGCTGGTATGTACTTAGGAGGAAAAGGCCAGCGAGCATGATTGTATGCCTGACCTGATTTTGTGATGGAATGTGAAATCTAGGGGCAGTTTGTGTTCAGAGAGTCCAATACAAAAGGGTTAAACTCCAAATAGGGAGGGGGGGGGGGGGGGGAGGGGGTGGCAGGATAGCCTGGGGATTAGAGCATTGTGCTGATGATCTGAGGACCCAGGACCAAGCCAGAACAGAGGGGCTGTTTTAGGGAATTTTTCCCCTGGAGTGAACATCGTCAATACTGGTACTGTTGGTGTGGATGTTGCTGATGATAGAATTTGATAGAACTGGTCATGGTACTATACTGATGTGGTGGTGTTGATGTGGTGGTGTTGATGTGGCATATTGATGTATGTGGTGTGATGTGGTGGTGTTGATGTGGCATATTCATGGGTGGTGTTGATGTGGTGGTGTTGATGTGGATGTTGATTTGTTAATGTGGCATATTGATGTGGTGTTTGTGGGCGATGCTTGTGAAGAACTGGTCATGGCGTTATACTGGTGTGTTGGTGGTGATGTGGCATATTGATGTGGTGGTGTTGATGTGATGGTGTTTGTCAGTGGTTGGTGAAGGTGATGCTGATGATAGAAACTGGTCCTGGTGTTGTACTGATGTGGTGGTGTTGATGTGGCGTATTCATGGGTGGTGTTGATGTGGCATATTGATGTGGTGGTGTTGAAATGGTGGTGTTGAATGGTGGTGTTGATGTGGCATACTCATGGGGTGGTGTTGATGTGGCATACTCATGGGGTGGTGTTGATGTGGCATATTCATGGGGTGGTGTTGATGTGGCATATTCATGGGGTGGTGTTGATGTGCATATTCATAGGGTGGTGTTGATGTGGCATATTCATGGGTGGTGTTGATGTGGCATATTATGGGGTGGTGTTGATGTGGCATATTCATGGGGTGGTGTTGATGTGGCATATTCATAGGGTGGTTTGATGTGGCTATTCATGTGGTGGTGTTGATGTGGTGTATTCATGGGTGTGGTGTTGATGGGGCATACTGATGTGGTTTGATGTGGTGTTGTCGTGGTAATGACATACTGGTAATGTGGTTATGGGTGATGCTGATGATAGAATGGTCATGATGTTATGTTGTGTTGTTGATGTGGCATATTGATGTGGTGATGTTGATGTGTTGTTGATGTGGCATATTGATGTGGTGTTGTCAGTGTCGATGGCGTTGTTGGTGTGGGCGATGCTGATGATAGAACTGGTGATGGTGTACAGGAACTTTGGCAAAGGCCTTCGACAGCAAAGTGAGTGCTCCCCTCTTTTTCTGTGTGTGTGGTGTGTGCGTGCGTGCATGCGTTCGATTGTGTGCATTCGTGGATGTGTGTGTGCATGCATGCGTTTGTGTGTATGTGTGTGTGTGAGAGAGTTTATGAGTGGCTGTGTATGTGTGTTGCTTCTTTCGTGTGTGTGTTTGTATGTGGATGACAGTGTGTTGTGTGTGTGTGTTATGTATGTGTGTGTGTGTGTCAGAGAGGAGAGAGAGAGAGAGAGAGAGAGAGAGAGAGAGAGAGAGAGAGAGAGAGAGGGAGTTCTTTATTCTTCTTCTTTTATTTCAAGGATAAGGGAATAACCCCCCCCCCATAAAAAAAATACCCCAACCCTCAAAACACCCTCCATGATAAACAAACAAACAAACAAAAATCCAACGGAACCAAACCAGAAACTCCTCACTGACTGGTGAGGGTGTCTTAATTGACGCAAGGCATGCAAGGTGTGTGATGTGTGTTGTTGCAGCCAAGGGTGCCCTGTCCACAGAAACCACCAGCTTGCTCTCTCACACCCCAGGGGGGGCCCCTGACACCAACGATGCCTCTTCAGAGAAGACAAGTGACTTTGTGGACATTTTTTAAGAGGGGCGGTGATTTGGAGACACCTGTGAAGACTTGCAAACAGAATGATGGTCGATTGCAGTCTCAACACACTTGACAATTTTTGCTTATAGTGGTGGTGTTTGTGTTCTTCTGATTTTTTTTTTAGTCAGGGTGAAATGTGTCATGGTGAGAATGTGCCTATTTTGGGTTTTGCGTTTCTCAGAGATGATATTTTCTCTTGCAGGGGTGCATAATTGTTTGTTTGTGTGTGTGTGTGTGTTGTGTGTTTGTGTGTATGGTGTGTGTGTGTGGTGTGTGGGTGTGAGTGTGTGTATGTGTGTGGTGTGTGTGTTTGTGGTGGGTGTGTGTGTAGTGTGTTGTGTGTATGTGTGGTGGTGGGGGGGTGAGTAGTGTGTGTGTGTGTGTGTGTGTGTTTGTGTGTGTGCGCACACGCGTGTATGTGGATGTGTGTAGAAATAACATACCTCTCTCCCCTTTGATTTTCCTCTCTACCAAAGCAGTGATCATGTTTATTGGCATAGTGAATTTTATTGGCTATAGGAATCCTACCTGCATTCAGGGTGGCAGGACAGCCTACTGGTTAGGGTATTATGCTTGCGATTTGAAGCCCCAGGATCAAGCCACCACCAAAACAGTCAAGTCAAGGAGAATTTTGTCCACTTGAGTTGACATCACTTTGGGCTACCAACTCTTCTCCCTCAAAAGTCCTTCAGATGAGACTATAAAGCAAGGTCTTCATGTGCAAATGCACACAGAACATCATGCATGCACGTTAAAAGCCTGGTTCACCTTTTGAAAAAGTAGGCCATTCATGCTGGTAAGAATGGATGATTGAAAATATTATGTAGGTAAAACATGCACACAGGTGGTGTCATGTTTAAATATCATCTCTGAAGTCAGAATGCAGCTACAGAAATGGGGGTAAAAATCTCACCGGTAGTGAACCTCGGAGCTGCAGCCTAGATATGGAATAAGAAAAAATATTCATTTTAAAGTGGAAATGGATACCTTAAGCAAAAAAAAAAAAAAAAAGGAAAAAAAAAAGGAAGGACACATGGTGACATTCTGTGTCATTTGTCTGACGACATTTGGATAACCCTGTCAGAAGCAGAATCAGATATTGCAGACAATAACTAGGTTATATGTCTGCTTTAAAAAAAAAAAATAAAAAAAAGAATTGTTAACATGTTTGTTACCCCCCAAAAAAATTGTTCAAGATACCACTATCGCTGAGATTATTTTGCTGTTACTACTTGTTACTAAAGTGTATTGTGTTCTCGAGTATGCTTAAAATAAGAGAGAGCAAGTGTGCTTTTGCTTGTGCATGTATTGTGTTGTGTGTATGTGTGTGTGTGTGTGTGTTGTGTGTGCGTGTTTGTGCTCAAAATTATGGAGAAGGCATTCTCTTTAAAATCTTTTGTGTGGGCATTAATTTGAGAAACTAGTTGACATTATGGCATTTTTTATGTGTTTACTTTTATTTTTTTATGCTTGTTTGTAACGCAGGAGCGATAAATAAAGCAGAATGGCAGCCATCCTCAGCACAACCTGGTTTTGTCAGCCTTAAAAATTACATAATGTAGGTAGGACAGTGTGTCATTTCATGTTGTGGTATTTTTCAGAGTGACGGTGTTGGATATTTGAAAGTATCGGATGTTAGTTTTGAACTTGAAGTGAATGTTACTGGAGCCACTGAAACTGAATGAGGTAACAGCCCTGATATGGCTTTGGTCAGCAGGGCTGTAAACAGGATGAAATGAACTTATGGTGCATATTTGTCTTACATATCTCTCTTGTGCGTATATGAGGAATTGATGAGCATATATGACTGCTGGCATATATGTAATAGATGTGGTAAGGTTGAGAGGTGAAAAGGAGTCTATTTTTTTTTTTTACATTTAACATATGATTTTTTCACTTTTGTTTATGCTTCTGTTTTGATTGCAGTCATGTCATTTGGGAATGTGGTGGCATAGATGCTTTACTACCGTACATTCACTAACTTTACAATCAGTGAATAATGAACAGATGAATTAGAGCGTGGATGATTGAATTATGTATGGACAGTTGAGATACAGACGAACATATTAGTGAACTCTGATTGTGTGTGTGTATGTGTGTGTGTGTGTGTGTGTGTGTGTGTGTGTGTTGGTGTGGTTGGGTCGTGGTGTTTGATTGTGTGTGTGTGGTGTGTACATATGCATGTGTGCGAGAGACTGATGGTAGTGCAGAGAAAATATTGCTTTATAAAAACAAGGGTGAATATTGTTGACCAGTTGTCTCATGACATCAGACCTTTATTTGTTATTTACAAATATGAACCAACTGGATCTAAACCGCTAAGTGTTGGTGAAACGTGTTTAATGAGAATCCATCTAGCAAAGATGTGTCAGTTGATAATCTCAGTGAACATCTGACCATGACAATGTATCATAGCATCAATGTTTTCTTTATATACAGCCATAGTAAATGGATGGGGTGCATAGTGCCTGGTCTTCTCCAGTGCCTGCTGGCCTCCCACTTACTTCAGACAGCTCATTTCATCGTGCAGGTTGCATTCTGGGTATGTTTACGTTTTCGTAACCCACCAAACACTGACATGGTTTACTAGATCTGTAACGTGCATATTTGATGTTCTGCATGAGAATATATACAAAATGGGAATAAAGCACTGGCAGGTCTGCTCTTGAAGTTGTCAGAGATTTCTAAAAATCCCCACCTTTAGTTCACTAGAATAGATGCTGCTGCTGAGATTTGAACCCAGGACTTCATGGGTCAACAAGACTGAAGTGAAATGGTCTTAACCACTTGGCTATAGTGTTTGTGGAAATGATATCTGACTGGACAGCTCATCTGTTATCAGTGTGGACAGTGTACATACGTCAGCATTGCGCGTGGTTTTCAAGCACTTTAGATTGTTTTCCCCAGAATCAGTGTTCTATCAATTCCATGAAATATATGTGACCTTCCACACATTAAGAGTCACAATATACTGGTAGTAAATCTCTAATCATCATTGCTGAGATTATCTGTGACACTTCACAACGTGAGTCATACTGCCCCAATTTTATTTTAACGTGTTTAATCTGCAATAATAAAAAAAAACAGAAAAGAAAAAAAGCTGTTCAATACAGAAAAACAGATTGAAAATTCGACAATTCTATAAAAAGTTAATACAAATTGAAATGGTAGACTGCAGAAAGTGATCAAAATGAGAAATTGACAAGTTTTGTATCGTAACAGGTGGTCAGAATGAGGGCTTGGGTGTTTTAAATGCGCTTTCAAAGCAAAAGGAAACAAAATTATGCTTTGATACTTCAGTACAAGGTAGAGAATGGCTCTAGTTTTATAATCCCATCAAAATCTTAAAAACAGCAATTTGACCCCCACCTACCTAAAATGGCTCTTAGCAGAAAAGGAGTCAGGTACAAAGTGACTATTTCATGGGGGTGCATCACCCATTTCGCTATTACTTCATGTTAAAAAGTTTTCAGTGTGTAAAAATGTACTTGAGTATAATGCTTGACTCGCAAAAGCGAGTTCATCAGATTTTTCCTCATGCTAGTTGGAAAAAAAAATTATAAATACTGCTATGACCAGGGTATGTGGTGGTCACATGGACATTTTATTTTCCTTTTACGAGTCAATTTTTGATATGTTGTGGTAAATCCATGGAAGCAGATTGAGTCATGGTCCACAGATGTTTATGCTGGGAAAAGTCTTATGCCAAAGAATCATGAACAAAGATGACGGTTTGTGCTTTAGAAAAAAAAAATCAGTAATTTATGTCAAGAGGTGGGGTTGGCTAATGAAATCAAAATTAAAGCAACAAATTGTGTATCAGAGATGTGCTATTAAAAGAACAAAGACTAAGAGTGAGTGTATGCATGCACATGTATATTTGTATGTGAGTGTCTGTGTGTGTGTGTGTGTGTGGCACATGCATGGATGTGTGTGCTTCTCTGAGTGTATATTTCATCATTTTCTAATTGTACCCATTCCTCAGCTTCCTTTCCCTGGTGCTATAATCATAGTGAAAGATTTGGGGATTGTCTTTTTTTGTTTTATTCCTCAACTTGAGTTATGAAGTTTTTCAATAGTGAGATTTTGTGCAGGCAAGTGTTTTTACCCACCATTATGGTAGCGGCATTCCAACTTTGGAAATGGGGTCTAAACACGACATCTGTGTGCACAAGTTTTTTTAATTTTGTCATTGTTAATGGCTGGGAAAAGCATTCACATACACAAAATCTCACCCTTGGAGAATGTCAAAGCTCTAGCCAAGGAACAAAAAGTTTTTAAAAGATGATCACTAGCGCAAGGCTCTGACCACTAGGTAATCCCGCTCCCTGGATTGTTGCCTGCTTTACGCTTTAAGTATCCAAATATTCAGTCATCCTTTTGACCTCTGATATCATGACAGGTACTGCCATTCAGGTGTACAGTTATTCTTTAACATCATCATTCTTATTATCGTGCAATGTCAGCTATGATGACCAGTATCAAAATGAAGACAGCTACGGTTTATGCTTTATTATTTATTCCTGGATGTATCGGCTACTGTTTAATTGTTGTGGGAATTACACATCTACAGTATTCTGTGTTGAGTTTCAGAATGTACAGATATGTAAATAATTAATACTCATAGTCCCTCCAAATATCTGCTGTATTTTGTGTGAATCAATCCCAAGTATTTTGCATTGTTAAAATGTATCGATGTATGGGATGAATGATTGACCTCAGTTTCTCCAAATATCTGCTGTATTTTTATGTGAATCACAAGGCATTTTGCGTGGCTAAAAATGTGCAGTTATGTATGTGATGAATGAATGATTCCTGCCCTTCCAAATATCTGCTGTATACCATGTCATTTATATACATATTTTTATATTGCTACAAGAACTGGTTTATGGTGAATAAAGTGAAAATGGCCGGTCAGACTTGCCAAAGTTTTTGCTGTTGTTGTTTCTTGGTGTCTAGAGTCGCATGTGAAGTGGATGATGCAGAACAAAATTATGGGGTTTTTTGGTGCTTGTTTTTAAACCTTCAACCACACAAACTTGTCCATACACGTTTTGGCAGAATACTTTGTGTGAACAAATAAAAGTTCACGGTTACAGACATTTTGATGTATAGAGGTGCACAAATGGGTACACACTCATGAGTATACAAACTATACATGCTAACTCACAAGCATGCATCAACAAATATATCTACACATGACCTCCACTTAATATTTAAATTGTGCTCCTCTTGATTTTAACCACTTGGCTGGCAATGCAATCTGTGATGCAATGCTGACTTCCAGATCAGTCTCAGCGTAAAGGATGTACATGCCTTTCCACCAACAGACCTCCAAAACAAATTTTGTTCTTGTTCCTCAGCTAGAGCTCTGATGTTCACCAATGGTGAGATTTTGCGTATGCAACAGTTTGCTCACCAATAAGATAGCCGCACCTCAACTCTGGGGATGATGTCTGAACACCACACTAGTGTGCATGCATTAAAAAAAATTTTTTCAACCATTCCTACCGGCATGCAAGGGCCTACTCATCCAAAATGCATAACAGGTTATAACATGTGCAATATGTTCTGTGTGCGTTTGCACACGCACCTTGGTTTATAATCTCAACCACAGGGCTTTTGTGGGGAGTGGAGTCAGTAAGCCTACTAACTCCAGGGGGAAAAAAATTCCCTCCAACAGGTGTTCCAGTGGTGGCTAGAGCTTGTGGTGCCAGATGGTATGATCAACACTGACTACTAGGCAGTCCCCCTTCCCCCCAGATGATACAAACACTGTGGTGCATCGTCACTTTCCCTGCCACCCCCAGAGCTAACGGTTCCGATCCCCATCAGCACACCTCTACATCACTCTCGAATCAAAGAAATTCAAGAAGATGACAAGCAAGAATTTTTTTTAAAAAAACTAAAAATTCCAACACCATTCAAGAAATAAAAAGCCAGAAACAGCAGACATGTCATCAACACCAAGCTTGTAACATGCCACATTCCTGACTTTCTGTTCAACACAGAAAAAAAAAAAACAGAAGACAAACTAAAACAAAACCCTTCCAACTGATTTTTTGGATTACATTACATGGGAAAAAATAAAACTTAACATTTTTAAACAGCTATGGAAAGCTTTCTGAATGTTTAGACAAAGTTGTCCGCAGTCTGAATGCAGTACCTAAATGGTGGGAGTCAAAAATGGCTGCATAAAATCTCACCATTGGTAAACCCCAGAGCTCTTGGCAAGGAACAACAAATCCCCCCCTAAAACCCCCACAAAGCAAGCAGTCACTTCTCACAAAGAACTTTCCCTTAATTAAAACATTGAATTAACACAATCTGAGAAGATCACAAACACATCTTTTATGTCCAGTCACCCATTTATTTTCCAGCAGCATGATAAAATTGCTAAGAACCTGCACATGCCTCCATACATTTTTATTTCTGAAAAAATAAAATCAAACAAAAACATTCACCTCTCATGTTATAAAACTGTACTCAAAAGTTTCCACACATGACAACCTAAATAAAAGCGTAAAAAAAAAAAGCCAGAAAACCAACCCTTCCTCTAGCTTAATACTTAACCAATTCACACACAAAGAGGTCCAAGTATAGACTGTTTCCATTTCAACCAGATAATAAAATACAATACCATGCAAACACCATGTAGAGAGAAAAACCCAAACCACTTTTTGGCCAATAATATACTACAGTTTCACAATGATAGGCAAGAAAATGAAATAATTAACCCTGAGTTTTCAACAAAAATACTACAGTTTCACAATGATAGGCAAGAAAATGAAATCATTAAACCCCGAGTTTTCAACAAAATACAGGACACCTATTTTCCACTGTTACAAAGAGAAAAACAGGCAACGGTATGGTCTTTGTCACTGGCAATGACTGTCTGTCTTCAGCAACACCCTCTTTGCTGTGGTATCACCACTATTCTTTAGGAATATATTCTTTTCTCTTCTCTCTCAATCGTCTCCAGTGTTTTTCGATTTTCATTTTTATGTACCTTGGATTTCCCAACTGGCACAATAAGGCACCTTCCACATCGAACGTCAATTTGCATCCCATAATTATGCAGGGGATAAATGAAAAAATTTGCATTCTGTCAAATTCACCTTTGGTAAAAACACACATTAAACCACCAAAACAGTTGTATCTGAAATAAATGCATCAAAATGTAACCCTCCGATAAATAATACTGAATTCAAAACGTGGAGATGGAAGTTGGAACTCTTCAACGTGTAAAGGTAACCCTTTCTTGACATCATTCAGTGAATAACAGGAATAACCCCTTTCTTGACATCAGAAACAGTGTATAACAGGATAACCCCTTTCTTGACATCAAACAGTGCATAACAGAAATACTCCCTTTCCTTGACATCAGAAACAGTGCATAACAGAATAACTCCCTTTTTGAATATCAGAAACAGTGTATAACAGGAATAACTCCTTTGACATCAGAAACAGTGTATATAACAGGGATAACTCCTTTCTGACATCAGAAACAGTGCTTAACAGAAATAACTCCATTTTTTTAATATCAGAAACAGTGTATAACAGGGATAACTCCTTTCCTGACATCAGAAACAGTGCTTAACAGATATAACTCCCTTTTTTTAATATCAGAAACAGTGTATAACAGGGATAACCCTTTCCTGACATCAGAAACAGTGCATAACAGATATAACTCCTTTTTTTTAATATCAGAAACAGCGTGTAACAGGGATAACTCTTTCCTGACATCAGAAACAGTATATAAAATAGGAAATAACTCCCTTAACATTAGAAACAGTGTATAACAGGAATAACTCCTTTGAGATCAGAAACAGTGTATATAACAGGAATAACTCCTTTCTTGACATCAGAAACAGTATATAACAGGAATAAGTCCTTTGACATCAGAAACAGTGTATAACAGTGTATAACTCCTGTCATGACATTAACAGTGTTGATTTTCATGAAGGCAGCAATCCTATCCCATTTAGAACACCCAAAAATTCATAACAATTATACCCTTTGTCCTGACATTGGGATAATCACAACAATTTTACAACAATCTTGCACAACCATTTTTTTCAAATATCAAGCAAAAACATCAAAGCAAAACACAAAAACACCCAAAACCATACACTAAAATAACAACTGATTAAGAGCTGTCTGTCTCTATCCCTCTGTGTTATGTTCTTGTATCTCTCTTTTCCTATATAAGATCTGTCCTCGTGAAAAAAAACAACAAAAACTGAAACTAAAAAAAACAACCCCAAAAGACAATGCTACTCTCTATGTCAGTGACTCATGGTTTTGACTGCAGTGTGGTTTCAAGCATTTATGCACAGGCATGGTAAATTTGACATGGTTACTTCGATTATATCCTACAGTAAAATAATTAACGATTCCGCTTCGAAATGGCCTCATGATCTTATATACGGTACTTGGTCCCTCTCACTCAGGATTTGTCGGTCTTTTCATCTGCTGTTGTCTGTTTGCTTGCTGTGTGAATTGTTACCTGTTAGGGTGTTTGCTTGGATGTTTGGTGATGTGCATTTGTTTAATGAATTATCTGTTTGACGGTATGATTTATTTCTTATTTGTCTATTCATCTGCTGTGATCGGTTTACTTGTTTGGCATTAGCTTGGACATTTCTCTGTTTATTGATGTGCATTTGTTGTTTAGTGCTTTGCCACGGTTCGCATCTTTAGCCCATGCTAGTTCTGTGTGTGTGTCTATGTCCAGCATCCATTTCTTCGTGCACATACACGTTCTTCGCCTATGTCATACAATTACGCGTTCTTTGCGTGTATGAACTCCAGCCGAGTTGCACATCTGTTCCCTCCTCTCTGCACTTCGCATGCAGGCTAGCTTCTCGTGAAGTTCCTGGGTGAGAGTGAGGGTTTGGATGGTCAGTTCAGTGGCGGCAGCCTTAAATAGGAGGCCAAGCCTTGAGCAGGAGGAGAGTCAGTTTTTGGCCAGAAGATGTTGATCGCTGTTCCAGCATTGCTATTGAGCGCCGTGTAGTTGTATATATCTCCACTTGGAGCAGGAGGGAGTCAGTGCCTTGTTGGGCTTCCAAGGTCCTGGTCAGCAGATTCCATTCTTGTTTCGTCAGTGTACGTCTGTCAGCAGATCTCCATTCTTGTTTCGTCAGTGTACGTCTGTCAGCAGATCTTCATTCTTGTTTCGTCAGTGTACGTCCTGTCAGCAGATCTCATTCTGTTTCTCAGTGTAGTCCTGTCAGCAGATCTCCATTCTTGTTTCGTCAGTGTACGTCCTGTCAGCAGATCTCCATTCTTGTTCGTCAGTGTACTCCTGTCAGCAGATCTCATTCTTGTTTCGTCAGTGTACGTCCTGTCAGCATTTCTTGGAGAGCAGGAGGGAGTCTGTGCTACATAGGAGGTTGGGCTTCCAAGGTCCTGGTCAGCACAGATCTTCATTCATCAGTGTTTGTCATTGTACGTCCTCCTGTCAGCAATTTCTTGGGAGCAGGAGTGCTCCCGTATCCGTCTCAGTGACAGGCGAGTGTTTGTAGTTGTGGTTGGTTTCGGTGTGTTGCTGTGATGGTTGTTGTGGGGTCTTGTTGTGCTACTAAACACTTGGGTTAAATGGGTATAGGCGTGTTTGTGGGAGGTTCGCTCTGAATTATGCTTTATTCTTCATCAAGTAAAACTAGTATTCTCATATAGTGAACGAAGGGGTGTTTATCCTTAGTCTATGTTGTTTGTAAATTTTATATCAATGGTTCTTGTTGAGAGATTTTTACCTGTATTTTGGAATACTCAGCATTTCCATGTTGGAATTGATAAGGAAGTCCTGGGTGATTTGTGATATAGTGCCATGGTGTGTGTTAGACTGTAGTGTATGATTGGTACTGTTTCGATGTAAGGACAATGAGCTTTTATGGCGCGTTCTTTGAAACGTTTTTGAATTAAGCCCACTTGGACGCAGATAGTTGATATGACGCGTTAGGTGTGGGTTATATCAAGATGTACATGGTTCCCTGGGGTACTGGGTGGACTCTGGGTGTGAAGAGACAGACAATTTGTCAACCTAAGAGGACACAAGCGAAATAATTCTAGATGCCAGCGTTAGTTACCATGTTGAGGGAGGGCAAGTACTGCCTGTTTCAGGTTCCTGGTTGCCTTCAGCTGTGGAGTCAGGCCTGTGAGGTTCCTGCCTCGTGCCTCGTCTCCAGCAAGAGTCCCTTCTCTCTCCCATCCACCTCTTTGCCTTTCCTCTAATATAACTTCACCAACAGCCGACTGAAGTACTTCCGCTGGGACATTCATTCAATCACGTCGACAACAAGCAATTGTACGGGACGTTAAATTTCATCACAGCAAGAATTGACCAACTGAAAACCATTCACAAGTACGACTCGCCAACACGCAGTCAGTCAGTTGATCATCACCCTTGAGGGACTGACCCTACCACACTTGGCCCACTAACTGCCCTTCTCCAAAAGCTGCCTTGAGGGACTGACACTTCAAGTGGACAGTACCACACTTGGCCCACTAACAGCCCTTCTCCAAAAGCTCGCCTTGAGGGACTGACACATCAAGTGGACAGTAACCACACTTGGCCCACTAACAGCCCTTCTCCAAAAGCGCCTTGAGGGACTGACACTTCAAGTGGACAGTACCACACTTGGCCCACTAACAGCCCTTCTCCAAAAGCTGCCTTGAGGGACTGACACCTTCAAGTGGACAGTACCACACTTGGCCCACTAACAGCCCTTCTCCAAAAGCTGCCTTGAGGGACTGACACTTCCAAGTTCAAGTGGACACTACCACACTTGGCACACTAACTGCCCTTCTCCAACAGCTGCCTAACGTTGGACTGTGTAGTGGTGGGTTTGTCGTCTGCTTTTTTGTCCACACTCGCAATGTGAAGGTCGTGCCCATTCCCTGAAGGAAGCCTCTCCCTACTGACCCTGACTGACCAGCCATGGCCCCGCAGCTGAAAGAAGAGACAGCAGGCATGGAGGCCAGCTTCCTCTATAGTGAATGGACACAGTGGGTCAACACAATGGTCAGCTGTATTGGAAAACACAGACACTCACCACAGTATTCCAGACACAGTGGCCCAGACATTGGTCAGCTGTATTGGAAAACACAGACACTCACCACACTGATTCTGATTTTGATTCACCACATTACAAGACCTTTGTCTACCAACTCATCTGTGAACTGGCAGCTACACTGAGTGTGGACACATTGAAAAACTTCACCTCTCAGATCAATGGACCGGCCCACTTCATGAAAAATGAGGAGCAAAAGGAGGAGAAAAAGATGAAAAAAGATGAAAAGAAACAAAGAAAAAACCTGCCCAAATTGAATAGAAACCAAAGTTATTTGGATTCTTTTGACAATGACTTTGATCTTGATGAATGTTAATGTCGATATTGGAATTCACACTTTTGTGTGTGTGTGTGTGTGCTTGTGTGTATGGCCAAGATTGTTTGGATTCTTTTGACAATGACTTTGATCTCAAAGGAATATTCATGTTGATATTGGACTTTGCACTTGTGCGTGTGTGTGCATGCGTGTGTGTGCATGTGTGGGTGGCCAAGATTGACTCTGGATTCTTTTGACGATGACTTTGATCTGGAATGAGTATTTATATTATATATTTATATACATGGAATTCGCACTTGTGTGTGTGTACATGCGCGCGCGTGCATGTCTAAGTTTGGATTCTTTTGACAACTTTGATCTGGAATGTTTGTGCCAATCCAATCCAATCCAATTATGTTGCTTATAGCCCCGCCAACCACATAGGCCATATCGGGGCTGTCAGGAATGTTTATGTGATATTGTGATATTGGAAATTGCGCTTGAGTGTGCGAAGGCGTGTGTGTAGCACTTTTCGATTTTTGATGTACAAAATAAAATAATAATGAAAAATGAACACATAATCTTATTGTGTTAACATTTGCATCTTATCCTGGTCACTATTACACTCGTCTCCCGTTGTGGTCATGTGTAAGCGTGCACACGCGTCTGTGTCGATTTTTTGGTGTACAAAATGTAATGAATAAATGGGAAATGACCTGGTCCAAAAAACAAAACAAACCCCTGGGTCCATTACTTTTCCCATGACCCATTTCACTTCCCCACTGACACTTCACCTTCATCCTGCCTTAGGACTTCAACAGCCCAGGGGTGGAGAAAAGCATCGCTTTGAATTTTGCTTCATAACTGTTGGGAAAGTGGGGAGGGGAATATAGGATGTCGAGTTAGTGTTTGGTATATAAGAATTAGATTAAGAGCGTACGTGCGTGCTGTGTGTAAGTTTATTTTGGTGCGTTTATTTAGCATGGAATGTGAACAGTAAAGTTTGGAACTTTTCTCTCTGTGTTCTGAGTTTGTTGTTGTTGGAAATTATATCGAATGGGGATGGGTGGGGTTTTTTGCACACCCCCTAAAAGAGCGCGACATGCTTATTGTACTAATTTTTACTGCTTGTTGACTATTTGATACTTTTTTCTTCTCAATTCGCTCTTCATGTAAACCATAATCAAGAATGATAACAGTGCTGAGTATTATCATGAAGCACGTATTCTGCCCACCAGTCTTATGTCTTTTGAGCACGATCTCAGCTTTTAAGCCTGTTGCTACTATGCTGATGATTGTTGTATATGTAATTTGCTCTGTTTACTGAGATCTAGTTAAACCAAAAAGCTGCATCAAAATGATATGGCAATGATACACAATCATTAAAAAATACAACAACAAAAAAAAAGAAATGGAAAATTTCTGATTATCCCCCTGAGTGTTGTGAATGTTCACACAGTGCTAAAAAAGGTCTTCAGTATTTCTGCCAGGTCGTCTTCCTTGTAGTCTTTGCAGAGGAAAGTGCTGTCGTTCTCCGCCCCTCTGATCATGGCCGACAACTCTGAAACACAGGGCACAGAACGATTCAAAAATAACCCCAAAGATAAGAGGTCCCATCTTTAACAACAACTCTGAAACACAGGCACAGAACAATAAAACAACAAGACAAAGTCCATCTCAACACAACCTAACACAGACACGAACGATTAAAAAAACAAAACAAAACAAAGACAAGATGTCCCATCTTTTCCAACAACTCTTAAACACAGGACACAGATCATCTCCAACAATTCAGGGCTAAAACCGATTAAAAAAAAAAAAAAAAAAAAAAAAGCCACCTCATAACAACAGAAGGTCTCATCTTTTCTGACAACCCTAAAGCACAGGACACAGAGCTTCTCCAACTATTTACAACACAGAACGATACTAAGAAAACAAAAACAATATTAAACATTAAAAAAGACAAGAGGTCATATCTTTACCAACAACTCTGAAACACGGGACACAGAGCATCTTCAACTATTCAGGACACAGAACAATAAAAAACAAAAACAAAAAAGCCCAACCCCAAAACAAACAACAGGTCCCATCTTTTCCAACAATTTGACAGTAAATAGAAATATATAATATAGTCAACCTTTTCATCAATGTCATGCAAATTTACTCTTATATCTCATACATATATTGCAATAAAAAAAAATGTGGGTTACTGTAGAGTTGTAGTAAAATTACGAATTACAGTAGAATTCCTAATAACAAATTGTGATCAATAATGAGAATTACTGAAGAGTTCGATAATTTCATCTTGCAATCCCTAAGGCGAATTACTGCCACTTGATACTTACGTTTGCCGCTGTCTGGGCGAAAGAGGCAGAGAATTTTTTTGTTGAGGGCAAAGGCTCGACCTAGCTCATAGCCAACGCCCAGGGAGGGCTGTGTGCATTCAGCTACCATCACTGACAACACAACAACGCAAAAATTACACACATTCATGAATACATGCACGCGCATCAAACACCCACCCATAAAGCCCAACAAGAAATGCAAAGTCAGTATACTATTAGTTAAATTAATGGTATAATATACATAGTCGAGTTCACACCATTTCCTTTTCTTTATTTTTTTTTTCTCAAGTTTTCCATGACTTGTTAAGGCTTATAGTGTCCACAACACACAGTGTGGTGTTTTCTTTCCACAGACAGAGAGACACTTGGCCCTGGAGTCCGGTTAACAACAGGCCCAACTGGCACTTTGCTGAAGATGACAGGCAAGCATGCAACAGAGCCCTATCTTTTCTTCACAGAGCCCATTCTTTATGGATTGCTTTGGCAAAAGCTGTTCCAGACTTCTGGGCCTGTGGTTGTACACAAGTCCTACATTTCAACATGGACTCACGATGAATTTGATGTTGAGAAAGAACATCATCTCCTCATGACCTTGTCATCAACTGGTCTTTGAGTGAATGCCCGAGACTTGTTTCCGCTCCATCGCAAACATTTCTCAATGAAAACAAAAAGTTTTTGAAACATCTGTTTTTATTCATTTCTCAACTGTCTGTGAGGGTGGGATGGATAACCTAGTGGTTAGAGCATTGCACTCATGACTCTACGGCCCAGGATCGAGCCACCAGGGAGGCGCCTGTTTTAGGGAGTTTTACTCTAAGTTTTAACACCAGCAATGCCTCCACTCCCATAAAAGTCCTTTTGATGAGACCATAAACCAAGGCCCTGAGTGTGAACGCATGCAGAACATCTAGGCCATGTTAAAATCTGTTTCCGCCTTTCAGGAAAAGAGGCCACTTTGTGCCGGTATAGGAAAACAGAACAATTATTATATAAAACACACATGCATGCACAAGGTTTTGACACCATTCCCAAAGTCAGGGAATGTGACTACAAATGGTAAAAGAGGGCAATGCAAAATCTCATCCATCGGTATATAGGCCTACACTTGGAGCTCTAAGTCTAGCTGAAGAATGTTAAAAAAAAAAAATCACTGGATGACTGTGTGACTCACCATCAGACTGCTTCAGCCAGTCCAGGTCGCGATCATGGATGTCCTTGTCACTCATGCCCACTTCCTCTGCAAATAAACAGAATACATTTGTCAAACATCAGCATTTGTTACTGTACAGAAGCCGCAAGCTAAATGATCAATGATCTATTTCTTCTAACGACATCGACATCCCTACTACTGTACTAGTATTATAATAACAGAACTGTTATACAGTAGCAAGCTTAATGATCAATGTAGATTTCTTCAAACAACAGCTACATCCCTACAATTGTTCCAGTAGTAATAGGCCTAGCCTACTGCATCAGTACACAGAAGTGAGAAGTGTTGTGTGTATGTATGTATGTATGTATGTATGTATGTATGTATACATGTATATATATAAATATATAATATATAATATATAAATATATTATATATATATATAATCAGCAAACAAAATGATCAATGTACATTTCCTCTACCTATACTGACATCCTACTTCATCATTGCATGGTTTTCAGAGTTACTCAGCTTTCACATTCAATGATTCATTTTGTTAAAAACTTCTTTAAACATAAATTTGTCAATCAAGGGGGACATGACAGTCTGGTAGTCAAGTGTTCCTCTCGCTGTTTGGCAGCCCAGGTTCAAGCCACCACTGAGATGCATGCTTGTTCAAGGGGGCGAGTCACTGAGTGTGTCATGTGTGTAATACTCCTTTTCCTAAAGGCTTCTTTCAGTACGACTCTTTTAAATCCAGCCATAGAAGTTTACTTCAAACCCATGTTTTTTCCCTCCAGGCATCCAATTTCATCTCATAATATAGATGTCCCTGCCTTAATAAATTTCAACAACCGAAATGCCTATCACCCTGCTAAAGTATGTTTTGTAACTTATGACGCGTGTTGTGTGTGTAAATTTGATTTGTTAAAACTGTTATATATTGGTTGCATGTGTAAGAATATGTTGAATACAAGTGTTTTTTGTGCGACACTAATTCCATGGCATAATCATGTGTGCATGTGTGAGAGTGTATACATATGGGTCAAGTCTGTGAGTGTGCATGAACTACTGAACAGGACCATTCCTTTGAACAAATTCTGCATCTCCCTTTTATCAGTAAATATTTTAGCAGATTCTTGTAGCTAATCACCCCCCCCCCCCCCCCCCCAGCACACCCATTGACATTCCTTTAGGGCTATCAGTTTGTGGTCAAAATGTTGACCCCACTATGCAATTTCCGAGAAATGGGCCAAAAGAACCTAGTCTTCATCATCTATCATCAATACTGCCATGCCTGCTGGCTAGGTTTTCTGTAAAATAATTCAGGTTCTTATTTTTATCCTACCATGGTTCATAGCTGGCCCGATATCCTAGGTTGGGTGGATTTTCTGTGTGCAAGGTGAGCATTAATCAATTTAATGTTCATGTTAGCCTAGGTCCTAAGCCTAAGGTGACCTTTATAAAATTTTAACCCTAAAAAAAAAAAAAACATGCACGGAGAACTAAATTCTATTAAAATTATAGGAATGTAAAATCTAGTGTTGACCAATTCCTATTTTTGTGATTATATTTACGCCCTAGGCCTAGCGGAGATTTCCGATTTAAGGACTAGGCTAGGCCTGTGCTGACTGTTGTGACTGTAGCCTATTGCCTGGGGCCTAGGCCTAGCTGTCGAGCAACCACGTAACCACTTGGGAGCGAGCAGCCACGATTGATCGGAATGGCGGCGCTCATTAACCATTTACCTTTTTCAGGCTTACAATTGCCGACATGTTCGGTAAACACATGACCGTAAGACTTCAGTTGCAAGATAATACGGTGATACAATTCGAAATCCTGACGCCCACCTCGGATGCTTCCAGCAAAGTAAATGTTTACCATCTTCAGCTTTTGTTTGGCTGTGTTGCGTGTCCTAGGCTAATTCAAGGTCCCGCGTTTTTTGTAGCTTCTCAGTGAAGTGCGCATGACCAAGAAAAGGAAAGACTAGTCTCCCCTTCGGGACAGCTATACGTTGGGCGTGAAAGTGATGAAACAAGTGTTGCTACATGACTCTGTTGTCAAGTCAAGTCAAGTCAAAATGATCTTTATTGAGGGTAAAAGATTAAGTTTACACAACTTTTTTTCATCCTGCCCTCACAAAAAAATCAAGAAAATTGACTTCTAAAACAATCAAAGACAATTATCAACCTTGGTTGAAAACTAAAATAAAATGAGGATTTTCATCCAAACAGAATCTCACAAGATAACTCAAAACAGTAACATACTCAAGTCATACATACAAAATAATAGAAATACAAAATAACATGGGTATGAATAACAACAAAGCAGCCAAATGTGTCAAGCATAAGGGTGGGCTTATGATTTGTCCATCAGATGTTTCTTCAAAAGTTTCTTAAACATTTGTTTTGAAGGAACTGATTTTAGAAAGGAAGGCAGTTTATTCCACAGTTTATTGTTGATGTTGTTGTATTAGGGAAGTACTCCGATTTAGGGACTATTATAGACAGAAGCCAGAAGGTCAGGAGGTCCTCCCAGCAGGACGAACGTCTCCCACCCCAGCGCCTCGGGCCACCCCCCAAAAATGTACGATTCTGTAGAAGCAACAGGAGAGAACGGCCCGCGCAAGCACCGACGTGCCGCACGAGCCGAAGCTTCGCTTCTCTTTACATGACTCTTTTGAAGGTTTCCACTTTACAGAGTCAGAAAAAAAGAAAAGGAAAGAAGGAATGCATCTGGAAGGAAAGTAGGAATGAATAAGGAAAAGCTATATAAATAGAAAAAACAAACAGAGAAAGGTCATGAGAAAAGTACAAAAGAAGTGATACAGGCAGGATTTTTTTTTTTTTGGGGGGGGGGGGGGGGGACTAAAAAAAGGGGGGAAAAGAACAAACCTTTTGGTCAAATGCTCAGACAGAAACGGTTGTTGTCTGATATAAGTGCAAAAATGTGTTGCGCTGTCATCAAGTACTTCACAAGTCAGACCCAGGGCAACCAACTTTGGTGCAGGAGAGAATTGTTATTTTCGAAGTCTTTCTGGAAAAGAGTCAGGAGAATGGACCAAGAAAGCAGAAGATAAACGAGAAGGAGGTTGAAAGAAAAAAGGAAAAGGGCAAACACAAAGAGAGGGATAGAAAAAAGAAATTTTCTAGTGCATAGCCCCCAGCATCCTTATGGGAGAGGAAGAAAATTAAAGAAAGAAGACCAAAGGAAGGCCAACTCAAGGGGAGAGAGAGAGAGAGAGAGAGAGAGAGAGAGAGAGAGAGAGAGAGAGAGAGAGAGAGAGAGAGAGAGAGAGAGAGAGAGAGAGAGAGAGAGGGGGGGGGGGGATTTATGTAATTACAATGCTTTCATCAGGTTCATATTCCATGTACCAAAAACAGATACATTTCCAGAAGGTTTATGCAAAATACTGAAAAATACTAAGGTGTCGTCAGCGTCATGTACGAGGGTCTACACGAATTTATGGGGGAAAACATATGTAGAATTTCAGAAGATTCATGTAACGACCTAGTTTTAATATCAATTTCATGCCCCACATATACAACCTTGACCTTGACCTGTGACCGTCCTTTGTGTTTGTGAGCATGGTCTCCCTTTAACCATCGTGGCATCGCACTCGAGTGTTTGTTTACAGTTCATCAAGTCCAGAGGCTGGCGGAGGCTGGTAAGGTTTTCCTAAAGATTAACATTGCAAAATAAAAGGATCAGGGATAAGGCCACTTATCCATGTCGGCACTCTTCGGTAATACTGAATTCGACAAGGCAAATTTCTGACGTGCATTTTGGGACAGAAAAATAACTAGTGCAGAACAAATCGCGACCTGCAGTACGACAGCTGCTGTAGGCCTACAGGAGAGCACTACGCCTTGCTTTGATAAACTGGAGCAGAATTAAAATTATGCAGCGCATACGAATGGCCAGCATTAGTTTTGTATAGTGTACTGATGCTGCTAGCTTTCGTCTGGTCCTACAATGAAAGTTTATGTCAGTGATAGATACTATAGTGCACATTGCATGAATCATGACTTGATGAAAGATGATCTATGATTTGTTTTAATGGCAAAATGTGCTGAATAATGGTGACATTTTTGTTCACGAACATTGTTCGGGCACCATGTCTTTAGTTGATTATATCAGTTTCAGTTGGACAAGGAGGTTGTTTCACAGAATATTCTTCGTGGTTGATGTGCATCATGAAAATATAGTTGGATATATATCACAGAAAATTAAAAAAAGCAACAAGAGAAGTTGGGGAGACTAAAGTGAAAGTGAAACACCAATGTAGGCCTAAAGAGTGTTATACCAGAAGTCTCAATTGCTCTCTCTAACATCTCTGTCTCCCTGTCCCTGACTCAGTGACTGTGTCTGTCTTTCTATCCGTCTCTCTGTCTCTGTCAATCTTCCCAGTTCCATTACATTATCATTATAGTCATATTTCTAGTAACAAGTATGTTCATAATCAAATTAATTTTATTTGGGAGAAGGAGAGTAGTAATAGTGGTAGATATTGTGTGGAGATGATAACATAACTGTTAAATCTCTTCCTAAATTCTTGATTGTGCTCTTACAGTTGCCGTCATTTTCTCTGCAGGAAAGATACGTGTAGAGCTCAGTGACTCAGTGGACTTTGTGCACAGTGCCAGGACCAATTACGGTGTCATCCACAGAGATACATCATGTCTGCTGAAGGTGAAGGCCACATTGTCATGTGTGTGTGGTGTGTGTGTGTGTGTTGTGTGTGTGTGTGTGTGTGTGTGTGTGTGTGTGTGTGTGTGTGTGTGTGTGTGGTCAAAAGTTAAAGACAAATTAAAATTTTTATTTTTAGATGGTACATTGATGGTACATTCTACTAGTATGTGTGAGTAAGTGAGTGAGTGAGTGAGTGAGTGAGTGAGTGAGTGAGTGTGTGTGTGTGTGTGTGTGTGTGTGTGTGTGTGTGTGTGTGTGTGTGTGTGTGTGTCTGCATGCACATGCGTGTGTGTGTGTGTGCATACACGGGCGCGGGCGCGCATCACCACATGTATGTGTGTGTGTGTGTGTGTGTGTGTGTGTGTGTGTGTGTGTGTGTGTGTGTGTGTGTAGTCTGTAGATTACGGGTATCTTGTGTTGGTGTGTCCTGTTGCCATATTTCCTTGTTCTAGTCTTCTACTTTGCCATGATAGGTGAGGGTCATGACCCTGGTCATATCACTCCCAGTCCACTGATAAACTGCCCACCTGCATCTCTACCAGCAGTTTTTGATTTCCATTGATTGCACCACTGTACACTATTGTTTCCTGTTTTTGTGTTTTGTTTTGTTAATTCTGAAAAGTGGGGGTGGGGGTGGGGAAGTGTTGGTGGCCCCACGATGTAATTGAAGAAAACTAACAAAAAAGAAGAAGAAGAAGAAGAAGAAGAAGAAGAAGAAGAAGAAGAAGAAGAAGAAGAAGAAGAAGAAAGAGAGGAACTTCAAGAAGGAAAAAAGATAAACCTGAAGAAGAACAACAGAAAACAGATGAGAAAAAAATGATTGGGAAGAAAAGGTTTAATGCCCCATGCAAAGAAATCTGGTTGCATTGGCAGGACTAAAGTGAAAGATTTGATATTGTTTAGACTTTCTCACTGATGCATGACATCTTGTCTGCTTTCTAGCATTTATCCAACTTTTGTACTATTTCTGTCATTTTGAGTTGCTGCTTCTTTTCTGCATGTAATGATGTATGGAACTTCACTTCAAGTGTGTGTATTCTCAAATTCCTGTGTAGCAAATGTGAAATAATTTCAAATAAAGTGTTCCAACAGATCACTGTTGACTTGTAATTTACAGAGTGGTACAGTGGGTTTAGCATGTGTGTGGTTTTATCTTAGTGGTTGATCATAAACTGCCTACAAACGTTTGTATGAAACACTTGGCTGTATTATTGATATTTTGCTTTAAAATCTCGTGGTTGAACACCTCGCTCTCTCCTATCTTTTCCCACTCTGTCTTTTTATCTGATACTTGGTCTTCCTCTTTCTCTTGTTCCTACTATATATATATGTGTTTCCAACATACAGGTTGTTTTTCCTTCTTCCTTAGTCTTCACACACATGCACACAGGCATGCATGCACACATACACACAAGATGTCAAACAAATGAGTGTATGAATGTCTTAGTTTTGATTTAGGGTGAATTTCTAGAAATGTTATTATGTATGTATGCATATATTTCCTTTATTTTACTGACTTTACATTATCGTTAGATGTAGTGGTAGTAGGATACTAAATGACAGACTGTTTTGTTAGCAAACGACTGGCAATCATCCTTACTGTGGCATTATTCTATTGTTTGCTTACTGATAGCAGGATACTAAATGTCTGACGATTGCCCTGAATGTGACTTTGGTTCTTCACGATGCATTGGGGTGTGACGGTCACATCACCTTGACCTTCTGTGTGTCCTTGTCACAGGCCAGGGGGATCAGGAAATGACCTTGGTGACCTTGAAGGAGATGGAGGAGGCCAGGGTGCGGGTGGAGAGGAGTGGGCTGGTGGTGAGGACCCCCCTGCTGCGAAAGGTGCAAGCTCTCTTCCCACAGGTCAACCAGCGCACCTGCTTACACCTCAAGATGGAGAACATGCAGACCACTGGTCAGTAGAGAGGGGGGGGGGGGGGGGGGGGAGAGGAAGAGAATGGGGGGGGGGAGGGTGTGGAATGGAGGGCTTGTGGGTGTCATGGACAGTAAGGGGGCAGTAGTTGAAGATTGTGTGTTGGTGGCAGGGGTGGTGGATAGGTGTGTTGGTGATAGGGGTGGACAGGTGTGTGTGCTGTGTGTGTGTGTGTGTGTGGTGTGTGTGTTGTGTGTGTGTGTGTGTGTGTTGTGTGCTCTGTGTGTGTGTGTGTGTGTGTGTGTGTGTGTGTGTTTAGGGTGTGCGTTTGCACATGCATGCGTGCGCATGCTCTGTAAGTGCGAGCATGCATGTGTGTGCTGTACCAGACTGCACTGAACCGCACTGCACTGTCCTGTACCACACTGCAACTGTACTGTACTAGTGTGTGAGAGGAGGAAGGAAGGAAGGAAGGAATGGGTGATGATGGGGTGACCTTGTTGTTGTGCACTGCTGCAGGGTCTTTCAAGATGAGGGGTGTAGTGAACCAACTGCAGCAGATGGTGAAGGAAAACAAGGCCCCCCCTCCCTGCCTGGTCACCATGTCGGCTGGCAACTACGGCAAAGCCTTCGCCCACTACCTGCAACACATCACCGCTGCTGCTGCTGCTGCTGACAAAGACAACAACAAAGATGACAATGACGACGGCAACAGCAGCAGCAGCAACAGAAGCAGCGTGGCTGGGGTCTGTGTCATGCCCATCACCGTGCCTGATAACAGAGTGGCCTTGATTAAGGTGATGAGGCTTTGTGTGTGTGGGTGAGGGGGGAGGGGGGGGGAAGGAGGGGGGGGGGGGGGGGTGTTTGTGGGGTGGGTTGGTGGGGGGGCAGTGGGTGTGTGTGTGTGTGTGTGTGTGTGTTGGAGTGGGTGTGGTGTGTGTGTGTGTGTGTGTGGTGTGTGTGTGTGTGTGTGTGTGTGTGTGTGTGTGTGTGTGTGTGTTTATGTGTGTGTGTGTTTTATTTATTTTTTTTTTTTTAATCTATTGTGAGCATGTGTGTGTGTGTGTGTGTGTTTGACTGTGTGTATGTATGTGACTGTGTGTGTATGTGTGTGTGTGTGTGTATGTGTGTGTGTGTGTGATCAGAGCCTGGGGGTGAGAGTGGAGCAGTGCCCGACCTCTGAACTGCAGCAGACGGTAGAGGAGGTGGTGAGGGCGGAGGGGGGTGTGTACTGTCACTCCTTTGATGACCCTCGCCTTATTGCCGGCTATGGAACGTACGTAGGTTCTTCTCTGTTGTTGTGTACTGTTGTTCATTGTTGTTGCTGTTGTTGTTGTTGTTGGTGGTGGTGGTGGTGTTTACTGTTGTTGTTTATTGTTGTTGGTGGTGGTGGTGATGGTGGTGGTGGTTACTGTTGTTGTTTATTGTTGTTGTTGTGTATGGTCGTTGTTGTTGTTTTCTGGTGTTCTTTACTGTTGTTGTTTACTGGTGGTGTTGTTTTTGTATTGTTGGTGTCTACTGTTGTTGTACAGTATGGAGGTGGTGGAAGAGAGGGTGGGTGTACCAAGATTGAAGATGTGGTGGTGGTGGTGGTGTGCAATGGAGGTGGGGGGTGGGGTGGGCTCATGTCACAATGTGTCACAATGTGTCATGATGTGTCAGGTGCAAGTATGGAGGGGGTGAAGGAGGGGGTGTACCCAGACGTGGTGGTGGTGTATTGTGGGGGAGGGGGCTGGTGTTACAATGTGTCACAATGTGTCATGATGTGTCATAATGTGTCTTGCGTCACAATGTGTCAGGTGCAGTGTGGAGGAGGGGGTGTGCCCAAATATGGGGGTGGTTGTGCTGTGGGGGAGAGGGGCTGGTGTGCAGGAATGGGGCTCGCTTGTGTTGCAATGTGTCACAGTGGTTCACGATGTGTCACGATGTGTCTCGATGTGTCAGGTGCAGTATGGAGGTGGTGGAGGAGGGGATGTACCCAGACGTGGTGGTGGTGTGCTGTGGGGGAGGGGGGCTGGTGTCGGGCATGGCGGCTGCGTTCCATCACCTCTCCCCCAAACCTGTCAGGGTTACGCTGTGGAGCCACAGGGAGGTGGGGGTCTGCTCTGTGTGTGTGTGTGTGTGTGTGTGTGTGTGTGTGTGTGTGTGTGTATGGGTGTGTGTGTGGGTGATTGTGTGTGGGTGTGTGTGTGTATGGGTGTGTGGGTGTGGGTGTGTGTGTTGGTGTGAGTGGCTGGGTGTGTGTGTGTGTTTGTGTGTTGTGTGTGTGTGTGTGTATGTGTGTGTGTGTGTGTGTGCTCATGTGTGTGTACGTTGTGTGTGTGTGTGTTCAGGTCGGTGGGTGGGTGTGGAACGGGGTGGGGTGTGTGTCTGTGTATATGTGCATGTATGTGTGTGTATGCACATGCGCATGACTTTGTGCAAGTGTGTATGTGTGATGTCAGCAGTACTGTTGCTCTGTCCACTCCTCACTCTGCTCTACATCTCTTTGTCTCATGCCCAAGTGTTGATAGTGCCATGTGGAGATCTTTCTGTGCTCTATCAATCATCAATCAATCAATCAATCAATCAATCAATCAATCAATCAATCAATTGATCGAATCCTGACTGTGTGTGATGTGTGATGTGTCTGACAGCCAACACCATGTGGGAAAGTATGCGGGCAGGACACGCTGTCAGCAAGTCCCCTAAATCTGTGGCGGCAGGATTGTCTCCCCCTTTTGCAGGTATGGCCACTTCATGATTCTTGTAGGAGGGTTTTTTGGTTTGTGTTTTGTTTGTGTTTGTGTGTTTGTGTGTGTGTGTGTGTGTGTGTGTGTGTGTGTGTTATTGTTGTTGTTGTTATTGTTGTAGTTCAATTTAAATTCTATCACACTTGGTGATATTAGACTATTGGTGATATTAGACTATATAGTTTTTTTTTTGTGTTAGTGTGCGTTGTGTGTGTGGTGTGTGTGTGTATGTGTGTGTGTTGTGTGTGTGTGTGTGTGTGTGTGTGTAGTGTGTGTGTGTGTGTTGATTGTGTGTGTGTGTGTGTGTGCGCGCACATTGTGTGTATGTGTGTGTGTGTGTTTCATATGTATGGTGTGATGTGTGTGTGTGTGTGTGTGTGTGTTCATATGTGTGTGTGTGTGTGTGTTGTGTGTGTGTGTGTGTTTTCATAGTGTGTTGTGTGTGTTCATATGTATGGTGTGATGTGTGTGTGTTGTTCATATGTGTGTGTCTGTGTTGTGTGTGTGTGTCAAGGTGCGCTGTGTTACGCACACTGTCGGCGCTACGTGGAAGACGTGCTGCTGGTGACGGACCAGCAGATCCTGGAGGCCATGCGAGTGCTGCTGGACCGCGGCATCAAGGCCGAACCCTCGGGTGTGCGGCCATGGCGGCCGTGCTGTCTGGCCTTGTCCCCGAGGTGGAGGGGAGGGAGGTGCTGGTGGTGATCACGGGGGGTAATGTGAGTGTGGAGGAGCTCCACTCCCTGCTGCCCTCCCCTTTAGGGGGTGGGGGTGCTGGTGGGGGTGCCATGAGTTAGGGTTGTCTGTTTTTCTGTCCTGATTTTTGTGTGTGTGTGGGATAAGCGCTTTGATTGTTTTTAAAGTATAGCGCTATATAAGTCCATGTATTATTATTATATTATTATTATTATATTATTATATTATTATATTATTATTATATTATATTATTATTATTGTGGGAAGGGGTGGTGGGGGTGCCATGAGTTAGGGATGTCTCTTTCTCTGTCCCTTCCTTTTTTTTTGTGGGGGGGGTGGGGCTGGTGGTGGGGGTGCCATGAGTTAGTGTTGTTTGTTTCTCTGTTCCGCTTTTTTTTTTTTTTTTTTTTGTACAGGGATGGTGTGGGAGGGGGGGGGGGGTGGGGGGGGTTTGGGTGCCATGAATTAAGGATGTCTGTTTCTCTGTCCTCCTTTTTTATGGAGGATTGGGGGGGGTGGGGGGGGGGGGGTGTGTGTGTGATGAGTTTGTGATGTTAAAAAGTGTTGTTTATGTGTGATTCTGGTTCCTTTGGGGTTTTTTTTTTTGGGGGGGGGGGGCATGTTGGAGAGGTGGGGGGGATGATGAATTGTTGATGTCTGAGTGTTGTTTGTATGCGGGATTCTCTCCCTTTTGTGGGGGTGAGGGTTGGTGGGTGGGGTGGATGATGAATTGTTGATGTCTGAGTTTTCTTTATGTCTTGATTTTCTGCCTTGTTTTGGGGGGTGATGAATTGTTGATGTCAGAATGTTATTTATATGTTGGATTCTCTCCCCTTTTTGGGGGGAGTGGGGGTGGAAGTGATGAAGTGTTGATGTGAGAGTGTTGTTTATGTCTGCTTCTCTTCTCCTTTGGGGCAGAGGGGGGTGGGGAGTGTTGTGATGAGTTACTGATATCAGGGTGTTGTTTGAATCTTGCTCATACGTTAAAACCTATTTTCTATTTTTCGGTAGAGTAGGCCATTGTGCGCTTTTGGGAAAGGATGACACAATTTACAAAACCACATGCACATGGGGACTGGAAGTATAAAAAAGAAAAAGCACATTCATGCTTATTCCATTATCCTCAAAATAAAAGAATAAGATAAAAATTATTTTTAGAAGATTTAAAAAGAAACTATTTCTGCTACTGCTACTTCTGCCACTAAAGGCATATACATGATTTTTATCCACAAATGAGAAAACATCAAAATATGCTCTCCCCCCCCCCTCCAAAAGAACAACCTCCCCCCTAAAAAAGAACAAAAAACCTTTTATAAAAAAAACTAAACCCAAAGAACTGTTTTTCCTTTTGTCATCATTCTTCTTCTTGGTATTTTATTTTAATCTGAATTATTTTGTGGCTTTTTTTGTGGTTAAAAATGTTGAGATTTTGCATATGTGGCCATTTTTACCCACCATTAGGGATAACTACATTCCGACTCCTGGGAATAAATGTTAACATGAAAACTTTGTGCAAGCTCTTCCTCTGCATGCATACTTACTTTACATTCATCAAGTTCTTTTCAGGAATCATGTGGTTGTGAAGGAGAAAAGAAAAAGCGATGGCTTAGAGCAGAATAGTGGGGACAGGATAGCTCAGTGGTCAGAGCGCTTGCTTTCCCCAAGCTACTGTTAAGAAGCATCGAGCGTGGTTACCAGTTGGATGGGTGACTGTTTGTGCACCTTGGCTTCAGTACAGTCCCCCAGTCCACCCAGCTGTAAATGGGTACCATTCCCCTTTTATGGTCAGGGAAGGCAAAGCAGCGAGGGAGAGGAGATGGGCGCCGCCCTCAATATGCCTGCCCCTAGAGAAACTGAGGTCTCTGATGCCTCACTTCCCTACAACCACACAGGTTATGAGACACGTGTACATTTAAAGCAGGGTTCTGCTCTTCTTTTGTTATTTTTTGTTGTTGTTCATTTTGCTTTAATCCTCAGCTAGAACTTTGAGTTCATCATGTGAGACTTTGCGTATGTGATCATTTTGTCCACCATTAAGTTAAAGTAGCCATATTCTAAATTTTAGGGTTGCTCGCCTTTTGGTTTGCCCCTGTGATCAGTTGTGATGTCATTACTGTGTCAACACCTACCTCCCAGATGACAATGATATTATGACTGAAATATTTGGATATCATCTGAATAAGACTGAAGATTGTGACTGAAATATTTGGATATCATCTGAATAAGACTGAAGATTGTGACTGAAATATTTGGATATCATCTGAATAAGACTGAAGATTACAACTGAAATATTTGGATATCATCTGAATACGACTGAAACCTCCACAGACGTCCAGAGTTGAGTGATTGTACACGGAGTGGCTCTCTCTCTCCAATCATTTTGAATGGGGATGGACAGGATAGCCTAGTGGTTAGAGCGTTGAGCTCGCAACTTGACAGCCCATGTTTGAACCGTCACCAAGATGCCTGTATGAGGGGATTATTCCCTTTTACTTAACATCAGTTCTGACTCCACTCCCCCTGAATTTCCTTTCCAATGAGACTATGAACCAAGGTCCTGTGTACAAATACACAAAGAACATCTTGTGCATGGATTAAAATGTATACTGCCTTTTGGAAAAGAAGGCCATTGCATGCTGGTAGGAATGATTTTTTGTTTTTTAAATGCATGCACATTGGTGTCGTGTTTAGACATCACTCCTTTAGTCAGAAAGCAGTTACTTTAATCACGGGCAAATAGTTGGATATGTAAAATCTTACCATTGGTGAATTTTTGAGCTCTAGCAAAGAAACAACAACAACTAAAAATGACTGAAAAATTAAATGAAATATATCATCTCGGTGCCATGTTTTGTTTTAGTGATTCATCAAGTGTGAACCAGAAAGGCGTTATTTCATTTGATATTGGTTGTCCTGATGTTTGGCTGTTGTTGTGTTGTGTTTTTTTACAATATTTTTTGGATTTTGATAGCCCAGAGTTTTGGTTGTTGTTCTTTTGTGTGGTGTTGTTGTGTTGTGTGTGTGTGTGTGTGTGTTTTACATTATCTCATTTGATGTTGATAGTCCCGAGTTTCCGTTTCTGTTGTTGATTTTTTACGTCATCTCATTTGATATTGCTAGCCCAGAGTTTTGGGTTTTAAAAAAAAATTATTTCATTTGATATTGTTACCTCGAGTTTCGGTGGTGGTTGTTATTTTCCTCATATCACTTAACCTGCTCCACAAGATTTGATTGCCAATGAAGGTATGCACTCAAGATATCCTGAATCTGATACTATGATGAATCTGAAGTTGTTATAATTTATGCAAAACATTGTTAGAAAGTTTTGAATGTGATTGAATAATGAAACTGACATGCACATACATGAATTTCCATTTATTGATGTATTTAAGCATTGGAATTATGCAAATTATGACAAAGAATTGTTGGATGTGATTGTTAAAATGAATCTATAAGCTGCATATGACTGATGTACAGACAATGAAACAAAATTATGAATGTAACTGGAAAATGAATGTTAAGACTGAACAGCATGAGCAATGTTTAAAAATGATGAATGTGATTAAATAATAAATATGAAACATATCAACTGTTGCAAACATTGTGAATGCCATTGACCAGTGTATATGGAGGAAATAAAGTGGAGAAAAATTTTGTGAACAGCATATTTGTGTTTGGAGAATGTTGGATTGGAAAGGAACTTGGCAGTTAATTTTTATTTCTCCTTACCGACCGAGTTGTCTTTTTCATCCGCGCCCCCCCCCCCCCCCCCCTCCCCCTCGTCTTGTCTGTCTGTCTGTCTGTCGTCTGTCTGTCTGTCCTGTCTGTCTCTGTCTGTCTTCTCTGTCCTCTTCTCTTCTTCTCTCTGTCTCTCTCTCGTCTTCGTCTCTCTCTCTCTCTCTCCTCTCAAGACATGAAGAGCAAATTGGTAGTTATATGTAGTTTAAATTGGTAGTTATATGTAGTTTAGACTTCAATATGATTCTTTGTGTGGTGTTTCTATCATTGTGTTGTTGTTTTTTCCCAAATTCATTGATGTTGTCTGTTTTCAAGGACAGATTGTAAGATTAGGCTGTTCAAATCAATCTTGCTTAAATTAAAGAGATTGGCGAGTCTAATCTTCATCCTTTATCTTCATCATATTATATCATTCATTCATTCATTCATTCATTCATTCATTTCTTCATTCTCTTCTTCTTATTCTTTCTTCATTCCATTTCATTCTCATTTCCCTATTCTTCATTCTCTCTATCTCTTCCTCATCTCTTCTCTATCTCTTCTCTCTTCTCTCTCTCATTCTTCATTCATCTCGCTCTCTCTCTTCCTCTCTTCTCTCTCTCTCTCTCTCTCTCTCTCTCTCTCTCTCTCTCTCTCTCTCTCTCTCTCTCTCTCTCTCTCTCTCTCTCTCTCTCTCTCTGTGCCACTACATTTGCAAAAATTGCTCCCCCCTGAATCCCGACCTAGGATTTGCCGGGATTTACACACAGTAGTTTTGCATCATGCAGTGACCTTCACTGATTGCTACCACATGCCGAAGTTCTATCAGGCCAGGGGCACAGATCCTGTTGTGAGAGTTTGGAAGTAATTATAGCTGGTGGTATGTGCTTAAAAGGGTGGAAAGGCGAGCAAGCATGTGTGCCTGACCTGATTTCGTGATGGAATGCAAAATCTAGGGGCAATTTGTGTTCAGAGAATCCGAATGAAGAGGGTTAATGTGAAAAGACATTAAATAAATTGGAAGATGCACTGACAATTTTATGCAAGCACACAAGAACACACACAAACATGCAAGCATCTCTGCACCTATCACATAAACACACAGACTTGCAAATTTATATGCACGCACCTACACTCAATGTGCACTCAAGCACATATGCAAAACATCACACACACATGCACACACACACACACACACCAACACACACATAACACACACACACAACACACACACACACACACACACACAGCACGCGGCATCACTGTCGCTGGCATCATAGATATATACAGACAGGAAAGACAAGACACCATAAGGTGACAGGAAGAAAAGGAACAAGGCAAAACAAAGAGAGAGAGACAGAAAAGAGAAATTCCTAGCATAGCATTTCCAGAAGATGGGGACGCTAATCACGCTGACAGGCCCTTGTTATCTCCATGGGGGAGAAAATTGATAATACACTATGATTATGACAGATATGAGGGAGGAATAACATACTATGATTATGACAGATACGTGTAATACCTCGAATAGAACGATTATAAAATGACACCCACAGCATTCTGTTACAAGTGTCACACACATTAGGTGTGTGTGTGTGTGTGTGTGTGTGTGTGTGTGTGTTGTATTTTGTATATGTATATATATATATATATATATATATATATATATATATATAGAGAGAGAGAGAGAGAGAGAGAGAGAGAGAGAGAGAGAGAGAGGAGAGAGAGAGAGAGAGAGAGAGAGAGAAGACAGACAGACAGACAGACAGACAGACAGACAGACAGACAGACAGACAGCAGGCAGACAGACAGGCGACAGACAGGACAGACAGACAGAGACAGAGACAGGCACACAGACAGAGAGAGGCAAACAGAGTACTGCATGGTTGGGGGGGGGGGGGGGTAGGAATGGCACGCTGGCCATAATGGCACAGTTTAAAGAGAGTTAATGCCGTTTACAAAAGGTCAGCTTTCTGAACTGAGTGTTGAGACCACAGGAAACGGTTCACCATGAAACCGCCACCACCACCACCGTCATCATCATCGTCGTCATCATCATCATCATCATCATCATCATCATCTATCATCATCATCATTCGATCGTCGTTCTCATCATCATCATCAATCATCATCAATCATCATCATCATCATCTCATATCATCTCATCATACACTGTCATACACATACGAACAGAAAAGCGAAGGCGTGTAGTTGCGTTAAAAGTCCCTAAACATGATGCTGTCCTGAACTCTCTCTCGGCCAGTCTACCCCCCTCTTTTTCTGCTTGTATTCCACTCTCTTGACCACCGCTTCACCACGCGGATCAGTTGGCTGGATTCCTCCACACACGCTTGTGCAGTGAAACGGCAGTGTTCTCTCTCTGTTCCTGTCTCTGGTCTCTGTGTCTCTGTGTCTTGTGTGTCTCTCTGTTTCTCTGTCTCTGTCTGTCCGTCTTCTCTGTCTCTGTCTGTCTGTCTGTCTGTCTTGTCTGTCTGTCTGTCTCTCTGTCTGTCTGTCTGTCTGTCCTGTCTTCTCTCTGTCTCTCTCTTCTTCTCTCCTCTCTCTTTCTCTCTCTCTCTCTCCTCTCCCTCTCTCTCTCTCTCTCTCTCTCTCTCCTTTTCTCTCTCTCTCTCTCTCTCTCTCTCTCTCGTTCTCTCTCTGTCTGTCTGTCTTCGTCTGTCTGCCTTGTGTGTTTTGTGTCTGTGTCTGTGTCTGTCTCTGTCTCTGTCTCTGTCTGTCTGTCCGTCCGTCTGTCCGTCTGTCTGTTGTCTGTCTGTCTGTCCTCGTCTATCCGTCTGTCTGTCTCTTTGTCTCTGTCTCTATCTCTATCTCTGTCTCTGTCTGCTTCTGTCTCTGTCTCTGTATCTGTCTCTGTCTCTGTCTGTCTCTGTCTCATTGTCTCTGTCTCTGTCTGTCTCTGTCTGTCTGTCTGTCTGTCTCTGTCTCTGTCTGTCTGTCTGTCTGTCTGTCTGTCTGTCTGTCTGTCTGTCTGTCTGTCTGCTGTCTGTCTGTCTCTCTCTCTCTCTCTCTCTCTCTCTCTCTCTCTCTCTCTCTCTCTCTCTTCTCTCTGGGGTAAGACTGTTTAGAAAGAAAGAAAGAAAGAAAGAAAAGAAAGGAAAGGCATTATTGTGCCTAATATTTTACCCATTAAAGATTCAGTCAAACAAATCAATCAATCAATCAATCAACCAATCAATCAATCAATCAGTTCAATTCAGTTAATTTTAAATCATATCAGTTCTAATCAATATTCTACTCAGCTAGACTTGACACAGTGGCACAGTGGCTCATATCTATGGGTATCTGTGCACGAAACCATTCTCTAACACTCAACATAACATGATTTTCTGTCAGCTGATACTGGATGTATAGAGTCATGTAACCTCTACTATGTCATCACTTGGACTTTTTGCACAGGGTCGTTTACGGCCCCTGAGTGGTGGTGGTAGTTGTGTTGATGATGGTGGTGGTGGTGGTGGTGGTGGTGGTGGTGATTGGTGATGGTGGTGTATGGTGGTGGTGGTGGGTGTGTAGTGGTGCAGTGGTGATGGAGATGATGGTGGTGATGATGGTCATGATGGTGGTGGTGATGGTGGTGGCGGCGGCGGTGGTGGTGATAGTGATGATGGTCATGATGGTGATGGTGATGATGGTACGGTGGTGGTGACAGTGATGGTGATGGCGGTTGTGATGATGATGGTGATGGTTGTATGGTGGTGTGGTGGTAATCACATTGCTAACAACTGGACGGTGACGCCACAAGGTGTCCATTGTGAAGCGGAGATGGGTATATGAACCACCTGCCTCCACAGGTGTGAACATGCATCGGACCACTGGACCACTGGACAGCTGTCACAGACAGCGTCCACAATGTTTGCAGGTCGCAACTCACTGCAATGCGACCGTCACGCCATAATTATTTTTTGTTGTTGCTGTTGTTGGTATTGTTGTTGTTGCCGTTGTTGCTGTTGCACGTTGCTGTTGCTGCTGCTGCTGTTGCTGTTGTTGCTGTTGCTAGCTGCTGTTGTTGCTGTAGTTGTTCTACTTGTCGCTGTTGCTCTTACTGCTGCTATTCTTCCTGCTAATGACCATGATGATGACTGTGGTAATGAGGAAGGCAATGGCCTGCGGCCAGGGGTCAGATTGCAGAGACTGGCCATCGCCTCTAACAGCCCACACTGACCTTTGCTTTCTGACCTTTCACCTAGTCTCTCAGTCGACTGGGCTGTATGTCGGTCACGTGACTGGACAATGAGGCGATGACGTCATGACATGATCACGAAATTTGGACAGGTCTGCTGGGGACTGTGTCGTGTCGTCATCTGTTCAGTGTCATGTCCGTCATCTGTACAGTGTCATGCCATCATCTGTACAGTGTCATGCCATCTATGTACAGTGTCGTGTCGTCATCTACACACTGTCATGTCATCAGTTGTACAGTGTTATGTCATCATCTGTACACTGTCATAAAGCTATCTGTACAGTGTCATGTCATCATCTGTACACTGTCATGTCGTCATCTGTACATTGTCACATGTTATTTGTACAGTGTCATGTCGTTATCTGTACAGTGTCATGTCGTTATCTTGTCAGTGTCATATTCTTATCTACAGTGTCATATTCTCATTCTACAGTGTAATAGAATATAGTTCTATGTACATGTATGTTTTACAGTTATCATACAACGTGACGCTTTACTGTCATCCGTACGTTTCATCCTATGCTACAGTTTTCACTTGTCCAAAATGGTATGTAGCGGCAGTCACCAATTTCTTTTCAAAACAGTTGTGGGGTTTACCCAGATCAGCCTCCCTGGGACTGGAACCAGCGATTCCTCAAAACTAAAGCTAGAGGTGAGAAATCCAATGTGGTATTCATTCGGTACCCCCGTGCGATGTCGTGACGAACGGGTGGTGTCAACTTTGACGTGACATTCCTGTTGTTTTGTAAGCACTGGGGGCTTGAATCCGAGCACTGCACTGCACGACACGACACGACACGACACTACATCCTGTAGTGGGAACAGCAGACCCCAATACCTCACACCATACCATGGACAGACACTGCAGGCAGGGGCAAGGGCAAGTGGGGGGGGGGGGGGGGGAGAGGAACAGAGAAGGCTGCTGAAGACTATCGTTGACACACTCACTCACCCTTCACTCTCACCCTCCATCCCTCCCTTTCTGCCCTGCTCTACTTCTATCTATGCCCCCCCCCCACCTCCTCCTCCCACCCCCACCCACCCCCCTTTTAGTGTCATCATCCCAGCCTCCCCTCCCTCCCCCCCCTTCAACCCATCTACATCCCCACCCCATTTTTGCAGACCTCCCCCCCCCCTTCCTGCCCCCCCCCCCCACACTCCCACCCACCCATCCCAACATCAGCAGAGCAAGAGGAAGCTGTGGCCATCATTTGTCGTTAGATGAGAACAGAGGCACAGGAAGGACTGAGCTGTTGGCTTGTGGCTGTTGGCTTGTGGTTGATGTTGGCTGTAAGTGGTGTACTACAGTCGTCTGCCGGAAAAGAGGCCTTCCTTTTTTTGTCCTCAGCCTGTGTCCTTACGTCAGAGCATCGCCTTCCTTTTGTCACATCCTACCCTTGTCTGGCATCAGGTCTACGTTTACCATTGTGTTGTGATCAAGCCTGTGCTGTGTTGGTCGTCAGGGATGTTTGCATGCTGATGGTGAAATGAATCTGCAGTGCTCTGGCTTGCATCTCACCTCCTGATCTTTGTCAGCAGCTGTGTGTTTAGTTTTTTGGCTGCTACTTCTTTGGTGTTTTTTCTGGTAAGAAAATTGCACTTCTCCGTTGTTTTTTTTTTGTTTGTTTGTTTTGTTTTTGTCTTCATCTGTTTGAAAGACACTTTGTTCTTGTTCTTTTTGCGGGAAACTACATTTTGTTTGACCTTTCGTGAGCTCTCTCTCTCTCTCTCTTCTCTCTCTCTCTCTCTCTCTCTTCTCTCTCTCTCTCTCTCTCTCTCCTCTCTCTCTCTCTCTCTCTCTCTCTCTCTCTCTCTCTCTCTCTCTCTCTCTCTCTCTTGTCAAGTCAAAGTCAAGTCAAGTCAAAACACTTGAATATTCCTGAAGGGCAATTACTCTGGTTTTGTCTGTCTTGTATGCGATAGTTTTGGGTTGCTTTAGTACTTCTTGCCTGTTTTTTGTTCATTTTGTTATGTGTTGTTTATTTATTTGGTTGCTGTTTTTTTTGTTCTGACGCACATTGTCTACATTGAATTGCCGTGGGGTCGGGTTTTTTTTTTTTTTTGGTTTTTTTTGCTAAGGCTTGCCTTATAAAGATACACCCCCATCCGAATCTCCCTATCTTTCTTTTTCAATTATATTTAGACTTTTCTTTCTTTCTTTTTTTTTTTCTTCGTTCCAAAAACTGCAAACATTTGGATGAGCTCGTGTTTTTGTGATACCCTTTTTTTTATTTCCATCATTGGATATATTATAATTTTTGATATTTTGCACACTTGTCTTCCATTAAAAGGGACAGGATAGCTCAGTGGTCAGAGCACTTACTTTTCCCAAGTTAAGGTTAAACAGCGTTGAGTGTGGTTGCCTAGTGGATGGGTGACCGTTCGTATGCCTTGGCTTTAGAACAGTTCCCCAGTTTACCCTGCTGCAAATGGGTACTTGCCCTCTTTAGGGTCAGGGAAGGTAAATCAGTGAAATACTGGCCCCTAGAGAAGCTGAGGTCTCTGACACCTTGTTCCCCAATGACGGCATAGGTCATGGGTACAGGTTGAATTAATATTTCATCTTTTTACTTTTCATTAGAAGATCACGGTTGAAGTTCTGTGCTTGTTTTGAGACATTTTGTTAACATTTCTTGTGATAATTGGCAACATTGAGAAATACGGCTGTAGACTATTTGGACAAATATCTTGCCTTGTGATATTCCATTCATACACATGACTGTTTGCTTTGTCGCTGTATACAATGCAATGCAATGTAATGCAACAAATGCAATGCAATGCAACGCAAAGACAATACAATACAATACAAACACAATACCAATACAATACAATACAATACAAACATACAACACAACACAATGCAATACAAGACACCATCCTGCGCAAAATGACTTGGCTTATTGTGTCATAAAATTCAAGACCGTCTCCCATACGAACTCTTGCTTTCTTGTGTCAAACAATATAGGAGAGTTAGGGAGAAAGAGTGTGTGTGGCTTCCTACATGCTCTAGTGTTTTTGTTCGGCCATTTAAATTTTGTCTTATTTTGTATGTCAAGTCAAGTCAAGTGAATATGATCTTTATTGAGGGTAAAAGGTTGCATTTATACAACTTTTTTCATCCTGCCTACACTCAAAAAAAGAAAATTGATTTATAAAAGCATTCAAAAGACAGAGTTTATATACTTTAAAGAATACAACGAATGAGAAAACGTTGTTTTTTTAAATACAGACCTCACAATAGAAGATAAAACCTGCAATACTTTATAGCTCAATTCAGACAGACACATAATAAAAAAAAAAATAAAAAAAGAAACGAAAAATATTGTAATAACTACAATTTAGAAGCAACCAGATGTAGGGTATCTTCGAGTATAAAAAGTTGGACGCACAATTTGTCCTTCAGATGTTTTTTCAAGCTTCTTAAACGTTTGTATGAGTCATCTTTGTAAACACTTAGAGCTTTCGTGAGAGAGATTAGGCACACGTGTCCTTACTTGATTATTGGAAAAAAAAGGATTTATGCAGTGTTTTGCTTTTTGGTGCGCACTATTCTACATCATTTTATTGATAAGTAAAGAACTTTGTTTTAGGGTGTGGTATTTGCCTTCTGGTTTGATAATGCTAGTGATTTACATGGCAGTAACAACACGTACTGCTTCGTGATGTCAGACCTCAGTGACAGAGACTTATGAAATGATAGTTATCATACAGTTCTATATCATACAGTTCTATATGTATGTATGTATGTATGTTATGTATGTATGTATGTATGTATGTATGTATGATGTATGTATGTATGTATGTATGTATGTATGTATGTATGTATGTATGTATCATCGTGGTTATTATATGTTCTTCTGTTTTTAGAGTGTCATCATAAGCAGAAAAGAAACATGAGCTCCTGAGGGAAGGGACGACGAACATCGTCTTTACAGTTCGAACTTGACTAATCGTCTGATCGTCGCCTTTAAGATTGTACTTTACACACAACTTGATCATCGTCTTTACAGTTCGTATTTGACGCACATCCTGTTTTCTGCCTGCATGCTATCTCTCTTCAGCAAAGTCAGCAACAGACAACATCTTTCTCTGCCTGCTGCTATACTTCAGAAAGTGACCAGAAGTCATGGACACCACCAGCATTGACTAATCGTTGTCTCAGTCATTATTGTTGTTGTTCCTGTTGTTGTCGTTGTCACCACACACCCTCACCAACGCTCACCCCCAGTGTTGCCTTCGCCGCCATGGACAACCAGCACCCTCGCCCCCACTATCCCCCCCACCACCCCCTTCACCCCCAACCCCACCCTCCCCCACAGAGCGGCCCGCGTGGCGGCCCAGAGAGCATAGAACTGGCCTCTGCCCCCCGACACCTCCCCCCAGGGGGTAGCGTGGCCCACGGCACCCACACCCCCCACACCCCCCTTCCCCTGACTCTGGCGGCCAACGGCCAGCCTCTGGAGGGAGGTGTGGGTGATGGGGACGGGGAGGGGGAGGAGCCTGAGAGGGACAAGTGGAACGGGCAGGTGGAGTTTATCCTGGCCTGTGTGGGGCAGTGCATCGGCCTGGGTAACGTGGTCCGCTTCCCTTACCTCTGCTACCGCAACGGGGGAGGTGAGTGCTTCTTTTTCTTTCTACAGGCTTTTTCTTAAGGCCAGTTTGGATGCTGTAGTTGTTTGTGTTGTTTGTTGTTGTTTTTTTTAGTGGGGACGGGATAGCTCAATGGTCAAAGCACTCTCGCTTTCCCTAAGTTTAAGGTGAAGCAGCATCGAGCGAAGTTACAACATGGATAAGTGCGTTTGACGCGCTTGCTTCAGTACAGTCCTCAGCTGTAAATGGGTATTTGCCCTCTTTAGGGTCAGGGAAGGTAAAGCAGCGAGAGAGGAGATGGGGCCGCCCTCAATATGCTGGCCCCTAGAGAAGCTGAGGTCTTGATGGCTTCACTTCTACGACCACATAGGTTATGGGACACTTTATCTTTTTTTCCTTTAGTTGTTTAGTGTCTGTAGCAACGTCCCTTTCTGATGCAAACCGTTGTTTTCCTTTTCCTTTTTTTTTTTTTCTAGTTGTCACATTTTTTTGATGATGTAACCTCCGTTAATGTCAGACGTTTTAGTGTGTCATTTATTTGCGTTTTTAGTAATCTTCCTTGATGATACAACCATTTTTTTAGCTGTGACAAAATTAAAGAAGTCACCTCCCTTGACGTCAGCCATTTTAACTGAGTCAGATATTTGTGTTTTGATAACCTCCCTTGATGATGCAACCCTTTTTTTAAAAACTGTGACCACGATTAATGAAGTAACCTCCCTTGATGTCAGCGAATTTTTACCTGTGTCAATTATTTCTGTTATTAGTAACTGCCCGTGATGTCAGCCATTTCAAATGTGTCAATCATTTGTTTTCTGTAATTTCCCCTGATGACGCAACCATTGTAGCTATGACAGTTATTAGGGCCCCAAGTAACCCTCCCCCCACCTTCCATTCATCTTTGATGTCAGCCCTTTTAACCGCATCAGTCATCAACGTCTTTAGCAACCTTCCTTAAACCAATTTTCTTTTAAACTGTCACAGCTGTTACTTCCTTTAGCACCCCCCCCCCTCCCCACTGATGTTTACAGCGGCCATATTTTTAATTGTTGCTAGTTTGCTGTGGTTCTTTCTCATTGAGTATATCTACTGTATTATTCTCAAGTTCAACATTCCAAAGTGATGATTACCTCTGTTGTGATTGAGTATTATCTACTCTATTATTCTCAAGTTAAATATTCCAATGTGATGATAGTCTTCGTTGTGATTCAGTATTGTCTACTTTATCATTCTCAAGTTAAATATTCAAAGTGTTGATTGTCTTCATTGTGATTTAGTTTATATATCTATGGCGCTGTAGTTTTAAGTCCAAAACAGCACCAAAGTGTTTTTATCCTCATGAGGTCTTCAGCTACTTTAGCTTATTCAGGTTTTGGGGTCTATGAGAAAGAGAGAGAGATGTTGGGTTGTTTTTACTGAAGTTCAAAGCACTTGCGCCATGCAGTCTGGGTTAACGAACTCTGGGGATGGACTGAATCAAAGGGGGTGTCGATTGTGGTGTGTGTGTTTCACAGTGTCGCTAGCTTTAAACACCTGGAAGTATTGATAGTAGACTTCCTTGATAATTAAATCTCTGCTTCCATGACTGATGTTCCGTCACACATCCAAGACCCCCTAACCCCCACCCCTTCATGAGTCTTCTGAGAGTGAAGACTGAGCTCACAGCAGACACGGCAGCGGAGGGGAGCAGGGATCTGAGGTCACCACGCCACAGTGCAAGAGAGAATCACTGAATCCCTGCCATTGTATGAACTACAGGATGACCCCCCCCCCCCCCCTCCTCCCTCCCCCCAGGTGATGAGGAGGGTCATCAGGAGGTTGTAGATGACTACCTTGGCCTGATGAAAGGCAACTGAGCAGGAATGTGGTACAGTCACTATGTTAAAATATCCCAGCACAAGTTAGGCCAGAGAGATACAGACACCTGCTGGGTTGGCCTCGTCATTTGAATACCACTCTCAAAACTTCAATGGCAACTGTGTGTTTGCAGTCTTCTCATGACCCAACTGTATCACTTAGTGTAAAGACCTTAAATTGAAGACTCATTGAGCCCATAACAATGTCATTCTGTGTAGAAGCTGACCATCCCTCCTCCCCTCCTCCTCCCCCATGGAGATGCCGAGGGGTGGGGTGGTATAAGTAGTGTCCCCACCTTCTGGAAATTCTGTGTTAGGTGTTCCCTCTTTTCTCTCTATTTCTTTGATTCTCCCTTGTTCCTTTTCTTCCTGTTACCTCCTTCTTGTCTGTTTTCTGCCTTCTTGATCCAGTGTCCTGCATTTTTTCCCAGAAAGACTTAAAAGGTTAACAATTCTCTCCCACGCCTAAGTCGGATGGGTGTGCAAGGCGCTTAACTTGGCACAACGCATTTTTGCACATTGATAGACAGCAACACTTGTGTCTTGAGTCTTCGAGGAAGAGAACGTTGATCTCACCCAGCCTCCTAAAGAAGAGACATACACACAGTCCCTGCCAGTGGTGGAGTTAGAATCCACAGCCTTCAAGCTAGAAATCCCCACAACAATCCCATCCCCCTGACATTGCTATCCCTCACTTCTGTACAACCAGAGTTTCGGTTCTCACCCAGCCCAGGGATCTGTGCGGAAGTCAATGGGCGGTCAAAGGTCACAGATGGGCCCCTGGTTCAGAGGTCAGCCACAGTAGAGCAGTCTTTTGCCAGTGACCCGGCGACCTTCACCTCAATCAGGCGTGTGCTGAGGGAGGAGGGCGGCGATTGAGGAGCCATGATACCGACAGCGGGGTGGAGAAAGGCCAGGGCTTTTCGGGGGCACAGACGGTTCGAGCCGCAAAGGGCAGGCTTTTCCCGCCATGTGCTCAAGTAGCACAGCCATCCTTCACTGCCGAACCCCCCCCCCCCCCCCCTCCCCCATGCCCCTCCCAACCCCCATTCATCCCATCCCTGCACCTCTTTAGCTCTCATGGCTGCATGCGGTTTCTGTCTCTTCTGCAGCCTGTGAGAGACTGGCTGACTGTCTATAAAGTCTTTCATCATGCTGCCATCAACCTGGCAATGTCGCTGCTTTTCGCTGGTTGTGTGTGTGTGTGTGTGTGTGTGTGTGTGTGTGTGTGTGTGTGTGTGTGTGTGTGTGTGTGTGTGTGTGTGTGTGTGTGTGTGTGTGTGTGTGCGGTGCGTGCGTGCGTGGGTGTGTATGTGTGTCGTGCGTGCGTACGTGCGTGGGTGTATGTGTGTGTGTATGTGTGTGTGTGTGTGTGTGTGTGTGTAAAGACAGGTTGAACTTCAACACAGCATGATGTCCCTCGATTGTTCAAGCTCAGCGTTTGCATCGTTATCTTAATGACATCAGATTTTAGAAGAGGATTGTTTGGGAATTCACTTGTGTTGTTATTAGCGGACATGACACTGAAGTGTGCACGTACTGATGCGTCAAACACAGTGCGGGGGGAGGGGGGGGGTTGTCAGTGAAATCATGGCCGAATACCACACAGGAACTTGTTCCACTGTCCTCCCTCCCAGGCTATCAGCTGTAGCACACCATCCCTTATGCTTTTAGTTCTCGCTTGATGTCTCCAAATGCCTCTTGTGGAGACTAGCTCGGTGTCCTTATCTGTGTTTATCTCAGGACCCCAAAAACTGTTGCGCTGTCATTTCAGGGCAGCATACAGGCAGTCATCCTCTTGGTCTTGAACATTGGCACTATGGCAGTCTCCACCCCTATTATTCCATCCCATCAGTCCAATGGGCCAGCTTGTGCTAATCATAGCAGGAACTGACCACACTGGATAGGTACAAGAAGGCTGTGCAAACTACAGTCTGGACTGAGTGAGCTGGATGATTGGTAACTATTGGCCTATCTGTTTTAGTGTTGTGTACATGCTCTTTTTCACCCGCTAATTATTCCATCCCATCCAGCCAAATGGGCCAGCTTGTCTAATCATAGCAGGACTGACCACACTTGGATAGGTACAAGGAAGGCTGTGCTAACTTACAGTCTGGACTAGTGATGCTGGATTGTGAGTTGTGCTGTGTGTTTCCCATTAATATTGTAAAAATTGCTGTATTTAGTGTAGTGTACTGTGCTGTATAGTGTCCCATTAATGTTGTAACCACAGCTGTATTATAGTGTAGCATACTGTGTGTGTCCCCATTAATATAATAATAATAAAAAAAATAAAATAATAAATGATAAAAAAAAAATAATAATAATAATAAAAATAATAATACATGCATTTATATAGCACTATATCTTGTACAATCAAAGGCTTGCATTCGACCTATACAACACACAATCAATCAATACCATTTATAGCTTTAGCAAATTCGAATGTACACACACACACACGCACCACACACACACACACACACACACACACACACACACACACACACACACACACACCACCACGCCATACACACGATGTAGCCCAGCTATATTTTGGTGTAGGTATTGTAAGTGTGTCCCATTAAAGATGTAACCCCAGCTATATTTCAGTGTAGCGAATTTGTGTGTGTGTGTGTGTGTGTGTGTGTGTGTGTGTGTGTGTGTGTGTGTGTGTGTGTGTGTGTGTGTGTGTGTGTGTGTTGTCCCATTAATGATGTAACCCCAGCTATATTTCAGTGTAGCGTATTGTGTGTGTGTGTTCCATTAATGATGTAACCACGGCTATATTTCAGTGTAGCGTATTGTGTGTGTGTGTTCCATTAATGATGTAATCCCAGCTATATTTCAGTGTTGCGTATTGTGTGTGTGTCCCATTAATGATGTAACCACAACTATATTTCAGTGTAGGGTATTGTGTGTGTGTCCCATTAAAGATGTAACCCGAGCTATATTTCAGTGTAGCATGCTGTGTGTTTGACAGTCATATTGTGACCACAACTGTATTTCAGCATAGTGTACTCTGAGTGTGTGTGTGTGTGCATGCCTGTGTCTGTGTATGTGTGTATGTATGTGGGTATATGTGCCAGCAAAGTTGTTGACCACAGCTGTGGTGTATACCTGTACAGACTGCCAGGTGTCTGTGTTTCAGGTGCCTTCCTGGTGCCCTACGTGTTGACAGCGGTGTTGGCGGGCATCCCCATGTACTTCATGGAGTTGGCGCTGGGCCAGTGGCTCAGTGTGGGGGGACTGGGCGTGTGGAAGATTGCCCCCATCTGGAAAGGTAACGTCTGGTCTGGACAGGTAGGGTACGGTGAAGTTGTGTCGTGTGGCAAAAAAAAGAAAGCCATATTTTTTATTTTGAGGATAATGGAATCAGGACTCATGCGATTTTTTTTAACGTCCAGTTCCTGTGTGTGTGTGTGTTGCCGTTTTGTAAATGTTGTCTGATTCATTCCCACTGACACACAATGGCCTACTCTTCCGAAAATCGGAACGGGTTTTAACGTGTCCGCGAGATTTTTGCGTGTGTTCGCACATGCCACCTCGGTTTATAGTCTCATCCGAAGGACTTTTGGCTGACTGATGGTGTGTGGTTGATTAAAGGTGTGTTGTGTGGCTGATTACAGGTGTGTTGTGTGGCCTCCTACAGTTGTATTATGTGACTGACTACATGTGTGTTATGTGGCTGACTACATGTGTATTATGTGGCTGACTACATGTGTGTTGTGTGGCTTAATACAGGTGTGTTGTGTGGCTAATACAGGTGTTGTGTGGCTGACTACAGATGTGTGTTATGTGGCTGACTAAAGATGTGTTGTGTGTGACTGACTACAGGTGTGTTGTGTGGCTGGCTACAGGTGTGTTGTGTGGTTGACTGAAGGTGTGTTGTGTGGCTGACTGAAGATGTGTTGTGTGGCTGACTACAGGTGTGTTGTGTATGGCTAACTGAAGATGTGTTGTGTGGTTGACTACAGGTGTGTTGTGTGTACCTGACTACAGTGGTTGTGTAGGCTAATGAAGTGTTTGTGTGTGACTACAGGTGTTGTGTACCTACTACAGGTGTGTGTGTATGGCTAAATGAAGGTGTGTTGTGTGGCTGACTACAGGTGTGTTGTATGGCTGACTACAGTGTGTTATGCGGCTGACTACAAATGTGTTGTTGGCTTACACCAGGTGTGTTGTGTGGCTATGACTACAGGTGTGTTGTGTGGCTGACTATACAGGTGTGGGGTATGCGGCCACAGTGATGGCAGCCTGGCTGAACGCCTACTACATCGTGGTGCTGGCCTGGGCGGCCTTTTACCTGCTGCATTCCCTGACCTCCGTCCTGCCCTGGGCCTCTTGCAGCCACCCCTGGAACACCCCACACTGCTGTCCGAGTACCACACCCACCTCCTCCCCATGGTCTGCAGAACGGCTCCTCTATCTTTGAGGTAAGGTATCCTCGCTTGTGTTTGGTAGGTATCTACTGTGTTGGTAGGTTCTTATCTGTGTTTGAGGTAAGTATTTTTCTGTGTTTGAGGTAAAGTATTACTGTGTTTGAAGTAAGTATCCTTATGTGTTGAGGTAAAGTACTACCTGTGTTTGAGTAATTCTTACCTGTGTTTGAAGTAAAGTATCCTTACCTGTGTTTGAGGTAAAGTTTTTACTTGTTTGAGCAAAGCATCTATGTGTTTGAGGTAAAGTATTATTACCTGTGTTTGAGGTAAAGTATTCTTACCTGTGTTTGAGGCAAAGATTCTCAACTGTATTTGAGGTAAAGTATTCTTACCTGTGTCTGAGGTAAAGTATTTTCACATGTCTTTGAGGTGAAGTATTATTCTCATATGTCTTTGAGGTAAAGTTTTTTTTCCCTGTGTTTGAGGTAAAGAATTCTTACTGTGTTTGGAGTAAAGTATTCTTACCTGTCTTTGAGGTAGAGTATTCTCACTTGTCTTTGAGGTAAAGTATTTTCACTTGTTTTGGGGTAAATATTTCACCTGTCATTGAGGAAAAGTATCCTTACCTGTGTATGAGGTAAAGTACCCTTACCTGTATTTGAGGTAAAGTATTTTCTCCTAGCATAGAATTTCCAGAGGGTGGTGTGTTCTTTAAACTGACACGCCCCCGGCATCCTCACGGGGGAATTTTTTCTAAAAAGGGAGGCAACTTTTTGTTGAACAAGTCATTTTCTTATTACGACATAGACAGTGTTTTTTTTTTTATAGAACAGGTACTTTTTCTGTTAAAACAGCGGTAGTTTTTCTGGTAAAATTCTGGAAAACTAGTACCTTTCATAAAAACAGAGTACATTTCCCATTAAAAATAAAATAATTCTCTATCCGTTAGATTTGCAGTAACTTTTAAAACAAGTGACTTTTAATTAAAACAGGGGATTTGGGTTGTTTGTTTGTTTTTAACATGATGTAAATTTTATATAAAACAGAGGTAACATTTCTATAAAAACAGAAATAACTTCCTTTATTATTCCGACAAATGCTAAACAAAAGTGATTTGATATAACAGGTAAATTTTCCCGTTTGATAAAACATTTCGTATAAACAGAGGCATTTTTAAATACTCTCTCTCTCAGTTTACTTGCAATTACTGACTGTCACTCTGAATGATAATCCTATTCATGGCAAAGGTCAGACGGAAAAAAACCCTCTGTCAATACATAATTATCTGTCACCCTTGAAAAAAAGATAATCAATTAATCAGTCAATCAATCAATCATTCATTCAAAACTGTATGTGTGCGTACGTGCGTGCGTGCGTGTGTTCGTGTGTTGTGTGTGTGTGTGTGTGTGTGTGTGTGTGTGTGTTGTGTGTGTGTGTGTGTGTGTGTGTGTGTGTTGTTTTGTGTTTCTTCAAGGTAAACTCTCCTGTAGCAATTTATCATTTGCGGGGGGGGGGGGGGTTCATTCTTCTTCTTTTGTCAAAATGGCTTCCCTGTGTTATAATATTTAATGCAGTGGAAGTCTCCTATGTCTTTTTACTGATGGTGTCTCCATTTCTAGATCAACGTGACGTCAGAACACAACGCCACCTATTGGAGGGAGCAGTTCAGGGGCTACCACTGCAGCCAAGAATATGACCATGCGCGATTCTCTTCCCCTGTCAAAGAATTTTGGGAGTGAGTTGCTTCGTAAACAAACAAGCATGCATACAAGCAAACAAACCAACAAAGAAACAAATCCTCACGTTTGTCTTGTTTTTGATTTGTTTGTTTTCGGTCATTTTGTATTAAATTAACCTTAACCCTTCTCTGTCTGTTTGTCTGTCTGTCTGTCTGACTGTCTGTTTTATTTATTGATTTATTTTTCATTTATTATTCTTTTATATCGAGGATAATGGAATAAGCACTCTTGTGCTTTTTTACATCCAGTCCTCGTGTTATGCAGTTTTATAATATGTCATCTGTTCCCACCGGCACACGATGGCCTACTCTTACTGCCTGTCTGTCTGTCTGTCTGCTCTGTCTGTCTGTCTGTCTGTCTGTCTGTCTGTCTGTCTGTCTGTCTGTCTCGTCTGTCTCTATCTCTCTTCTCTCTCTCTAATATATATATATATATGTCTTTCTCTCTGTGTTTCTCTCTATGTCTGTCTATCTGTTTTGTGTGTGTTTTCTGCCTCTCTCTCACTGTCTGTTTGTGTGTGTCTTTCTCTCTCTCTCTCTCTCTCTCTCTCTCTCCTCTCTCTCTCTCTCTCTCTCTCTCTCTCTCTCTCTCTCTCTCTCTCTCTCTCTCTCTCTCTCTCTTCTCTCTCTCTCTCTCTCTTCTCTCTCTCACGTCTCTATCTACCTATTTCTGTGTGCTGTTTTGTTGTGTGTGTGTTTTACTGTGTGTGTGTGTGTGTGTGTGTGTGTGTGTGTGTGTGTGTGTGTGCGTTGCGCTGCTGCATATGTGGTATATGTTGTATATGTGTGTGTGTATGTGTGTGTGTGTATGTGTGTGTGACAGTATGTAAAGCGTGAAATATCCACCAATTGATTGGACAACTACTTTGTACACTATTGTGACAAATCAATGTTGCCCTCATCATAGCTTCTGACACTGAGTTCCCCAAGATTCTTTGACATTTTTCTAACTGTTCTCTCTTTTTTTTTTTATTGCTTTAGTGGTGCAGGCACTAAAAAAACGTACCTGCCATATTTTTCTACCTTGCACACACACACACCACACACACACACACACACACACAGTGTCACACTAACAAAAACACACTGCCATACACTTGCACACAACACACACACACACAACACCACACACACACACACACACACACACACACACACACACACACACACACACACACACACACACACACACACACACACCACAGGAGAAAGCTTCAGAAAGGAATTGGTCATGTTAGGACCACAAAAGAAGCAAACTAAAGATGTTGATGATAACAACACCGAGACTAAGTTGATATAATAGCACTGTTATGTAGAGAAAACTAGGGAACATTGCAGAGTCTCAAAGACAGAATCTCCTGCTGCAAGTGGCATCTCCTGCTGGATCTCAGTTTTGCTCGGTGGCATAAGTATTTTCTTTTCTTTTCTTATTTTTTAAAATCAGATTTTCAGATTTCCCTGTCATCACCTACGATGTGATAGAATCACATATGTAGCCTCGGGAGTACTGAATAGGAAATCTTGGTTTCCCTACTTCTGTTGTGATGGACATGAATGGTTACGAGCTATCGCATTCTCTCTCTCTCTCTCTCTCTCTGTCTCTGTTGTTTGTCGTTATGAGCATTTTATTATAATGATACTAGTGCACCTACGATCAGGATCGTGCGTTGTGTGTGGAACAAACAGACGGCAGGCGCTACAGATCTCGGAGGGCATTGACAGCCCAGGCGATGTCCGCTGGCAGTTGGCGCTGTGTCTGCTCTTCGTCTGGGTGCTGGTCTATCTCTGCATCTTCAAGGGCGTGCAGTGGACTGGCAAGGTCAGTACATTTCTCCCCTTCATTCCTTTCTTATTTATTCAATTCTTTCCTTCGTTCGTTCGTTCGTTTCTTCCTTCCTTCCTTCATTTCTTCCTTCCTTTCGTCCTTCCTTTATTTCTTTCTTCCATCCTTCATTTATTCCTTTCTTCCTTCCTTCATTTCTTCTTTCCTTCCTTCATTTCTTTCATTCCTTCATTTCTTTCTTCCATCCTCCGTTCTTTTCTTCCTTACTTCGTTCCTTCCTTCCTTCATTTTTCCTTTTCTTTCTTCCTCCCTCCCTTCCTTCTTTCCTTCCTTCCTTCTTTCCTTCCTTCTTTCTTTTCTTCTTTCCTTCCTTCCTTCCTTTCTTTCTTCCATACTTCCTTCCTTCCTTTTTTCCTTCCTTCCACTATAGCATATGGTAATGCATTCATGTAGGGTAGGCCACATTGGCTACACCATGTCTGTCTGAATATATAAGGTGGAGACGACCACAGCAAAAGAAAAGTGTTGTGTGTGTGTGTGTGTGTGTGTGTGTTGTGTGGGATGGTTCGTGCGTGGTGCGTTGCGGTGCGTGCGTGCGTGCGGCGAGCGTGCGTGCGTGCGTGAGAGGAGAGAGAGGAGAGAGAGAGAGAGAGAGAGAGAGAGAGAGAGGAGGAGAGAGGAGAGAGAGAGAGAGAGAGAGAGAAGAAGAGAGAGAGAGAGAGATATTAAAGTCGAACTTTTTTCCACAATACAATCATGGAATGTGTGTGTGTGTGTGCGTGCATGCGTGCACGTATGCGTGCGTGCGTGCGTATATATGCGTGTGCGCGCACGCGCGTGCGTTTGTGTATATGTTATACAGGTGGTGTACTTCACTGCTCTTTCCCCTACGTGTTACTGACCATTCTGCTCATCCGGGGGGTCACTCTGCCCGGGGCAGTGGAGGGCATCAAGTTCTACATGGTGCCCGACATCTCTCGCCTCAAGGACTCCTCGGTACAGGCCTACTTTTTATTTTATTTTATTTTATTTTATTTTAGCGTGGCTGGATAGCTAAGTGGTCAGAGCGCTCGCTTTCCCCCAGTCAAGTTAAGCAGCGTCGAGCGTGGTTACCAGTTGGATGGGTGACCGTTTGCGCGCCTTGGCTCAGTACAGTTCCCCCCCCCAGTTCACCCATCTGTAAATGGTACCTGACCTCTTTAGGGTCAGGGAAGGTAAAGCAGCGAGGGAGAGGATATAGGCGCTGCCCTCAATTTTATGCTGGGCCCTAGAGAAGCTGAGGTTTCTGATTCCTCACTCCCCTACGACCGCCTAGGTTATGGGACACCTTTGCCTTAACCCCTTTTTTTTTTTTAACCCTTTTTATTTTTTATACCACTGTAAGTCATCGGCAGATTTCTCTGCATGAAATTCGGGCTGCTCTCCTCGGGGAGAGCGCGTCGCCACAATTAAAAGCAGCTCTATTCATTATTTTTTGTTGTTGTTCCTGTTTGAAACTGTATTTGTTTCTCTACCAGCGTGGCTTATTTACTACAGAATTTTCCCACGGACAACTCTCTTGTTGCTGTTGGTTCTTTTACGTTCGCTGAATACTTTTTGTGTCACACATGGGACTTTGCTTTATCGTCTCATTTGAAAGACTAGCACCTAGACCACCACTCATTGTCTAATGGATAGAGGAAAAAAATCTGGGCCGAAACGGGGTTTGAGCCATCGCACATTTCCAACCCAGACTTTTCGCTTTCTGGGCAGGCGGGTTACCTCTAGACTAACGATCCACCGTGTGTGTCCGTAGCAGCTCCTATAGCCATTTCTCTTGTGGTTACTTGCTGTAGCCTTTTTTTTGGGGGGGGGGGGGGGGGGGGGGGGGGGGCACTTGTATGTGGCCGTGGCCTTTTAGGTGCACTTATCTATTCATTCTTTATTTCATTTTTTTTTAGTTCGAGGATAATGGCATACGCACTCATGTGCTTATTTGAACGTCCCGTCCTGGGGTGTATGCAGTTTTGTAAAATTTTTATTAATGGTGTCATCCGTTCCTGCCGGCACAAATTGGCCTACTCTTCTGAAAAGCGAAACAGGTCTTTACGTGTGTGCAAGATGTTCTGCGTACTTTCGAGCGCAGAACTCTCTTGGTTTACATCCGAAGGACTGTGACCGTGGCCCTTTAGGGCTGCTTGTGTTGAGTGATGGTTTTCGTGGGTATTTGTGCGGTAGTGAAGCTGGTTGAGCACTAAAGTTGCATGTGGCTGATCAGAGATGCTGTTCCTGTGTTGTTGTGTTGTTGTTGTGGTGATGGCGGTGTGACGTGGTGATGGTGATGTAACGTGGTGGTGGTGATGGTGGTGTGACGTTGTGGTGATGGTGATGTAACGTGTGTGGTGATGGGGGTGTGAATTGTGTGTGGTGTGGTGACGTTGGTGATAGCGTGTACGTGTGTGGTGATGGTGGTGTGACGTTGTGGTGAGGTGGTGATGTACGTGTGGTGATGGTGGTGTGACGTGTGTGGTGGTATGGTGTGTAACGTGGTGGTGATGGTGGTGTGACGTTGTGGTATTGGTGGTGTGACGTGGTGTGATGGTTGGTGTGACGTGGTGGTGATGGTGGTGTGAGTGGTGGTGATGGTGGTAGTGATGGTGTGATGGTGGTGTGACGTGGTGGATGGTGGTGATGGTGGTGATGGTGGTGTGACGTGGTGGTGGTGTGATGGTGGTGTGACGTTGTTGTGATGGTGGTGTGACGTTGTTGTGATGGTGGTGTGACGTTGTTGTGATGGTGGTGTGACGTTGTGTGATGGTGGTGTGACGTTGTGTGATGGTGGTGTGACGTTGTGGTATGGTGGTGGACGTTGTGGTATTGGTGGTGTGGATGGTGGTGGTGTGGTATGGTGTGTGATGTGAGTGGTGGTGATGTGTGACTGGTGGTGCTATGGTGTGACGGTGTGTGTGGTGTGACTGTGGATGGTGGATAGTGATGGTTGTGATGATGATGGTGGTGACAGGTGTGGGCAGACGCCGCCTCCAGGTGCTCTTTTCTTACGGTTTGGGGCTGGGAACTATGATTGCGCTGGGGAGCTACAACAACTACCACCACAATGTCTACAGGTATTGAACAATAATACTCACTATACTATTATCACTGTAAGATTGCACTGGGTATCTAGGACAACTATCACGACAATACATACAGGTATTGTGCAGTAATACACATCACATTAATGTTGCTGTACGATTGCGCTGAGCAGCTACAACTCTCATCACAATTTCTACAGGTATTTTGCAATAACACACATCATCACATCACTGTAAGATTGCACGAGGAAGCTACAACAACTATCACCATAATGTTTACATGTATTGGGTAATAATACATTGCATGATAGCGTTGTATGATCGGTCTGGACAGATTGAACATTGCTACAATAACGTCTTTAGATATGGTATATGGTAATGATGACACACGTGTACATTACATGGCACACACTGTTACCTCTGCACTATATATATATGAGTATTACCAGCTGTACTGTGCTGTACTATGCTATGCTGTACTGAACTGTACTGTGCTGAACTGCACTGTACGGTACTGTACTGTATGGTACTGTACTGTACTGTACTATACTGCATTGTACTTTGCTGTACTGTGCTGTACTGAACTGTACTATACTGTACTATACTGCAATGTACAATACTATACTACACTGTACTGTACTGTACTGTACTGTACTGTACTGTACTGTACTGTACTGTACTGTACTGTACTGTACTGTACTGTACTATACTATACTATGCTATACTGTGCTGTGCTGTACTGTACTGTACTTTACTGTACTGTACTGTACTATGCTGTACTGCACTGTACTCTACTGTGCTGCGCTGTATTGCGCTGTACTGCACAGTACTGTACTGCACTGTATTGCGCTGTACTTCACTGTACTGTACTGTACTGCACTGTACTGTACTGTACTGTACTATACTATACTATACTATACTATACTATACTATACTATACTATACTATACTATACTATACTATACTATACTATACTATACTATACTATACTATACTATACTATACTATATACTATACTACACTACACTACACTACACTGTACTTTACTGTGCTGTGCTGTACTGTACTGTACTGTACTGTACTGTACTGTACTATACTGTACTGTACTGCGCTGTACTGTTCTGTACTGTGCTGTGCTGTACTGTACTGTACTTTACTGTACTGTACTGTACTATGCTGTACTGCACTGTACTCTACTGTGCTGCACTGTATTGCGCTGTACTGCACAGTACTGTACTGCACTGTATTGCGCTGTACTTCACTGTACTGTACTGTACTGCACTGTACTGTACTGTACTGTACTATACTTATTACTATACTATACTATACTATACTATACTATACTATACTATACTATACTATATATATACTATACTATACTATACTATACTATACTATACTATACTATACTATACTATACTATACTATACTTACTATACTATATATCTATACTACACTACACTACACTGTACTTTACTGTGCTGTGCTGTACTGTACTGTACTGTACTGTACTATACTGTACTGTACTGCGCTGTACTGTTCTGTACTGTGCTGTACTGCACTACACTGTACTGTACTGTACTGTACTGTACTGTACTGTACTGTTCTGTACTGTACTGTACTGTACTGTCCTGTACTGTACTGTACTGTACTGTACTGTACTGCACTGTACTGTCCTGTTCTATGCTGTACTGCGCTGCACTGTACTGTACTGTGCTGTACTGTACTGTACTGTGCTGTACTGTACTGTACTGTACTGTACTGTACTGTGCTGTACCGCACCATACTATACTGTACTGTGCTGTACCGCACCACACTATACTGTGCTGTGCTGTGCTGCACCATACTATACTGTACTATGCTGTACTGCACCGTACTATACTGTGCTGTACTGCACCATACTATACTGTACTGTGCTGTACTGCACCATACTATACTATACTATACTATACTATAGTATACTATGCTATGCTATGCTATGCTATGCTATGCTGTGCTGTGCTGTGCTGTGCTGTGCTGTGCTGTGCTGCGCTGCGCTGCGCTGCGCTGCGCTACACTACACTGTACTGTACTGTACTGTACTGTACTGTACTGTACTGTACTGTACTGTACTGTACTGTGCTGTGCTGTGCTGTGCTGTGCTGTGCTGCACCATACTATACTATACTGGGCTGCGCTGCACCATACTATACTGTACTATACTGTACTGCACTGTGCTGTGGTGCACAGGGACGCAGTGCTGATCTCCTGCCTCAACAGCAGCACCAGCCTCTTTGCGGGCTTTGTCATCTTCTCCTTCGTGGGCTTCATGGCGCATGAGCAGCAACGGGCCGTCAGCCAGGTGGCGGAGAGCGGTCAGTCTCCCTGCCTCTGTCCGTCTGTCTGTTTGTAGGGCTGTCTGTAGGTCTGTTTGTATGTCTGTAGGCTGTCTGTCTGTCTGTTGGCCTCGCTGTCAGTTGAACTGTCTGTAGATCTGTCTGTCCATCTGTAAGGCTGTCTGTTGGCCTGGCTGTCTGTTACAGGTCTGTAGATCTGTCTGTCCATCTGTAGGGCTGTCTGTCTGTCTGTATGGCTGTCTGTCTGTATAGCTGTCTGTCTGTCTGTAGGACTGTGTCTGTAGGGATTTTATGTCTGTCTGTATGCTGTCTGTCAGTCTGTCTGTAGAACTGTCTGTCTGTAGAGCTGTCTGTCTGGCTGGCTGGCTGTAGGCCTGTAGGCCTGTAGGCCTGTAGGGCTGTTTGTAGGTCTGTATGGCTGTCTGTTTAGCTGTCTGTCTGTCGAGATGTACGTCCGTGTGCCTGCCTGAATGCATGACTGTGTAAAGTTAACAGTCAAGGTTTACTCCAATGGTGGTGGTGATTATGATGACAATAATGGTGGTGGTGTAATGATAATGATGGTGATGATAAAAATGATGATGATGATATGATGATGATGATGATGAATGATGATGATGATGATGAGATGATGATGATGATGATTGACGATGATGATAATAATTGATGTGTGGTGGTGGTGGTGGT
>CM060329.1:30220494-30255494 GCA_030674155.1 Stramonita haemastoma | reverse complement strand
CTAGCTGTCATCACCTGCTGTCATCTCTGTTATCCTCAGTGCTAGCTGTCATCTCTGTCCTGTCATCTCTGTTATCCTCAGTGCTAGCTGTCATCTCTGTCCTGTCATCTCTGTTATCCTCAGTGCTAGCTGTCATCTCTTGTGCTGTCATCTCTGTTATCCTCAGTGCTAGCTGTCATCTCTGTGCTGTCATCTCTGTTATCCTCAGTGCTAGCTGTCATATCTGTCCTGTCATCTCTGTTATCCTCAGTGCTAGCTGTCATATCTGTCCTGTCATCTCTGTTTCCTCAGTGCTAGCTGTCATCTCTGTGCTGTCATCTCTGTTATCCTCAGTGCTAGCTGTCATCTCTGTGCTGTCATCTCTATTATCCTCACTGCTGCCATTTCTATTATCCTCACTGCTGTCATCTCTATAATTCTCACTGCTGCCATTTCTATTATCCTCACTGCTGTCATCTCTATAATTCTCACTGCTGTCATCTCTATTATCCTCACTGCTGTCATCTCTATTATCATCACTGCTGTCGTCTCTATAATTCTCACTGCTGCCATTTCTATTATCCTCACTGCTGTCATCTGTATTATCATCACTGCTGTCATCTCTATTATCATCACTGCTGTCATCTCTATAATTCTCACTGCTGTCATCTCTATTATCCTCATTGCTATTATCCTCATTGCTGTCATCTCTATTATCATCACTGCTGTCATCTCGATTATCCTCACTGCTGTCATCTCTATAATTCTCACTGCTGTCATCTCTATAATTCTCACTGCTGTCATCTCTATAATTCTCACTGCTGTCATCTCTATAATTCTCACTGCTGTCATCTCTATAATTCTCATTGCTGTCATCTCTATTATCATCACTGCTGTCATCTCTATTATCATCACTGCTGTCATCTCTATAATTCTCATTGCTGTCATCTCTATTATCCTCACTGCTGTCATCTGTGTTATCCTCACTGCTGTTATCTATGTGCTTACTCCACTCTCCCCAAAAGTCTTCGGATGAGACTATAAACCGAGGTCCCGTGTGCGAGCGCACGTAGAACATCGTGCACACACGTTAAATCCTGTCCCGCTTTTCATAAGGGTAAGCCATTACATGCCGGTGGGAACAGATGACAAGGTTTACAAAACTGCATACACGCGGGGACTGGATGTAAAATAAAAAGCACACGAGTGCTTATTCCATTATTTTATATATAAAAGAACAAATAACTCACTCACTCACTCACTCACTCACTCACTCACTCACTCACTCACTCACTCACTCACTCACTCACTTACTTACTCACTCACTAACTAAACAAATAAATAAATATTCCCCAATACCTTGCCCTACCCAACCTGCTGCCTAAGAGAGAGTTGACCCGTGTTCCAGCCGAAGCCCTGTTTGTTCCTGCATGCTCTCAATGTTGTCCAGGGGGTGGTGATGTTCAACATCGTGACCTACAGGCCGGTGACCTACGTGGATTACCATTTCCCCAGCTGGGCCCACGCTGTGGGCGTGATGATGGCCCTGTCCTCCATCGGCCTGATTCCCCTCTACATCATCTACATGGTCATCATAACGCCTGGACCGCTTCTACTGGTACAGTCGTCATTGTTACCATCATTAGGATCGTCATCGTTACCATTATCATCATCACCATCATCACTATCATCAGGATCGTCATTACCTCCATCATCATTATCACTATCATCACTATCATTAAGATTGTCGTCGTCGTCGTCGTCATCGTCGTCGTCGTCGTCGTCGTCGTCATCATCATCATCATCATCATCATCATCATCATCATCATCATCATCATCATCATCATCATCATCATCATCATCATCATCATCACCTGCTAACGACAGTATTAGCTCAGTCTCGGAGCTAGACTGAGTGAGTTGCCCACCCGATGTGGCAACCACCACAACGTCCCTCCGATTGTCCCTGGTGAAACCTTCAACCCCAAAGGCTTTGACACAAACTCCCCACAGGCACAGAAGTGTATGGGGAAACCGAATCTGAGGTCACCATGACACTAAAGCAACGGAGGCCACTGAAGCAGAGGCAGAGTTTTTTTTTTATTGCATGATGATCAGTGATGATGAGAATGATGTAATGATGCTGCTTTAGAAGTCCATCTGGTTTGAGACTTCTTGACAGGGCTGTTCTCTGTGCTCCCTATCATAATATATCCTGGCATCAACAAGACCCGAGAGATACAGACACCTGCAGTGTTGGTCATGTCATTATTTTGAGCAACACTCTCAAACACGCATATGTAAAGGGGATGAAGCTCGACTGTGTGGTCCCAATCTTCCCACTGAGTCCACAGCACACTCACTCTGGGTAGGAGCCAGCCGGAATCTAAAGAAATCCCTATAACTCATGGGATTCGAGCCCGCGAACTTTTAGTCCGTAACCCAAGACGGTAACCACTGCCTGAAAATGACTAGTCCAAGAGAAGAGAGTTTGTGCAAATAGGAGATTGTTTTTTGTAACATAAACATCATGCACAGCACAAGAAACAAAATGGTAGACGGCTTGCAAACCAGCTTTCGGCTTAACTCCACTTTTTGATTTATGCTCCGAACAATCTATTCATGAGAATTCTCCATGTTTTGATCTACCTTGCCCTGCCAGTCATTTCTGAAAGCACTACTCCCTGTGCTCTCCTTAAGCTTGCTACGTCATGGCGCGACCGAGTACCTGGCGGTATAACTGGGTCCGGGAGGAAAGCTGGCCCCCTTACGTGCGGCATGCATGGCCCACCGTCGTGTGGATACGCCCTGGTGCCCACGAACCAGCCTCCCAGCTATGGGCAAATAGCGAAGACTAAAATACCCTGCTGGCAGGCCTAAAGAACTGAGGGCTGGTGTATCCCTAATATATGGCTGGCTGAGCCTTCAACCACCAGTTGTAAATCTGCCTACGACCCGAGGACCTCGCTGTCATCGTCCCAGCTTGCTGGGCCATGGCAGATGAACCGCGAGTTTAAAGGGTGGGAACGGTACTGCGCGCACTGTCTCTCACCTTAAAAATCCTATGTGCAGGCCCAAGGACAAGTCCACGTCCCCCCCCTCATCCTCCCTTTTTCCTACTATCCCCAAGCCCTGTAGCGATGGGAAAGGGGCGAATGCGGCAGGTGAAAGATGTCACTGGAAGCCGCAGTTCCAATCCTGCATGCAGGCGATTCAGGAGTATGGGTCGTCTGATTGTTGACCTGAGGATGACAACATCACCCGGCAGCACCCTGAATGACCAAGCAGCCCTCTTTAGGGATAGCACTGCTTGCTCCACACGGAGAGGGGCCTAGAAAAGGTGGCCTAACGAAAGCTCATCCTCATACCACCCAGTTGGCTAGCCGCGGTCAACGGGCATCTTTCCAAGCGGTCGAGCATCAACAAAGTCAAAATCAAGTGGCTCCACACCTGCCTCCAAAGGTGTGACAGGTCTCAAACTGGCGTGCGGGAACATCAGAACCATGCTAGATACAATAGATAGCAACCGTCCTGAACGACGCTCTGCTTTAGTTGCACACGAGCTCTCGCGACTAAATATCGACATCGCGGCTCTTAGTGAAGTCCGCTTCCCAGATGAAGGTAGTCTCAAAGAACACGGCGCCGGTTACACCTTATACTGGTCAGGCAAGCCCCAATCCGAACGACGCCTTTCAGGTGTAGGCTTCATGATCAAGAACACCATTGCCTCAAAGCTGGAGAACTTACCAACAGGTCATTCAGACCGTATCATCTCCATGCGTCTGCCACTGGAGAACAAGCAGCACATCACTCTCTTCAGTGTGTATTCCCCGACTCTTCAAGCAGACCCTGCAGACAAGAACAAATTCTACTGTGACCTGCGCAGCCTGGTAAGAAACACCCCTGCAGACGACAAGGTCATTATCCTTGGGGATTTCAATGCTAGAGTTGGCCGAGATTCAGAAGCCTGGAAGGGAGTTCTGGGGAAACATGGAGTTGGGAATTGCAATGACAACGGGCGTATCCTGCTAGAGTTCTGCACTGAACTGCAGTTAATCATCACTAACACAATCTTCCAGCAGAAGGACAGTCTAAAAACAACCTGGATGCATCCTCGGTCCAAACATTGGCACCTCATAGACTACGTCTTAGTGCGCCAGAAAGACCAAAGTGATGTCTTGCACACCAGAGTGATGCCCAGTGCAGAATGCCACACAGACCACCGCCTCGTGCGATGCAACCTCAGCCTTCACATCAAGCCAAAGTCCAAACGAGGAGGTCCCCCCAGAAAGAAACTCCAGGTTGGCAGCCTCAAGTCCGCTGAAGTGAAAGCTGAGCTACAGTCCAACCTCCAGTCAAAGCTGGAAGTCGAGGACTGCCCCTCTGACCCCTGTCCAGAAACGCTCTGGACCCGCCTAAAAACTGCCATCCTGCAGACCTCTGCAGAGGTCTTGGGCTTTTCCACTAAGAAGAACAAGGACTGGTTCGACGAAAATGACCAAGAAATACAAGATCTGCTGGCGAAGAAGAGAAGTGCCCACCAGGCTCACCTTGCACAGCCATCTTGTCCAGCAAAGAAAGCTGCCTTTCGTCTTACATGCAGCAACCTCCAGCGCCAGCTTAGAGTTATCCAAAACGAGTGGTGGACTAACCTCGCCCAGAAAACTCAGCTCTGCGCTGACACAGGTGACTACAGAGGCTTCTACGAAGCTTTGAAGGCAGTCTATGGACCCTCTCACCAAGTGTTGAGTCCTTTGCGCAGCACTGACGGCCAGGCACTCCTCACAGACAAGATGTCCATATTGAACCGCTGGGCTGAACACTTTCAAACCCTCTTCAGCGCTGATCGCACGGTTGATGACGCAGTGATCCAACAGATCCCACAGCAACCAGTGAAAGAAGAACTGGACGAAGCCCCAACCCTGGAAGAGGTAACTAAAGCCATAGAACAACTGAAGAGTGGGAAGGCTGCAGGCGTCGACGGTATTCCACCAGAATTATGGAAAAACGGGGGGCAAACACTACACTGCAAGCTCCATGAATTTTTTGTCTGCTGCTGGGAGCAGGGAAAGTTACCACAAAACCTTCGTGATGCAATCATAATCACCCTTTACAAAAACAAAGGGGAAAAATCAGATTGCTCCAACTACAGGGGGATAACTCTTCTCTCCATCGCTGGCAAAATCCTTGCAAGAGTTCTCCTCAACAGACTAGTACCTGCTGTTGCAGAACACCACCTCCCTGAGAGCCAGTGCGGCTTCAGAGCTAACAGGGGTACCACCGACATGGTCTTCGTGCTCAGACAGCTTCAAGAAAAGTGCCGCGAACAGAACAAGGGACTGTACATCACCTTCGTTGATCTAACCAAGGCATTTGACACTGTGAGCAGAAAGGGCCTGTGGCAGATCATGGAGCGTCTTGGCTGTCCCCCAAAGTTTCTCAACATGGTGATCCAGCTACATGAAGACCAGCGTGGCCAGGTCAGAAACAGCAACGACCTCTCAGAGCCTTTCCCAATCACAAACGGGGTGAAGCAGGGCTGCGTTCTTGCACCAACCCTCTTCACTATCTTCTTCAGCATGATGCTTCAGCGGGCCACAGAAGATCTTGATGACGAAGACGGAGTTTTCATACGCTACCGCACAGATGGCAGCCTATTCAACCTGCGGCGTCTTCAGGCCCACACCAAAACCCTGGAGCAACAAATTCGAGAGCTACTTTTTGCTGATGATGCTGCCCTTGTAGCCCACACAGAAACCGCCCTGCAGCATGTAACATCCTGTTTTGCAGAGGCAGCCCAGCTCTTCGGACTCGAAGTCAGCCTGAAGAAGACAGAGGTTCTCTACCAGCCCGCACCTCAGGTAGCGTACCACCCACCTCACATTACAATTGGTGAGACAGAACTGAAAACAGTCCAGCAGTTTACCTACCTGGGATGCACAATCTCCTCTGACGCAAAGATTGATAAAGATGTAGACAACAGACTGGCAAAGGCAAACAGTGCTTTTGGCAGACTCTACCACCGTGTCTGGAAAAACAAACACCTGAAGAAAGACACCAAGATCAGTGTCTACAGAGCCGTGGTACTGACCACCCTCCTGTACGGCTCTGAGTCATGGGTCACATACAGACACCACCTGCGAATTCTGGAACGCTTCCACCAACGCTGTCTCCGCTCCATCCTCGACATCCACTGGAGCGACTTCACCACGAATGCTGAGGTGCTGGAGCAAGCAGGGATCACCAGCATTGAGGCCATGTTGCTGAAAACGCAGCTACGCTGGGCAGGGCATGTCTCTAGAATGGAGGACCATCGCCTACCGAAGATGGTTCTCTACGGTGAACTTTCCACCGGACACCGCTACAGAGGCGCACCAAAGAAGAGATTTAAAGACTCTCTGAAGAAATCTCTGTCAGCCTGCCTCATAGACCATAACCAGTGGTCAGTCCTTGCTGCTGACCGGCAGGCCTGGCGACACACTGTGCATCAGTCGGTCTCCCCCTTTGAGGACAATCGCAGAGCGGCCCTTGAGGAGAGGCGAATGAGGAGGAAGAACCGCGTCCCCTCTACATCAACCCCAGAATCGACTTTCCCCTGCAGCCGCTGCGGCCGGGTTTGTTTGTCACGCATTGGACTGAACAGCCACCAGCGAGCCTGCACCAGACGTGGACAGTGCCCTTAATCTTCGTTCGCGAAGCCAAGCCATGATGATGACTCCCTGTGCCCTCTTTTCCCCTATTTGGAAATGCAGACACTTTTGTTTGAAAGTTTTGCTGATCTGCATTGTCATCATTGCCTTTGTCATCATCATCATCATTATCGTCATGTCCTCTTCCACCTTCTCTTCTAGATTGCTTTTTGTTGTTTAAGGTGTTGCTCCTGTTGTTGTTGCTCCTGTTGTTGTTATTCCTGTTGTTGTTTCCCCTGTTGTTGTTGCTCCTGTTGTTGCTGCTGCTACTGTGGGTGCTGCATATACTGTCATTGCTATTGTTTCTGCTGCTCCTATTTGGCAAATTCGGATAACATGTCACCCTGACGTGGACTTGTCTGTGTTGGTGTTGCAGAGGCTGAAGCTTCTCTTCCGCCCGCATGTGACTGTGGGGAGAGGGGGGATTCAGAACACACCACCACCCCCACCCCCACCCTACAGTGAAGTCAGTAAACCCACCTCAGCTTCGGTGCTTCCTGTCTGATGACAAACTACCTGTGGAGTTGTTTTCCTTTTTGACCAGGATTGTTTTCTTACCGGAAATATCTTTACACCAGAGTGCCTAGTGGGGTAATCTCACGTACAATTGTGCTGTAGTTTGTTCAACAGGCAGTCACCCAATGTACTCGTCGTAGTTTTTTTGTTTTTTTTGTTTTCTTCTTCTTCTTCTTCTTCTTCTTCTTCTTCTTCTTTTCTTCTTCTTCTTCTTCTTCTTCTTCTTCTTCTTCTTCTTCTTCTTCTTCTTCGCAATTCTTCTTCTTCGCAATTCTTCTTCTTCTTCAGAATTCTCCAGAATTCTCTAGAATTCTCCAGAATTCTTCTTCTTCTTCTTCTTCTTTGCAATTCTTCTTCTTTGCAAATCTTCTTCTTTGCAATTCTTCTTCTTTGCAATTCTTCTTCTTCTTCTTTGCAAATCTTCTTCTTTGCAATTCTTCTTCTTTTTTGCAATTCTTCTTCAGAATTCTCCAGAATTCTCCAGAACTCTTCTTCTTCTTCTTTTTTGCAATTCTTCTTCTTCGCAATTCTTCTTCTTCTTCTCAATTCTTCTTCTTCTTCTTCTTCTTCTTCTTCTTCTTCTTCTTCTTCTTCTTCTTCTTCTTCTTCTTTCTTCTTCTTCTTCTCTTCTTTACAATTCTTCTTTGCAATTATTTTTTTTCTTTTTAATTTTCTTCCTTTTTGCAATTCTTCTTCTTTGCAATTATTTTTCTTCTTCAGAATTCTTCCTCTTCTTTGCAATTCTTCTTCTTCTTCATTATCTTCTTCTCCTTCTTTGTAATTCTTCTTCTTCTTCCCCAGAATTCTTCTTCAGACATCTTCTTCTTCAGTATTCTTCTTCAGAATTCTCCCTCTTCTCCAGAATTTGTCTTCTTCTTCAGAATTCTTCCTCAGAATTCTTATTCAGAAATGTCTTCTTCGCAATTTTTTTTTCTTAAGAAGTCTTGTTCACTGTCGTCTGCGTGTGCACTATTGTTTATTATTTTATTGTTGACGGTGGTATGAGTGTACATTACTGTATATTACCTATTTTGTTGGCAGTACCTGGGCGTGCATTATTGTTTATTATCTTTATTATTAAGCATAATGTGTGTGTATATTATTATTTCTATTGTTGGCAGTTGAAAGTCTGTACATTATTGTTCAATACTTCATTTTGACAGGGGTATGCATGTACATTATTGTTCAATACTTTCATTCTTGATAGTGGCATGTGTGTACATTATTGTTAAATACTTTCATTCTTGATAGTGGCATGTGTTATGCTATTGTTCAATACTTTCATTGTTGACAGTGGTATGTGTGTATATTATTTTTAATATTTCATTGTTTACTGTGGTACTTATGTGTGTGCATCATTGTTTTATCATTCCATTGTTGACTGTGGTATGTATTACTATTATTTGTTGTTTTTTATTTTGACTCTGATATGTGTATTATTATATTTTTATTATTATTTATTATTATTATATTATCATCATCATCATCATCATCTCATCAATCATTATTATTATTATTATTATTATTATTATTATTATTATTATTATTATTATTATTATTATTATTTCATTATCATTATTATTTATATTATTATTATTATTATTATTTTATTATTTTATATTATTATTATTACTATTATATTACTATTTATCATCATTATTATTGTATCATTATTAGTATTATTATTTCATATCATTATCATTATCTTATCATTATTTATATTATTATTATTATATTTTATTCATATCATTATTATTGTTGTTGTTGTTTCTATAGATCACAATAGTATGTGTGTACATTATTGTTTATAATCTTATTGCCGACAGTGACATAAGTGTTCATTACTATTATTTCTGTTGACAATGCTATGTGTGCACATCATTGTTTATTATTTCAATTGTTGACAGTGGCATGTGTGTACATTGTTGTACATAATTTTATTTTGACAGTGATATGTGTGTACATTGTTTATTACTTTTGTTGACAGTGGGTTTTGCCACATGAATCTAGCTGACGAAAAGCTATTGGATTGATTTTATACTATCTACTTGCCTTTGAAAGCTGGAAAAATTGTTTTTTATATTTTCCCTGTCTGTCTTTCCTTACCCGTCTGGCCCTCAATGTGTCTTTCTCCCTGTATCTTTTTTGTCTCTGTCTCTGTCTGTCTGTCTGTCTGTCTGTCTGTCTGTCTGGCTGTCTGCCTGCCTGCCTGCTGTCTGTCTGTCTCTGTCTGTCTGTCTGTCTTGTCTGTCTGTCTGTCTGTCTGTCTGTCTGTCTGTCTGTCTGTCTGTCTTCTCTCTCTCTCTCTCTCTCTCTCTCTCTCTCTCTCTCTCTCTCTCTCTCTCTCTCTCTCTCTCTCTCTCTCTCTCTCTCTCTCTCTCTTCCCTCCTTTCATCTGTGTGTGTGTGTGTGTGTGTGTGTGTGTGTGTGTGTGTGTGTGTGTGTGTGTGTGTGTGTGTGTGTGTGTGTGTGTGTGTGTGTGTGTGTGTGTGCGTAATACGGCAGGCAAAATTGTTACAAACGAAAATTCTATAAAAAAAAAAAAAAGATGCCTGTTGAGTTCCTCTTGTCGCAAGTCTGTCAGCCCACTCTCTTGAGAGGAACTGACTATATGTAGTCGTCACAAAAAAGTGTGACATTTTCACCTTAAAATACTAGGTGTATGTCACGCTAACTCTCAAATACGATTTTAAGAAAGTTTCCGGCAAGCTTGGAATTTTAGCGAGCACAGTGTATACTGATTTAGAATCGACAGAAAGTAAGAATTGAAAGATTCACATTGGTCTGTTTCTTGGTTTAAATAGGCTTTTTTCAATTATTAGGCGCGAAACAAATACAACTTGGATAATCAGAAGATCAACAAGCTAAAAGTTAATACTGTGCTAAAGTACATCACATTCACATAGGGGCTACTAACTTCTATAACGACTAATAAAATATGAACAATGACGAAATAGAATGACAGCAGTATTCAGATTAATGAATAGTGAAACGAATGACTACTTAAAAAAAAAAAAAAAGAAGAAAAGACATTTATATTGAATAACTGAGCAAGCAGTTGATAAAAACAATACTATTACAGAAAACTTACCAGTGTGCAAGACTGAAAACGAGGCAATTCATTTACAAATCGTAAAATGTTCATGTGTGTTTATTACATCGAAGTTGAAATATCCATTCTGAGTACGTTTTAAGTAAAGCAAGAAAAAAGCTTAACTCCCCTGAAATTGTTCAACGAGTACTATTAGGGTTAAAATCTGTCTACCCTTAAACATTTATCGACATTATTAATTGAAAAAAAAATTATCATGCAGGCACGAAGTCTTTTTCTGATGCTCCATACTATTCATTGAGAAAGCTTCAAGTACAGACTGCAAAGCTTACAGGTTATTGGCGGGTTTTATTTTCATTTGTTATTGTTGTTGAGAGAGAGAGAAAGGCAAGGCAAGGCAAGGAAAATTCTTATTCGAGGTAATAGAAAGCACTCATGTGCTTTTAATCCAGTCCCGCCCCTTTCAGGATAACATCAAGATAAAAAGACAGCCTCAACTAAAACAAGAACAATTTAATGATCCAATTACAAGAGCAAACCACACAAGTATCAAACAACAGGTAAGAATAAGACAGAGAGAGAGAGAGAGAGAGAGAGAGAGAGAGAGAGAGAGAGAGGAAGAGAGAGAGAGAGAGAGAGAGAGAGAGAGAGAGAGAGAGAGAGAGAGAGAGAGATTATACGTTTATCTATGAGGATCAAGATTTCTAATGAATTGATGTTATAGACTTTTTCTCAGAACACATCATCTCTAAACTAGGTAAAGACTATAATAAATTCACTTGTACATATGATAAAACGATTCTAAAGTACAAAACTATAAATTTATAAGAATAAAAGAAGAATGTGGAAAATTAACATGAAAAAGAGGGGGTCAAAACACCAACACAAGAGTCCGAATACCGAATACTGTTCGGAATTTGAGCCATTGGGGTTTTTCGGTAATTGAAACTTTCCTAACTTTCTTTAAAAATCATCCTATTCAGACAATCTTCAGGTGATTGCTTGTAAAAGGATTTTGAATATAGATCATTTCATTTATTTACACGATACGTTTTCACTAAAAGAAGCTCAGAATCATTATAAGACCAAAGTTTCTGACGTCAAAAACAGCAGTGAGAGGCCTAAAATCATAATATAATATAAGCTTTTTCGTGGGCGGCTTTTCTCGGCCATTATTTTTCGTAGACCGACGGTACTTCACCATCTCGTACGATCAAATTTGAGCAGTTAAATCCTGTTTTTGAGAAATCGGCTGTTTGGTATTAGTCACCTGTTCGGTATTTGGGGACTTTCACCTATTACACATAATATTAATGATAATAGACAATATGATGCACAACGACAGAGTGCAGGGTCGTCGCCACACACACACACGCTTACAAAAAACACAAAAAAAACTGCACTCGTGCGTGTGTGTGTGTGTGTGTGTGTGTGTGTGTGTGTGTGTGTGTGTGTGTGTGTGTGTGTGTGTGTGTGTGTGTGCGCGCGCGCGCGCGCGTGTGCGTGTGGCCGGCATGCAGGGATGTTTAATATTAAAGTAATTTTTCTTTTGTTATTGTTTATTCGATCTTCGTTCTTTAAACCACCCGAATCCCCATCACCCTGGCAAAGTAATTATGCTGCGCGCCCATACACGAGCCTGCGTGCGTGTGTGTGTTTGTGTGTGTTTATGTGTGTGTGTGTGTGTGTGGTGTGTGTGTGTGTGTGTGTGTGTGTGTGTGTGTGTGTGTGTGTGTGTGTGTTGGGGGGGAGGGGGCTGGGTGTGGGTGTGTGCGTGCATACGTGCGTGCGTGTGTGTGTGTGTGGTGCGTGCGTGCGTGCGTGCGTGTGTGTGTGCGTGTGTGTGTGGGGTGCGCGCGCGCTCTTGTCTGTATGTGTGTGTGCCTGTATGTTCGTGAGTGCATGCGCATGCGTTCGCTATTGTATTTAAACTGGTTAAAGTTATTTGCGATTTGTTGCATGTCCGTGGCTTTGTTACCTTACGCATGTTAAATGCCAGCGCTTCGATTTTTTATCAAGATATAGCGATAGACAAATTCAATATATCTGAGTATTGGTTTTACTTTTATTTTTAAAAAAAATGTTCGTGCATGTTTATTTCTGAGAGGCATTTAAATATCGTCTATGAATGGGTTCGAGAGTTTGCGTATATTTAGATTGGACATATTTCAATATTAAGAAAGGGAGAGAGCGAGATAGACAGAGACAAGGGGAGTGGAATGGAGTGGAAAAGAATCAAACTTGTGTATGTATAAATATCTGAGTCATTTATAAATGGAACTCTGAACAAAGACATTGATCAAGTTATTTTATTTTTGGTCATATTTCATGTTAATTTAATTCAAACACTTTAATATCTTAGAGAGAGAAATTCAAGCATGCTATAAGCCATACATAAAGAATAAACATAAAAACATAATAATATGGATATATACCACAACAGTATTCGAACATCAGCACCAAAAAATCAACTAAACCTCAGCCAGTTATAAACTCAGCCAAGTAAAATCACTAACGCTCATGTTTTAGTGCTTCCTTGTATCCCTTTTCATCCAATTTTGACAATGTTTATTCAAAGTAGCTCTGAAATTTCCTTTTTCATTTGATTTAGGCTGCGAGCCGGCTACCCAACCCTAACTCCAGCCTTTCTTGCTGGAGGGGGAGGTAGGCTTTTCCCAATGCTCTGACCAGCAGTGACACAATGACTGACCCACTGACTGTTACTTTTAAATTATCGTACTAGTCACACATTAGACCAAAATGATCTGTTCATTCTTAATATGCTTTTAAAACATGAAAGTGACAACACTTCTTGATTCCAGTCATGCTATCTTTACGACCAAAAAGCACAAACATCTGAAAGAGACGGTCTAGTGGTCAGAGTGATGCGCTTATGATCTGACCTGGGTTTAAATCTCGTTCAAGAGGATTTTTTTCTCCGGATTTAACATCAGTGCCAACTCCACTCTCCCCAAAAGTCCTTCGGATGAGACTATAAACCCGAGGCCCCCTGTGTAAACACACGCAGAACATATTGCACACCCGTTAAAACCTGCTCCGCTTTTCGGAGGAGTAGGCCATTGTGTGCCAATGGGAACAGATGATAAAATTTACAAAACTGCATACACACGGGGACTGGATGTAAAAAAGCACATACGTGCTTATTCCGTTACCCTCGAAAAAAATAAACAAATAAACAAATAAATAAATAAATAAAATAAATGAAATAAATAAGTGCAAATCATCAGCTTGTAAGTTCTAAGAGGGAGTTGTGCAAAGCTGGTATTTTTCTCAGGGGAAAAAGTCAGTAGGTTAAGTGCCTGTGGTGTGTGCTCACCACTTATGTCTAAATATTCTAATTTATACATTTTATCCATTCTATACAGAGCTGTTATGACAGTAAAAATGGAAGCAAAACTAGCAACAAAACTTTTTGTTGGTCCTCTAAAAGAACATTATCTTCATCACCACAAATATTACAGGTAATCAAAATAAGTAAACATTTTCTAACCCTTCGTATACATCTAGTAGGGATTCTAGAACAAGCCTAACAGGGTTAGAAGCACAATAAAGCAGTTGTTTTTTTTTTAATGAAGTTTACTGACAAAGCAAGGAAATCATTGATAAAACTTGCAACCCCAAAAGCAAAACGTCTAACATTCTACTGACAAATGGGGGTTTCAGTTTACGTTTTCATGGGAGTAAAGTTATTTGAAAATCAGATTCATGTTCAATACCTTTTAAAGGAATGCACCTAAAACTCAGTGTCAACAGAAAAAACATTATATTTTTCCAGGGTCAACAGTAGGGTCCCACGAGTTTTACTAAACTCGTGCAACTACTGTTGACCCTGAAGGATATGATATAGGGGGGAAGGGGTAGCAAAGCGGAGCCCTTTAACTGAACTTAAAACTAGATACAGATACCATGCAAAACTGTCTTAGAATTCCATACACAAATTAGAAAACTGCAAACACACGGGGATTGGATATAAAAAAAAAGCACACGAGTACTTATTCCATTATCCTCGATATAACAAAAATATAAACAAATAAATAAAATACAATTCTTGTGCTAAAACGCAAGTTTTATCTTTTCCAAATCGGTATAAAGCACACACCCCACACACACACACACACACACCACCACACACACACACCACCACACAACCAACACACACACACACACACACACACACACACACACTGTAACACACACACACTGTAACACACACACTGTAACACACACACTGTAACACACACACTGTAACACACACACTGTAACACACACACTTAACACACACACACTAACACACACACTCTAACACACACACTTAACACACACACACACCACACACACACACACACACACACACACACACACACACACACACACACACACACACACACACACACACACACACACACATTTGACTCGACTGAAATAGAGCCAACTGTTTCGTACAACTGCTTGTAAACAATTTATCATCACCCATTGATTAAACAAATCACATTATGCTAAACCATTTTCTAGTTTTACACAACCCAGCTATCCTCGAGACTAGAAGAGTAAAAGCAAGAAGAAAGGCTGATTAAAAAAAAAAACTATAAAAAAACCCTTAAAAAAGCCCATCAAAAACTGTACCCATTGTATTTTTGCAAGGATACATTTCGCATTTCCTGTATTGGAATTTTGCTAAAGACATTTAGGTGGAGCTTCGTGCTTTCAGAAAATCAGACATATATAACATAACACAATACAAAGGTTGGACCAATGCCAGTAAACAGACCAAAAATCACGCAGCAATGAGCACTGATCAAAGTAAAGTCTTTTACTCCAGTCTTGCTAAAATAAAAATAAAAAAAAAAACTTGCGTGGGATCTCCCCCCCCCCCCCCTTTGTCTCCAGATATTTTTTTCCCGTATTTTTAAATCGATTTATCTTTCCGTTATTTTAAGGTTTTTGCTTTGTTCAATTACAAAATTAGATCTCTAACCCGTTGCTCCTTTTGTTCATTTTGAGGGGGAAAACATAACATAAGGGGGCTGTGATAGAGATCAAGTTTATTCGAGTTGAAAATGGGAAAAACTACTGGGAGAGATGCAGATGGAGGAGTCTACTGATGTGCTGGGAGTGCTACATGTATGACCTGGGAAGTGGACATGTCCCTGACCTATGGCAAAGCAAAAGGTAAGAGGGAAATATGGTATCAGGACATACTAATACAAGTTGCCGGCTATCTTACACATAATTAGAAAATGAAAGATTTAACATTTTCTTGCACCTTATCCAGCAAAAAAAAAAAGGATAAACGGCACAAAACCTTTTCTAATTTACAAAAAAGGTCAAGGTGTTCCATAGCCAATGTAGTCGTTGGGGAGAGAGTTATCAGAAACCTCAACTTCTCCAGGGGTAAGCATATTAAGGGCGGTGCCCATCTCTCCCTCGCTGCTTTACCTTCCCTGTCCCTAAAGAGGGCAGGTACCCATTTACAATGAGTTCTCTGACCACTTAGCTATCCTGCCTGTTCTGCTTGTTAAATAAGATGTACTCATATTTTGGGAAAAAAAGACCAATTCTTTTGAATCCGATATTTCACTACTTCCTTCACCTCCGCCTTTCCACATTTACAGCGATTTTTAAAGTCAATGTTTGTTTAAAGTGGCAAATCCAGCAATTTATTAAATTTTCTTTAATAAAATCTCGCTACATGCACGGATAACTTATATCCATGTTATTTCGCTAACGGATTTTTTTTTCTTTTTAACACCTTGCCCCAACACGCGCGCACACGTGAAAACACACACGTGCGAAAACACACACACGAAAACACACACACGAAAACACACACACGAAAAAAACACAACGAAAACACACACGCGCGAAAACACACGAACATAGTTTCTACTCTTTACTAACGCCTATTTTCTGCATTGTGGTATCTGTGTATTGCTCCAATGATTATTCAATAATTCTTTATAACATCAGTGCCCCCTGTCTCTGTTTTAAATCTTAAAAATAAAAATAATTAATGCGTCCCCTCGCCAGATAGTTGGACATTCTACAACCGGCACCCTCAACTTTTTAAATAAACTTTTTTTCTAAAATGCAAATTTCCCCCCATCTTTATATACAAAATCTTTACCGCTCCCCCTGCCCCTCCCCACTTCCTCCTAGCCTTTTCCCTAAAATTCTAGCATCTCTCCTCCCACTGACCCTGAAAAAATGTACATGCATTTTGTCAACATATCCCCCCCCCCCTCCCGAAAATGCCGGGAGGTCCTCAGTCTAAAGAGCTTTCCCACTTTCTGGAAATGCTCTGCCAGAAATGTCCTCTTTTCTATCCTTCGCTTGCTTTCTGACTTTCCCTTCGGCTCTATCCTCTTGCTTATTTCCTACCGACCCAGCTGCTTTTTTTTTTCTTCTAGCATATCTTTTCTCGTACGAAAACTTCTTAATGAACTGCCCAGTAGTGGGCATGTGTCGGCTGAGGCCAGGAAGGCATATACCTCCTGCAGAGGAGCAGCGTGGAAAAAGACCAGGCACTTTGCTTTCTAGCCAATACAGAGCGAACGAAGAAAAGTGTCGTCAGCATATACTATATATCTAACTGCCTTTTGTGTCCACATGGGGGGTCATGGTTAGAGTTGAGGTTAGTGTGTAAAAGTTAGCGTTAAAGAATTAATAACAGGTAAAGGTTGTCTGTCAGATGGGCGGTCTGAATGTTAGAAAAATGGACACAATAGGCACATAGAAAATATAGTACGTAGCTATAGACACAATGGTATGTAGCTCACAGTATTATGGAGCTTTTAATCACTCTAGTTCCAGCAACAGATGATTTTACTGTCCACTTTTGGTTTATTCCTTGGCTAGAGTTCCGTGGTTTACCAATGGTGAGATTTTGTGTAAGCAACGGTCAAACCGATTCCAAACCCGATACATTTTTTTAGAAGTTGCACCCCTTTAAAAAAACAAAAAATACGAGTCCAAAATACATGTAAGAAAAATTATATCGCCAGATTTTTCTATCCCCTGTGCTTTAAATATGCATCCATACTCTCGTAAACACCCTTTCCTTTCCTTTTCTTTCCTTGCCTCTCCTTCCAACCTAATGCCTCCTCCACACAACTACCTATTTTATACGCAGACAGACAGACAGACAGACACACACACAACAACACTCACACACAAACACACACACAAACACACACAACAGACACACACAACACACACACACACAAACACAGACAGACAGACAAACAGACAGACAGACAGACAGACACACACACACAGACACACACAGACACACACAGACACACACAGACACACCACACAGACAGACAGACAGACAGACAGACAGACAGACAGACAGACAGACACACACACACACACACACACACACACACACACACACACACACACACACACACACACACACACACGTGTGCGTGTGCGCGGCGCTTGCGCCACCTGAGTGCATATTGGGAGAGGGGTTTAACCGCTCCTACCGGCGCACTATGGCCTACTTTTAAGAACAGCAGAACAGGTTTTTAACGCGTGTTCAAGATGTTCTGCGAGCGTTCGCACACGGGGTCTCAGTTTATAGTCTCATCTGAAGGACTGACATTCAGCTCTATTTTTTTTTTTCATCGAAATGGGAACAAAGAGCTAGGCTGGGAATCAAATCCAGAACCTCATAGTTTACATGTTGGCAAGTAAACATCTTAACCTCCCCGCAACCCTTCTTAGGACGTTTTAGTACATATTTCTACTCCAGCAGAAAGGAATGGCTATATCATTGCTTGTTTACATTTTTTTTTTTAATATTCGAGGTCTGATACTTTCACTTCCCAAGGGCTACATAGGTTACGGAACACATGGACCTATTTTCTAATAATAGTGAATATTTGTTTCCTGTCCAAAAAAAGGTCAGAGCATTGATAGTGATTATCAAGGGGCAGATACTCTTAAAAACACTAATATTTCATTCGATTTCTTTGGGAAAAAGACATTTACCAGTCCCACAGTATATAATAGTAGAAATAGTTTGAACTATTTTTTTTTAATTCATTAAATGAAATTTTTTTAAAGATATCAGCAGGTGATTTTTTGTTGTGTTCCTGGGTTCGAGCTCTGAAGTTCTCCTTTGGTAAAATGTTGTGAATGTGACCTTTTGCTCATCATTAAGGTAGCCACATTCCGATTTCGGGGATGATGTCTAAACACGGCACCTGTGTGCTGCATTTTTTTTTTCAAATTTCATTCTGTCCCACTGGAACACAATGACTTACGCTTTCAAACGTTTGTTTAACGTGCGTGCAAGATGCTCTGTGTTTGGGCAGGGAGGGGGAGGGGCTTTGGTTTATAGCCTCATTTAAAGGACTTTTTGGGGAGTGGAGTCGGCACTCGAGGGGAAACATCTCTTGAAGCGATGTCTGGGTGTTGGCAGCCAAAACCTGGGGCTGGGGGTGTTGTCTTTCATGTTGATCCTTACCTGCAGTCTGGAACTGCTTCCAGACCCCTGGGATGCTTGTACTTTGGTCTGGCGCCAGAACTGAAAACAGCATCAACAAGCAATTTGAGCAATCCGGACGGTTCGCATGTTCAAACAAATCAGTTCAGTATCTGTTTAAAATAAATCAAAATTTCTCTGGAAAAAAGTTCCAGCAGAGCGGGGATCGAATCCGGATTTTTCCCTTTCTAGGCAGGTACGTAACCACTAGACTACTTATACGCAAAATCTCACTATTGCCAAACCTCGGAGCTCTAACAGAGGAAGGTTATAAAAAAAATGACAGCGCTTGATGAATAAAGGATGAACATTTTACATTGTTCTATGACATATTAAGGTGCAGACTTGCCAATGCTTTAGATTTATTTTTGTGTGGACACATGTATTAAGTTCAAATGTGCACCCTAAAGATCTGTAAATTTTGCCTGCTTATGGCGTAAAAAAGCCTGGTTTGCATCTATCTACAGCTTCACAGTAACACCCAGGCACTTAAAAAAAAAAAAACAAAAAAAGAATGTGGCTACGGGTAGCGTGATAGCCTGGTGGTTAAACTGCTGTGCTTGTGATCTGATTGCCTGGGGTTGAGCCACCTCCCAGGTACGTGTTCAATAGCATTTTCTCCATGAATTTAACACATGTACTGACTCTACTTCCCTGAAAGTCATTTGCATGCGACTATAAACCGTGGTCACATGTGTGAACACGCGCAGAAAATCCTTTCGGAAACGTCAAAACCCATTTAGCCTTTTTGGCAGAGTAAGCCATCGCGTACCAAAATAGATAATCTTCAAACAAAACATAACGCATGCCTAATGCTGTCTTTAGACATCCCCGAAGTCGAGATGCAGCTAAAAGGATTGCGAAGGGTTTGCCTACACAAAATCTCACCATTAGTTTACCTCTAGCTCTATCCAAGGAACGAAAAAACAATACTTACGCTTGTGAGTTCTTGATAAAAATGATGTGTAGCCACCATGGTTGTCTGGATACTTTCTGCAGCCGCCATGCTTTCTGGGTACACTTTTCTGCCACGAATGAAAGACACGCCCAGAACTGTGATTCGATCCCCATGACAACTGTCGACACCTATGCCAGACTTCTGAGGTTTCGGAGCAAGAATGGAGTGACCCAGAAGGTCTGGGAAGTGCTTTAAAAATGTTTGGGGGCTTGAGGTGTCCCTTCCCCTCGTGAGCACGGTATGCGAGGGTAGGCAGGCTGTACCGTTTTAGGACACCCAAATCTTTGTTCCACACCACTCTAGGTGGGCTCCCTTTGTGACCACTGCAGAAAAGGTTGAACGGATACTGACGGGAGTACTCAACCCTGTGGTCAGTGAGCCTTGCAGAAAACTTCAAGGACAAAGTTTGATTCGAGCTCAGAAACTAGGAAGGACTGCGTGACTTTTGTGGACATTGAGCACACACATGTTGACAGATCATACTCTGTAGCCTATAGACACGGCAAGAAAGTGTGCAAGACAGGGGTTGCATGTTCGGATCCTCTGCAACCCTACCTTTTTCTGCTGTCGGTTTATGTTGACTAGTGGATGTCCACAAGGACCACAGCCCCTCCTGCTCTCATCGCCTTTGCTCCCTGAGGTGTTGCACAGATGGGAGGTCATGTAAACGCCACTCTGATACAAAAGCCCCCAAACACCTACCTACTTTGCTGCTCAACCCAGTGGAAGATGAAGAGGGATGACTATGTCTTAGATCCCTGGGCAACGGAACCAGGCTGTGCACTAGTCTGCCCTTCAGGGATTTGATGCAGCACTTTCTCCTATCCCCACTTCTAAACCCTTCTTCCCCATCGATCTGACATCTGTCTACTTTAGTCATGGGGATCTTGGACTAAGTTCAGGGACATGTGCTCCAACATCGTGGCGATGGCGTCTCCATGATCTCTGGTGAGAAGGATCACTATCACCGGCGAAGATCTGGTGACAAGACCATGAACACAGCTGTCAGTATAATTATAGTCTACATTAACCCTTTTACTGACACACAAAACTACGATAGGGGATGTGAGTGACCTATTTGTTAAAGTGTTGCTCCCTTTATCTGCTCTCGACCATAAACCGAAATCCCATTTCTAAATTGAACATCTTGTGAATACGTCAAAACCCATTCCACAATTTGGAAGAGTAGGCCCCTTTGTGCCGATGAGAACTACAAAAATATCTGGGGAAAATAATCATACACACTGGTGTGTTCAGACTTCATCCTGAAAGTGGGAACCAGCTCTCTGAGTGGTGATCAAAACAGTCGTTTATGCAAAAATATCCCCATTAGCCAACCTGGGAGCTTCAGCTGAGAAATGAGGGAAGAAAACTTAAAATACTGTAAAATACAGAATTTAGAATTTACAAGACAACCAACTTCATTTTCTGCCATAGGTTACGTAACAGCAATCAAACAGTATCAATATTTTTGCTTTCCCATTTAACATCTTTCCTTTAAAAAATATTGGGTGGAAGAGAGAGAGAGAAGAAGAAGAAGAAGAAGAAGAAGAGAGAGAGAGAGAGAGAGAGAGAGAGAGAGAGAGAGAGAGAGAGAGAGAGAGAGAGAGAGAGAGAGAGAGAGAGACAGAGACAGAGACAGAGACAGAGACAGAGAGACAGAGAGACAGAGAGACAGAGACAGAGAGAGAATGATCATTTTTTCAAGGGCTACAGATAAACATTCCCATTATTCTTTCTATCCTGCCCCTGCCCTGATTAGGAACTGTTAACACACAAAACCCCAAAAGCGAAACAAAACAAACTCAAAACCAAAACAAACCAAACACTAGAAAAAAAACCCGTTAGCACCCCCCTCCAACACAAAACCACCACCACCAACAAAAAAACCCAACTTATGGTTTATGGAAACTTACTTTCTTAGGCCCATCACTCCCCCTGAAGCATACGCCCCCGACAACAGTCCGACAGAGTCCTCTGTCCTGGGCTATTCTGTCCAGCTGTCTCCAGGTATACCCCATCTTCTTGGTTTCTGCCTCAAGGTCACGTCGCCAGGTGTTTTTTGGCCTTCCTCTGGTTTAAAGAAAGCAGGTAGGTATATATTCAGAGAGAAGAGAGAGAGAGAGAGGGAGAGAGAGAGAGAGAGAGAGAGAGAGAGAGAGAGGAGAGAGAGAGAGAGAGAGAGAGAGAGAGGAGAGAGAGTGGGGGGAGGGGGTGCTTGTGCGTGGGTGTGTGTATGTGTGTGTGTGTGTGTGTGTGTTTGTGTGTGTGTGTGCGCGCGTGTGGGCGTGCGTGCGTGTGTGCATGTGTGGGCGTTTTTAGGGTTTATGACATTTTGTGAACACATCTGATGTGTAAAGGTAAGGGCATCCCTAACTAAGAGCCCGAGCAAAAGAGAGAGAGAGAGAGAGAGAGAGAGAGAGAGAGAGAGAGAGAGAGAGAGAGAGAGAGAGAGAGAGAGAGACAGAGACAGAGACAGAGACAGAGACAGAGACAGAGACAGAGACAAAGAGAGAGAAGAGAGAGAGAGAGAGGAGAGAGAGAGAGAGAGAGGAGAGAGAGAGAGAGAGAGAGAGAGAGAGACAGACAGACAGACAGACAGACAGACAGACAGACAGACAGACAGAGAGACAGAGAGACAGAGAGACAGAGAGACAGAGAGACAGATAGAAAGAGACAGAGACAGAGACAAGAGAGAGACAAGAGAGACAGAGAGAGACAGAGAGACAGAGAGAGAGACAGAGAGAGACAGAGACAGACAGAGACAGACAGAGACAGAGAGACAGAGAGACAGAGAGACAGAGAGAGAGAGAGAGAGAGAGAGAGAGAGAGAGAGAGAGAGAGAGAGAGAGAAGAGAGAGAGAGAGAGAGAGAGAGAGAGAGAGAGAGAGAGAGAGAGAGAGAGAGAGAATTATAATTTTTCAAGGGCTACAGAGAAACATTCCCATTATTCTTTCTGTCTGGCCCCTGCCCTGATTAGGAACTGTAACAACAACAAAAACCAAAAGCCAAACAAATAAAACCAACCCAAAACCAAAACAAACCAAACACTAAAAAAAAAACCCATTAGCACCCCCTCCCCCCAACACAAAACCACCACCACCAACAACAAAAGATCAACTTACGGTTTCAGGAAACTTACTTACTTAGGCCCATCACTCCCCCTGGAGCATAGGCCGCCGACAACAGTCCGCCAGAGTCCTCTGTCCTGGGCTATTCTGTCCAGCTGTCTCCAGGTATACCCCATCATCTTGGTTTCTGCCTCAAGGTCACGTCGCTAGGTGTTTTTTGGCCTTCCTCTGGTTTAAAGAAAGCAGATAGGTATCTATTCAGAGAGACAGAGAGAGAGAGAGAGGGAGAGAGAGAGAGAGAGAGAGAGAGAGAGAGAGAGAGAGAGAGAGAGAGAGAGAGAGAGAGAGAGAGAGAGAGAGAGTGGGGGGTGGGGGGAGGGGGGAGGGGGTGCTTGTGCGTGCGTGGGCGCGTGTGTATGTGTGTGTTTGCGTGTGTGTGTGTGTGTGTGTTTGTGTGTGTGTGTGTGTTTGTGTGTTTGTGCGTTTGTGTGTGTGTGTGCGATCGCGTGCGCGCACGCGTGCGTGCGTGCGTGTGTGTGTGTGCATGTGTGAGCGCTTTAGGGTTTATGACATTTTGTGAACGCATCTGATGTGTAAAGGTAAAGGTATCCCGTAACCAATACGGTCGTGTAAGACCCAGAGAGAGAGAGAGAGAGGAGAGAGAGAGAGAGAGAGAGAGAGGAGAGAGAGAGAGAGAGAGAGAGAGAGAGAGAGAGAGAGGAGAGAGAGAGAGAGAGAGAGAGAGAGAGAGAGAGAGAGAGAGAGACAGAGAGAGAGACAGAGAGAGAGACAGAGAGAGAGACAGAGAGAGAGAGAGATTTTTATTTATTTATTCTTTTATATCGAGGATAACAGAATAAGCACTCATGTGCTTTTTTTCATCCGGTCCCCGTGTGTATGCAGTTTTGTAAATCATGTCATCTGTTCCCACCGGCACACGATGGCCTACTCTTACGAAAAGCGGAACAGGATTTAACGTGTGCGCAAGGTGTTCTGCGTGCGTTCGGACACGGGGCCTCGGTTTAAAGTCTCATCCGAAGGACTTTTGGGGAGAGAGGAGTCAGCACTGATGTTAACTCCAGGAGAAAAATCTCCTCAACCGGACTCGAACCCGGGTCGTCAAATTGAGAGAGAGAGAGAGAGAGAGAGAGAGAGGAGAGAGGAGAGAGAGAGAGAGAGAGAGAGAGAGAGAGAGGAGAGAGAGAGAGAGAGAGAGAGACAGACAGACAGACAGACAGACAGACAGACAGACAGACAGACAGACAGACAGACAGACAGACAGACAGACAGACAGACAGACAGGACAGAGACAGAGACAGACAGACAGACAGACAGACAGACAGACACACACACACACACACACACACGCACGCACGCACGCACACACACACGCACGCACGCACGCACACACACACACACACACACACACACACGCACACACACGCACACACACACAGAGGCAGACAGACAGGCAGGCAGGCAGGTAGGCAGGGAGAGAGAGTGGTGTATGCGTTGTGCGCGTGTGCGCGTGTATCTTCATCTACCAACAAGCGAATAGTTTTCTTAAGAGGTTTTGGGTTCTAAGCAAGGTTATGTTCCCCTATATAACCCATAGACAACATTAAGATGCTTTTCCTCTTAGGTGACCGGCAGTGACTCACGTTGCCACTGAATACAAGTTGGAATAAATGGGGGGAGGGGGAAGGGGTTTGTGGTTAGAGAGTTGCACTGGTGATTTGGCGTTTCAGGACCAAGCCCGAGTTTGAGCCTTTACAGTGACACTTGTTCAAGGGATCTTTTCCCCGTGGAGTTATCAGTACTGACCTCAATCCTTCAAAAGTTCCTCGTATGAGACTATAAACCGAAGATACTTGTGCAAAACACCCACAGAACATTTTGTGTACACGGAACCTGTTTAGCTTTTTGAAAGTATGCTCTGTTCGTTCGGATAAGAGTGGATGAGAAAATTCTTCAAAAGCTCCAACAACGCCTGTTGTCTGCCATATGAGCGAAAATGCATTATGCTGCCATTATGCACCTAACAAGTCAGGCCAAGCACATCTGACTTCGGTATAGGAGAAATTTGTTATAGGAGAAATTTGTTATCGTTTAAGTCTTGGAATAAAAGGCAGGAAAATGGACAAAAGAGGCAGAAAGAAGTGACAGGTAAAACAAAAACGGAACAAGGTAGACAATGAAAAGAATAGAAAAGAGGGAGTCCCAAACTTAACTTCCCCTAAGGTGGGATGCGATTAAAAATTTATAGACAGCCCCACCCCCACCCCTTCCGGCATACCCACAGTACAGAGAAAATATACAAATTAAAAACCAACGCATGTACTCTGTCAAGTTTAGAAATTATCATCCATTAAGTCATAATACCGCTACAATCATGTGGTGGCATACACACAAACTTCACCATCCGCAAACCAAAGCTTTGGCTGAGGAAAAGTTTATAAAACGCACTGGTTTAGAAGATGTAACGCACTTGAATTGATTAGAAAATTCTTCTTACCAGTTCATCTTGCAAGAGGACGGAAGAACAAGGATAGCGCGATAGGATACTTATTCAATATTGGACCAACACAAAACTTGAGTGTGGTCAGGCCTAGTGAGGTACCACTCAGTTTACAATCCGACTTTGATGATCCAAGAATATATCTAGAGCCAGATTTTTTAAAAAACCTCTCAGCTTATATCTTCTGTCTATTACTCTTAGTTAAAATTTAAAGATATAAACTTTTAATGACAGTGGTAAAAATAAATACGACACCTACCGCTTCTTCAGTCTTCACCGATCAGTATGTTGAACGTCAATCTTCAGAGGTCTTTCTTTTTTTCCCTCCCCGCAGTGCCAGTGGTCCGCACTGCAGCTAGGGGGCTGTGTGAAATGAAACCTTCCAAACTGCCCTGCACCCCAGTCCACACATACATGAACACTTTTCACGCAGAAAGGAAAAAGCTAACAGTTCAGTCCGCAATTTTAAAAAAAAAAAGAAAAATAAGAAAGAACAAAAAAAAGCGCGGAAAAAGAAGTGGCTTTGGCAGTGAATTTGCATACGGGCTTTTGGTGACGTTTCTGATCTCTTCTATCTCTGTTTTTGTCTTTGTGTCTCTCTATTTTTCTATTTTTCCGTCTACGTGTTCATCTATCTATTTTTCTGTATGTCCGTCTGTCTGTTCGTTTATCAGTTACCCCCCCCCCCCCACCACCCACAACACCTCTCTCTCATGGGTTTTATCTTAAGGGGTATTTCTCTCCATTTGGGAACCAAAACGGGGGTGACGTAACCAAGGTTTTCCCTTAACCGAGGTGACCTAAGCGAGGATTTCTAAATGGTAGAAAGAAGGCTTTTGGCGGGACCAATCAACCGATTGATCTTATCCGAGTTGTGACCTTAAACGTTAGTGATGTTAAACGAAGAGTATATACACATGCATAAGTCAAATATGCACGTAAAGATCCCATCATTTTACGTCAGCGTTCGGTGGGTTACAGAAACACAAACATTACCCAGCATGCAACCTGTACAACGAAATAGCTGCCTTAAAGTGGGACTGTGTCGGCTGAGGCCAGCAGGCAAGATCTCCTGCAAAATGGCAAGCACAGGAGAAGATGGACCAGGGACTACGTACCCCAACTTTTAAGCAAGGGAAGGCGGAGAAGAGAAAGAAGAGTACTGACTGAAGTCATCGTCTTACGAAACGATAGGAAGACAACATCAGAGAGTGGACAGACCTTGGATGGAACGACCTACTACGGGGGCTGAGGAACGTGAGGAGTGGAGGAAGCTGGTTGCAAAATCTTCAGTTGTGCCCCTAGGGTCCACGGAACGACAGGGAAGGTGAAGGTGAAGAATCGTCTTACATGTTGAGATACATTGAGTCCTCCACAAATCTTCAGGTTTCGTTGCACTGTTTAATGTGATCGTCTTACATTTCGTACACGTTGATTATTCCCTAAGGGTAATGTAAAGGTGTCTTATAACCTGTGTGGTCGTAGGGAGCGAGGTGTCAGAGACCTCAGCTTCTCTAAGGGCCAGCATGTTGAGGGCGGTGCCCATCGCCCTCCCTCGCTGCTTTACCTTCCCTGACCCTAAAGAGGGCAGTACCCATTTAAAGCTGGGGGACTGGGGGAACTGTACTGTAGCCAAGGTGCGCAAACGGTCACCCATCCAAGTGGCAACCACGCTCGGGCGCTGCTTAACTTGACTGGGGGAAAGTGAGCGTGCGCACATCTGTGTGTGTCTGTATATGTGTTTGATGTTCCTGTTTTGTATGTGCCTGTTGTGTTTTTCTAATGAATGTCCATGATTTTGCTCTTCCATTTTCGATACTTTTGTGTTGTGTTTTCTTTTTATGAGTACTGGCTGGGCATGGAAAGCAATGCACAGACCCCCCTCCCCTCTCCCCCCCCCCTGATGCTCTGTTTCCTGTCAATAAAGTCTGGTCCACTTGCAGCTGATGTCTTTGATTGATCCGACTGAATGAATAAATGCAGTGACGTATGTTATCTGCCCCTTGTTGACTAGGGAAATTATTCATCTGACATATCCCTTTACATTACGCTTTTTTTTTGGGGGGGGGGGTTGTTGTTGTTGCACACACACACACACTCACTTGTTTTCCTCCACTATATTTTCTCAGTTACACCACACCCCACACACACCACACACACACCACATGCACGCACGCACGCATACACACGCACACACACACAATCGCACACAAGCATCAAGCACGCACGCACGCCACCACAACCACCACACATCCACACACACACACACTGTATTGTGCTCAAAGCGTGGATGCATTTAAAATCAAGTTTATTTTGATAAAAAGGCCAAAATATGCTCCACATCAGCAGTATGAGTGCAAGAAATTGCCTACAACTAACAAACACTTTAGGAGCTAAACGGCCCACTCCAGCAATAGAAAGACTGGGGATATAACCTAGTTCATTGAATAATGCATCATATATGCGCGCGCTGCGCTCATGTGTGTGTGTGTGTTGTGTGTGTGTGTGTGTGTGTGTGTGTGGTGTGTGTGTGGTGTGTAGATGGTGTGTAGAGTGTGTGTGTAGAGTGTGTGGTAGAGGGTGTGTGTGTGTGTGTGTGTGTGTGTGTGGTGTGTGGGGTGTGTGAGTGTGTGTGAGTGGAGTGTGTGTGTGTGTGTTGTGTGTGTTGTGTGTGTTGTGTGTGTGTGTGTGTGTGTGTGTGTGTGTGTGTGTGTGTGTGTGTGTGTGTGTGTGTGTGTGTGTGTGTGTGTGTAACTGAGAAAATGTAGTGGAGAAAAACATGTGCAGGTAACTAATAACAAACCTCTTTTATAAAGATGCTTTCATCAAAGATCCGAAGGAAAAAACCCACACCAAAATCCACTTCACCATAAAAACATCTTTTGAAAGAGAGCAATTGATGATTTATTGAGTAAGGACCACGCCTTTTGCCTGACCTGTCTCGAGTTTCGACACTTGGTTGAGCAGCACTCTTCAGAGGTCCAGGTGGCGATTGAGACATCATTTTGTGAGGTACTTTACAGCGAGACGCTTTTTTTTTCACGATATCAGAAATATCTAGCTATCACATTCTCAAAAACAATCGGTATTTTTGTGGCATATAAATATTTAACTTAAGAAAGAGGGGGCGGATGGAGAGAGAGAGAGAGAGAGAGAGAGGAGAGAGAGAGAGAGAGGAGAGAGAGAGAGAGAGAGAGAGAGAGAGAGAGAGAGAGAGAGAGAGAGAGAGAGAGAGAGAGAGAGAGAGAGAGAGAGAAGAGAGAGAGAGAGAGAGAGAGAGAGAGAGAGAGAGAGAGAGAGAGAGAGAGAGGAGAGAGAGAAACATTCACATCATCAGGAAAAAGACAATCTATCCACACAAGGCATTAATTAGTAAATCCATGAAAAAAGGTGCAACAACATCTAGAACCAGATATTAAAAACAAAGAATGGGAAAGGAAAGACAGGTAGATAGGTAGACACAGAAAGACAGAAAGATAGCAGCATAGAGACAGATATGAAGGTTCATAGAATTATTGAAAGCTACAATAATAACTCAAATTTCATAGCAATGCATAATAAACTACTATATAAAAAAGGAAGAAATATGCAAGGTGCAAGTACACACATAAACTGTTGATAGAGATCTGTGTAAAAAAAAAAAGAGGACCTGGGTGTGCACTTATAAAAACAACACTGTTACAAACACTAAAACGTCAACAGCATAGTATGGCAAGAAAAAACAAACAATATCATCATCCCATTCAGCAGTCCCTTGACCAAGATGGTCATCTGGGGGAACATGCAGGGCGCATTGGTCAACACTTTACTCCAGGCTGGTCAGTCTGCTTACCTTTTCACAGCAACAGCACCATGTCAAGGCCTGTCCAATCTTCGAAAAACAACAACAAGAACAACGAAACTGAAAGATAAAATAGCAGAAAACAGTCAGCAATATAAACACTGAAAAAAAACCCAGGTGGAAGGTCACATTTCAGCAGTGTTTATAAAAACAACAACACACGCTGTCTGTTCTTGACACAGAGAACCCCCCCAAAAATGGGCATGGACGGAGAGAGCTGACCAACTTCTGCTTTGTCTTGCATAGCGTCAAACACAAAATGCTGAGGACGATGTGAGCAAACTGGTCCTGGAGAAAAAGAGTTGTGATGACACAGCACTGCACGGCGCCCCTTTTCTCTCTTCCCTCATGCCTGTAGTATTTATTTTTTGTCTCTGACATGACAGCAGGTTTCTGTAGATTTATACTTGGGTCAACTCTTGTTTTTTTGAATTCTTCTTACACATGCACCAAAATTCACGATAGCAGAAGACCTTGGTTAGGGTTGTTTCCTTGCAAAGCCTATCACCCTGGCCTGACTACCAGAACAGGAAGAATACCATGTTCAAAACACTTGTAGTTATTCAGGACCAGTCAGGGATAGATTTTCTAAGGGTGGGCTGTAGTTATAGGTCTGACCAGTGCTGAAGTGGAAATAACGTTTAGAGATTGTGTTTGATGACAAAGATCAAAATCACAGATGTCTCCAGTGTTTTTTTTTTTTTTTTTTACTAAGCATTTCTGAACGGTCTAGAGCTTTTTTCTGGTTAAAAACTCGATTACCTTTTTGAGAGCTTCAGTACACTGATCAATGTCAAATAAACTGCAAGGTTTTATCCTGATGAAAAACTCCATATACTTTCTTAAAGTCAGTACAGAAAACTGAGGCGTTGTAAATAAACCATAGATTCTTTTTTCCAGGAATGTTCCAGAACACCCCTGCAGTCAGGAATGTTCCAGAACACCCCTGCAGTCAGGAATAACACCCCTGCAGTAAGGAATGTTCCAAAACACCCCTGCAGTAAGGAATAACACCCCAGCAGTAAGGAATGTTCCAGAACACCCCTGCAGTCCAGTCAAGGAAAGTTCCAGAACAACCCCCTTGCAGTCCAGCCAAGAAATGGTCCAGAAACACCCCTTGCAGTCCAGCTAAGGAAAGTTCCAGAACACCCCTTGCAGTCCAGCCAAGGAAGGTTCCAGAACACCCCTTGCAGTCCAGCCAAGGAAAGTTCCAGAACACCCCTTGCAGTCAGTCCTCAGGGAGCAGCGGTGGAGGGGGTGTAGCCGGAGCGGCAGGGGCAGCAAAGCCCCCTCCCTGCACGTTTCTCCCCCCGGCACCAGCAGCGGGGGGTGGAGGATAGGCGGGGTTGGAGTAGACATAGGGTGGAGGGGGCTGGTTGCCATAGGGGTTGAAGCCTCCCTGAGAGTACATCTGAGGCCCCGGAGGAGGAGGAGGTGGAGGTGGAGCGGTGGCGTAACCCATGGCAGCGTTGTTGGCTGTTGCAGAGGGAAATGCTTTTGATTAGTGGAGGTGGTAGGGCTGCTTGTGTTCCTTGTTTTTATTTGTTTGTTTGTTTGTTTGTTTGTTTGTTTATTTATTTATTTATTTGTTTTTTACTTCTTATATTTTGTTTATTTGTTCATTTATTGATTTGTTGATGTATGTATTTATTCATTATTTACCTGTTCATTTATTTATTTTTGTTCATTTATTCATTATTTATTTATTACTTACTTATCTATTTATTTATTCATTTATTTGTTTGTTCATGTATGTATTTATTCATTATTTACCTGTTCATTTATTCATTTATTCATTTATTTGTTCATTTATTTGTTTATTTATTCTTTTATATCAAAGATAATGGATAAGCGCTCCTGTGCTTTCTTTTTTTTTTACACACCCAGTCCCCGTCTGTATACAGTTTTTTGTTGTTGTAAATCTTGTCACCTGTTCCCACCTGCATACAATGGCCCACTCTTACAAAAAGCGGAACAGGATTTAACGTGTGCACAAGATGATTCCCTGACCTGACTCCCTGACCTGTCCCAAACATAAATATTGAATCTGATACACTGATTATGATTATTTAAACAAAAGAGATAGGTTTATATTCACCAAAACACACAATCCCCAACTGACATCAAACATTCGTGTCAAAACAGATACACTGATTAGCGCGCGCGCGCGCGCACAACAAACCACACAACAACACACAACACACACACACACACACACACACACACACACAACACACACACACACACACACACACACACACAAAACAACAACACACACACACACACACAAAGACAGAGACACACAAAAAATCCAAACGAAACATCAGCAGCACAAGATCAAAAACGATGTATGTATACCAAAAGTTAAAAAAAAGAGGGAGAAAACTCACAGTGGACGACAGTGACGTTGTTGCCTGCCCCTGCTACGGGCATGGCATGAGGGCCGACAACTCTGCCGCGGTAGCCTTTTTTTTGATGACGCAGCAGACGACAGTGACGATGAAAGCCACACACACCACCCCGCCCACCACACAGCCAACGATCAGCGCCACACTGCCCACAGAGCAACACTGTGCTGTGCTGTATTTGAGCTAGAGTGGGTTGTAGTGTGGGTAGTGGGTAGTGTGTGTGTGTGTGTGTGTGTGTGTGTGTGTGTGTGTGTGTGTGTGTGTGTGTGTGTGTGTGTGTGTGTGTGTGTGTGTGGTGTGTGTGTGTGTGTGTGTGTTGTGTGTGTGTGTGTTTGTGTGTGTGTGTGTGTGTGTTTGTGTGTTAGTGTTAGTGTTTGTGTGTGTGTGTGTGTGTGTTTGTTTGTATGTCAATGAGTTGTGGTGTGTTGTAATGAGTTGTAGTGTGCTGCAATGAGTTGTAGTGTGCTACAATGAGTTGTAGTGTGTTGTTATGGGTTGCAATGAGTTGTAATGTGTTGTTATTTGTCGTGTTGTATTGCTATGAGTTGTAGTGTGCTGTTATGTGTCGTATTGTATTGCTATGAGTTGTAGTGTGTTGTTATGTGCTACAATGAGTTGTAGTGTGTTGTTATGTGCTGCAATGAGTTGTAGTGTGTTGCTATGTGCTGCAATGAGTTGTAGTGTGTTGCTATGTGTTGCAATGGGTTGTGGTGTGTTGGTCTGTGCTGCATTGGGTTGTAGTGTGTTGCTCTGTGCTGCATTGAGTTGTAGTGTGTTGCTATGTGCTGCAATAAGTTGTGGCGTGTTGTTATGTGCTGCAATGAGTTGTCATGTGCTGCAATGAGTTGTTATGTGCTTCAATGAGTTGTGTGCTGCATGCAATGAGTTGTTATGTGCTGCATGCAATGAGTTGTTATGTGCTGCAATGAGTTGTGGTGTGCTGCAATGAGTTGAAGTGTGCTGTTAATATCAACCACACCAAATGGTCTTCAGAATCAGTTAAATGTTTTAAAAACGTGCTGTAATAAGATCAAGTTAACTGTAAACATAGACAAAACAAAAGTTATGGTATCCATAACTATTTGTCTGTCACACACAAGAAAGTAGGACAGTACAGAACCATTCGCCTGTCACACACAAGAAAGTAGGACAGTACAGAACCATTCGCCTGTCACACACAAGAAAGTAGGACAGTACAGAACCATTCGCCTGTCACACACCAGAAAGTAGGACAGTACAGAACCATTCGCCTGTCACAAGAAAGAAGGACAGTACAGAACCATTCGCCTGTCACAAGAAAGTAGGACAGTACAGAACCATTCGCCTGTCACAAGAAAGTAGGACAGTACAGAACCATTCGCCTGTCACACACCAGAAAGTAGGACAGTACAGAACCATTCGCCTGTCACAAGAAAGGACAGTACAGAACCATTCGCCTGTCACAAGAAAGTAGGACAGTACAGAACCATTCGCTTGTCACAAGAAAGTAGGACAGTACAGAACCATTCGCCTGTCACAAGAAACAGTACAGAACCATTCGCCTGTCACAAGAAACAGTACAGAACCATTCGCCTGTCACAATAAACAGTACAGAACCATTCGCCTGTCATAAAAAAGTAGGACAGTATTCGCCTGTCACAAGAAAGTAGGACAGTACAGAACCATTGGCCTGTCACAAGAAACAGTACAGAACCATTCGCCTGTCACAAAATGTAGGACAATATAATACAGAACCATTCGCCTGTTACAAGAAAGTAGGACAGTACAGAACCATTCGCCTGTCACAAGAAACAGCACAGAACCATTCGCCTGTCACAAGAGCGTAGGACAATATAATACAGAACCATTCGCCTGTCACAAGAAATAGGACCGTACAGAATCAGTCGCCTGTCACAAGACAGTAGAATTGTACAGAATCATTTGCCTGTCACAAGACAATAGAATTGTACAGAACCATTCGCCTGTCACAAGACAGAAGGATTGTACAGAACCATTCGCCTGTCACAAGTAACTCAGACAGTAAATATTCATCCCCTTCTGCCTCTGCACAAAGCCCCTAAGCACACACAAGTTGCAGTGATGGTCCCTGCCCTCTTGCAAGGAGAGCTCACAAACCTGCGTCCTTCGAAATACACTTCCTGACAGGGCGGCACTCTTGCCACTTTACTTTTATTACGATAGTCTTTTTTGTTTTAAGTGTTATTGTTGCTGTTGTTGATGATGATGGTGGTGATGGTGGTGATGATGGTGGTGGTGGTGGAGAGGATGATGGTGAGGATGACAATGAGATTGAGGATGACGATGAGGATGAGGATGAAATGCTGACTTACTTCAGAGAGCAGCAGGTGCTGAAGGAGGAGCCACAACAGCCATAGCGGCAGTACTTCAGCTCTAGGCCACTCAAGCAGTAGTCCCCCGCTTCTGCCCCTGTACACACACACACACACACACACACACACACACACACACACACACACACACACACACATACACACACACACACATATACACACACACCATATACACATACAAACACACATACACACACATGCATACACACATACGACACACCACACACACTCAACCACACACACACACACACACACACAACACACACACACACACACACACACACACACACACACACACACACACACACACACACACACACACAGAGGCACATGACTACCTATTCCATTATCCTTCATGTAAAAGAAGAAATGAATGAATGAATGAATGAATGAATGAATGAATGAATGAATGAATGAATGAATGAATGAATAAATAAATAAACAAATAAATAAATAAATAAATCACATAGACACATACATACATCCAAACACATACGACACACACATACTCACTCATACATACATACATACATACATACATACATACATACATACATACATACATACATACATACATACATACATACATACATACATACATACATAAACACACACACACGCACACCACACACACACACACACACACACAAACACACACACACACACACACACACACACACACACACGCGCGCGTACGTACGTGCGTGCGTGCGTGCGTGCCTGCGTGCGTGCGTACGTACGTACGTACGTACGTACGTACGTATACACATATATACATACATACATACATACATACATACATACATACATACATACATACATACATACACACACACCACACACACACACACACACACACACACACACACACACACACACACACACACACACACACACGACACACCACACACACTCAACCACACACACACACACACACACACACACACACACACACACACACACACACACACACACACACACACACACACACACAACAAATAAAACACATGAGTGATAGTTCCATTATCCTTCATGTAAAAGAATAAATAAATAAATAAATAAATAAATAAATAAATAAATAAATAAATAAATAAATAAATCA
>CM060329.1:30207994-30210494 GCA_030674155.1 Stramonita haemastoma | reverse complement strand
TCTGTCTGTCTGTCTGTCTGTCTGTCTTCTCTCTCTCTCTCTCTCTCTCTCTCTCTCTCTCTCTCTCTCTCTCTCTCTCTCTCTCTCTCTTAATGTCTTTGATTCTGATTATTACAGTAAGAGTGAAATGTAAACTGTGGTTAGACAACTATTCTGAAGACTTGAACTGTAGTGGGTATGAGATTATATGAGCTGTTAACCAGTGATTGTAGAGTATAGATAGGTGTTGTTATATCAGATTATTACTTATTTTCTTTTCTATGTTGTATTGTGGCCTAAGACCGATGTGCAACTAAACCATTTCAGTGTAGAGTGTTCAGTGTTCTCTCTCTCTCTCTCTCTCTCTCTCTCTCTCTCTCTCTCTCTCTCTCTCTCTCTCTCTCTCTCTCTCTCTCTCTCTCTCTCTCTCTCTCTCTTCTCTCTCTCTCTCTCTCTCTCTCTCTCTTGTGGGTGTAAATGAAACAAATCTTCAAGCACCTGTAACATATTTCACAATGAAAACTTTATTTCCTTTAAAAACAAAAAATCAGAATGCTCACCCCAGTAATGACACAATTTCATCCATTCATCATACAGGCAGCAATACTCCGACTTCAGGAGATTGTCATGCTAAGAGTTTGCCATGACCGAGGATACTTCCAGCATAGGGATATTTTTATGTAGGCTTTGGCACTTAGCCTCCATATTTATATTTCATATTAATATTCTATTTTAAATTTATTTCTTTTATATCGAGGATAATGGAATAAGCATTCTTGTGCTTTTTTACATCCAGTCCCCGTGTGTATGCTGTTTTGTAAAGTCTTTTCATCTGTTCCCACCGGCACACAATGGCCCACTCTTACGAAAAGCGGAACAGGATTTAACGTGTGCGCAAGATGTTCTGCGTGCGTTCACACACAGGGCCTGGGTTTAAAGTCTCATCCAAGGACTTTTGGAGAGAGTGGGGTCAGCACTGATGTTAACTCCAAAGGAAAAATACCCTCGATCGGGAATGGAACCCGGGTCATCAAATTGCCAGCGCAAGGTTCTGACCACTAGGCTATCCCATCCCCATCAGTAACTGAGACAGCTTCTGACCTGGGTTAAGGCCACAGTCTAAAGAGTACAGTCCTTTTATTTCTTTTTTCAAGCTCAGTAAAAGACCTGTTTGTGGTGGCAGTAAATGCAAGAATCTACTGACTGGTGTGAAACAGGCTAGGTTATCAGATCAATAGGGGCCACTTCTGGAAATGCTCCATTTTCGTTATTTTCCTTCCTTGGCTAGAGCTCCGAGCTTCATCAATGGCGAGATTTTGTGTATGCAACTGATTTTTGCTCACCATGAAGGTAGTCGCACTCCGACTTCCGTGATGTGTGCTGGATAATTATGGTTCTGTTTCTGTAATCCACCTAACGCTGACATGAATTACGGGATCTTTAACATTCCAATTTTGATCTTCTACAGGTGTGTATACATGAAGTGAATCAAGACGCTGGCATGTCTGACCTGAGAGGTTGTAAAATCCCCTCCGAGATTGAAACCCCCGACTTCATGAACCCATGGGATTGATACAGAACGGAATTAACAACTCTGCTAAATGTCCTCCCGCTCCAATATGATACGGAGTCTGTCTTTTATACCCAGGCAGTTTCCAGTGACTGCCAAAGTGATTCTGCACCTCATCGCCATTAAACCGATCTGGAGATTGTGAGAACATAAGCAAAATCCATCAGTTTGGACCTTTTCATATCACAATACTATTTCAAAATAAAAAGATAGATATGATTCTAAAACCCCCAGTCTTCACCATGCAGAGATGCAAAAGTCAAACACGCTGGTGATGTCACACATTGCAACAATATGGCGGCAGCCATGACCTCTTGTCAGTTCACTTTCAATGACCACTCTCTCCACGGCATACTTTCAGTTTACTTTAGTTAAATGGTGATAGTCTGTGCCTTACATGGTCAAGAATGGTTTTAAAATGTTGGAGGCTCACAACACATTGGCATCGTATTTTCTTTCATGTGTGTGGTGGTACACCATGAACAGGGAGAAACAGCTCAGTGGTCAGAGCACTCGCTTTCCCCAAGCTAAGGTTAAGCAGCATTGAGCGTGCTTACCAAGCGGTTGGGTGACCGTTCGCTAGCCTTGACAGTAGTACAGTCCCCCAGTTCACCTTGATGTAAATGCGCACCTGTTACCTTTGAAAGACAGGGAAGGTAAAGCAGTGAGGGAGAGGACATGGGCACTGCTCTCAATATACTGGCCCCCTGGAGAAGCTGAGATCCCTGACATTTCACTCCCCAACCACTGAATAGGTTAGAGGAACACCTTTTCCATTTTACACCATGATCTCTTCAAATTTCACGTTCAAATACTAATTTATCTACAGACTACTTTTAGTTTAATCGAAAATGCTCCTCGCTTTGTCAGTAACAAAAAGCTCCCAGTGCCTCACAACTAGCGAACATTGTGTCGCCTCTATCTTGTGTGGTGTGAACCTCTTCAAACACA
>CM060329.1:30190494-30195494 GCA_030674155.1 Stramonita haemastoma | reverse complement strand
TACAGCTTTCTTTTACTTTTGTAACCTTGTTTCAACTTATTGTGTATCCAGGTTTCAATTTAGTTTGTAGTCAGGTTTCAACCTGTTTTGTGACCTTTGCAGACAGGTTTCAACCTATTTTGTAAGATTTGTTGTCAGGTTTCAACCTATTTTGTAAGATTTGTTGTCAGGTTTCAACCTATTTTGTAACATTTGTTGTCAGGTTTCAACCTGTTTTGTAATCTTTGTTGTCACGTTTCAATCTATTTTGTAACCTTTGTAGTCAGGTTTCAACCTATTTTGTAGCCTATATAGTCAGGTTTCAATCTATTTTGTAACCTTTGTAGTCAGGTTTCAACCTATTTTGTAGCCTTTGTAATCAGGTTTCAATCTATTTTGTAACCTTTGTAGTCAGGTTTCAACCTATTTTTTGCTGTCTTGTCTTCTGTGACGTCACTGTCCTGTTCTTCCCACGCCACTCATTTCAGTCTCCCTGCCACAGCCATACCCAGATTTGTTGTCTCATCCTCAGGGTCGGGAGTCCACAGGAAGCCCATCAATGTCGGGCTGCCTTGGGGCCACCTGCCAATGGGGCTCTGCACTTCTGCTGAGTCACTTTGGTGGTGTTCAGTGGTGCCTGTTCTGAGCTAACATACGCAGGACACCACCTACTAAGCCCCCTACTAACGACAGTATTAGCTCAGTCGCGAAGCCAGACTGTGTGAGTCACCCACCTGAGGTGGCGACCACCACAATGTCCCTCCAACGACCGTCCCCAGCGAACCTCCAACCCCAAAGGCTTTGACACAAGCTCACCACAGGCACAGAAGTGTATGGGCAAACCAAATCTGAGGTCACCATGAGACCAGAGCAACGGGGACCATCGAATCAGAGGCATTGCATGATAATCAATGGTAATGAGGATGATGTAATGATGCTGTTGTGAAAGTACATCCACTATAGGACTACTTGACAGGGTTGTACTCTACGCTTACTGTCATAATATATCCCGGCGTCAACCGGCCCGAGAGATACAGACACCTGCAGTGTTGGTCAGGTAATTTCAGCAACACTCTCAAATTCGCATCCGTAAAGTGGATGAAGCTCGACTGTGTGGTCCCAGTCTCCCCACTCAGCTCACAGCACACTCACTCTGGGTAGGAGCCGGCCGGAGTCCGAAAATTCCCTATGACTCTAATGGGATTCGAACCCGCGACCTTCCAGTCCGAAATTCAAGGCGCTTACCACTGCGCCATAGCGGTTGGTGGTTTCAACCTATTTTGTAGCTTTTGTAGTCAGGTTTCAACCTATTTTGTAGCCCTTGGTAGTCAGTTTTCAATCTATTTTGTAGCCTTGGTAGTCAGTTTTCAATCTATTTTGTAGCCTTTGTAGTCAGTTTTCAATCTATTTTGTAGCCTTGGTAGTCAGTTTTCAATCTATTTTGTAGCCTTGGTAGTCAGTTTTCAATCTATTTTGTAGCCTTTGCAGTCAGTTTTCAATCTATTTTGTAGCCTTTGCAGTCAGTTTTCAATCTATTTTATAGCCTTGGTAGTCAGTTTTCAATCTATTTTGTAGCCTTGGTAGTCAGTTTTCGGGTGGGGGGTATGGGTATTTGATACTGTACCCCTGTGGCAGGGTTGAGGTCTGGTGCTACAACGTCCCGCTCTCCCTAAGGAAAGTGAATGCGCAAAACATAGCCTCTCCTTTCCAGGTGTAGTGATCGCCGAGGGGGCCCCTGCCTGGAAACGGGCAGGTGGTCACTTGCAATGGCCTCTCCTACATTACTGTGCCCGTAGCAACACCTTCCCGTGGTGCCCCCTGTTCTCACTGAGCTTGCTACGTCATGGCGCGACCAAGTACCTGGCGGTATAACTGGGTCCGGGAGGAAAGCTGGCCCCCTTACGTGCGGCACGCATGGCCCACCGTCGTGTGGATACGCCCTGGTGCCCACGAACCAGCCTCCCAGCTATGGGCAAATAGCGAAGACTAAAATACCCTGCTGGCAGGCCTAAAGAACTGAGGGCTGGTGTATCCCTAATATATGGCTGGCTGAGCCTTCAACCACCAGTTGTAAATCTGCCTACGACCCGAGGACCTCGCTGTCACCGTCCAGCTTGCTGGGCCATGGCAGATGAACCGCGAGTTTAAAGGGTGGGAACGGTACTGCGCGCACTGTCTCTCACCTTAAAAATCCTATGCGCAGGCCCAAGGACAAGTCCACGTCCCCCCCCCCCCCCCTCATCCTCCCTTTTTCCTACTATCCCCAAGCCCTGTAGCGATGGGAAAGGGGCGAATGCGGCAGGTGAAAGATGTCACTGGAAGCCGCAGTTCCAATCCTGCATGCAGGCGATTCAGGAGTATGGGTCGTCTGATTGTTGACCTGAGGATGACAACATCACCCGGCAGCACCCTGAAAGACCAAGCAGCCCTCTTTAGGGATAGCACTGCTTGCTCCACACGGAGAGGGGCCTAGAAAAGGTGGCCTAACGAAAGCTCATCCTCATACCACCCAGTTGGCTAGCCGCGGTCAACGGGCATCTTTCCAAGCGGTCGAGCATCAACAAAGTCAAAATCAAGTGGCTCCACACCTGCCTTCAAAGTTGTGACAGGTCTCAAACTGGCGTGCTGGAACATCAGAACCATGCTAGATACAATAGATAGCAACCGTCCTGAACGACGCTCTCCTTTAGTTGCACACGAGCTCTCGCGACTAAATATCGACATCGCGGCTCTTAGTGAAGTCCGCTTCTCAGATGAAGGTAGTCTCAAAGAACACGGCGCCGGTTACACCTTATACTGGTCAGGCAAGCCCCAATCCGAACGACGCCTTTCAGGTGTAGGCTTCATGATCAAGAACACCATTGCCTCAAAGCTGGAGAACTTACCAACAGGTCATTCAGACCGTATCATCTCCGTGCGTCTGCCACTGGAGAACAAGCAGCACATCACTCTCTTCAGTGTGTATTCCCCGACTCTTCAAGCAGACCCTGCAGACAAGAACAAATTCTACTGTGACCTGCGCAGCCTGGTAAGAAACACCCCTGCAGACGACAAGGTCATTATCCTTGGGGATTTCAATGCTAGAGTTGGCCGAGATTCAGAAGCCTGGGAGGGAGTTCTGGGGAAACATGGAGTTGGGAATTGCAATGACAACGGGCGTCTCCTGCTAGAGTTCTGCACTGAACTGCAGTTAATCATCACTAACACAATCTTCCAGCAGAAGGACAGTCTAAAAACAACCTGGATGCATCCTCGGTCCAAACATTGGCACCTCATAGACTACGTCTTAGTGCGCCAGAAAGACCAAAGTGATGTCTTGCACACCAGAGTGATGCCCAGTGCAGAATGCCACACAGACCACCGCCTCGTGCGATGCAACCTCAGCCTTCACATCAAGCCAAAGTCAAAACGAGGAGGTACCCCCAGAAAGAAACTCCAGGTTGGCAGCCTCAAGTCCGCTGAAGTGAAAGCTGAGCTACAGTCCAACCTCCAGTCAAAGCTGGAAGTCGAGGACTGCCCCTCTGACCCCTGTCCAGAAACGCTCTGGACCCGCCTAAAAACTGCCATCCTGCAGACCTCTGCAGAGGTCTTGGGCTTTTCCACTAAGAAGAACAAGGACTGGTTCGACGAAAATGACCAAGAAATACAAGATCTGCTGGCGAAGAAGAGAAGTGCCCACCAGGCTCACCTTGCACAACCATCTTGTCCAGCAAAGAAAGCTGCCTTTCGTCTTACATGCAGCAACCTCCAGCGCCAGCTTAGAGTTATCCAAAACGAGTGGTGGACTAACCTCGCCCAGAAAACTCAGCTCTGCGCTGACACAGGTGACTACAGAGGCTTCTACGAAGCTTTGAAGGCAGTCTATGGACCCTCTCACCAAGTGTTGAGTCCTTTGCGCAGCACTGACGGCCAGGCACTCCTCACAGACAAGATGTCCATATTGAACCGCTGGGCTGAACACTTTCAAACCCTCTTCAGCGCTGATCGCACTGTTGATGACGCAGTGATCCAACAGATCCCACAGCAACCAGTGAAAGAAGAACTGGACGAAGCCCCAACCCTGGAAGAGGTAACTAAAGCCATAGAACAACTGAAGAGTGGGAAGGCTGCAGGCGTCGACGGTACTCCACCAGAATTATGGAAAAACGGGGGCAAACACTGCACTGCAAGCTCCATGAATTTTTTGTCTGCTGCTGGGAGCAGGGAAAGTTACCACAAAACCTTCGTGATGCAATCATAATCACCCTTTACAAAAACAAAGGGGAAAAATCAGATTGCTCCAACTACAGGGGGATAACTCTTCTCTCCATCGCTGGCAAAATCCTTGCAAGAGTTCTCCTCAACAGACTAGTACCTGCTGTTGCAGAACACCACCTCCCTGAGAGCCAGTGCGGCTTCAGAGCTAACAGGGGTACCACCGACATGGTCTTCGTGCTCAGACAACTTCAAGAAAAGTGCCGCGAACAGAACAAGGGACTGTACATCACCTTCGTTGATTTAACCAAGGCATTTGACACTGTGAGCAGGAAGGGCCTGTGGCAGATCATGGAGCGTCTTGGCTGTCCCCCAAAGTTTCTCAACATGGTGATCCAGCTACATGAAGACCAGCGTGGCCAGGTCAGAAACAGCAACGACCTCTCAGAGCCTTTCCCAATCACAAACGGGGTGAAGCAGGGCTGCGTTCTTGCACCAACCCTCTTCACTATCTTCTTCAGCATGATGCTTCAGCGGGCCACAGAAGATCTTGATGACGAAGACGGAGTTTTCATACGCTACCGCACAGATGGCAGCCTATTCAACCTGCGGCGTCTTCAGGCCCACACCAAAACCCTGGAGCAACAAATTCGAGAGCTACTTTTTGCTGATGATGCTGCCCTTGTAGCCCACACAGAAACCGCCCTGCAGCGTGTAACATCCTGTTTTGCAGAGGCAGCCCAGCTCTTCGGACTCGAAGTCAGCCTGAAGAAGACAGAGGTTCTCTACCAGCCCGCACCTCAGGTAGCGTACCACCCACCTCACAT
>CM060329.1:30177994-30185494 GCA_030674155.1 Stramonita haemastoma | reverse complement strand
AATGTTTGACGTTTGGTTTTTAATAACTGTCTATATTTTTTCCGTGCTGTAACATAAGTTAGTCTGTCTGTTTCGTCTTTCGTTTTTCTAAATACATTCAAGGCTCTTCTACTCTCTTTCTTACCCTGATGACACTCATCATCAAACCATCTTGATTTTTTACTCTTACAGGTATGTTGTCTTGTGAGCATACAACTGCCTGCATCCTTTAGGCATTGTGTAAATTGCTCCAGAGCATTATCTATGTCACTGTCAAGTAAATTTAAGGCACTAACAATTCTATTCTGCATGGTAAGGCTGTTAAGTGTTTCAATAAATTCTTCTTTTTTATCATCTTTCCATACACGTTTTTCCCTTACCCTATGTTCGTCTTTGTCTGTTTGTTCCACACTTTGTTTGGTCACATCAGTTTCCAAGTCAATCCTCATAACAACAGGCAGATGATCTGACTCTGTAATGCTTTTTATATCTACAGCTACATTATCTACAGATGCATACCATTCACAAGACATGATAAAATAGTCAACAGTGCTGGCTCCTGAAGGTGAAATGTATGTATATCCGTCATCAAAGGCATGTTCACACAGACCATTCAAAATTAAAAAGTCAAACATATTACATATCTCAAGCAGCTGATTGCCAAACACATTTCTTTGTTTATCTTGTGAATTTCTAAAATAAGCACTTGCAACATACACTGTTTTAAACTCCCAATCAAGTTCATCATCAGAAAAGGAAATATTTTCACATGCTGTTCTTGCATTCAAATCTCCAGTTAGTAAAACATAAAAATCATCATTCGAATCTTGCAAGTCCAATATGCACTGCTCTAGCATTTCCATACCATAGCCATTTTGGTGATGGTTCCAAAACATAGAATCATACGGAGGAATGTAAACACAGATAAGCAGTACATTTTTATTAGTATGTAATAGATCCTTTTGAATGTTAAGCACAACCATATTATCATATCTTACATCAACCTTTTCAACGTAGCAGGCATACTTCTTTCTCACCATAACAATCACTCCACCAGAATAACGGCCCTGATGTGACAGTTTCTTGGCCTTTGATGTAGATATAACAAAATCACTGAAAAGTGGTGATTCGAAATCAAAACTTATAAATGTTTCTGTTAAACATATGAAATCATGTAGCAAGAGAAAATTAACAAAATCATTATTTTCTAACTTTTGTAATAAGCCATTAACATTATAATTGACAAAATCAATATGTTGTGTATGTACATTATTTACAAGCATATTTGTCTGCTTTTCAATGGCTTTATTAACGCAGCCAAAAAGCTGTCTTTCATTAGTTTTAGATGGAGATGATCTTCCTGTGGCCCGGCCAATGTCCTATTTTTTGGAAACTGGGGCTCCCGATTGAGCAGGCTTTCTTTTGTCACGCGAGGCCACTCCACTCTCATGGGGATGTTCCCCCACTGAAACTCTCCTGAGAGAGTTCAGGATGCTTGATTGGCTCATCGACCTGCGTGATTCTACATGCGTGCTTTGTGCTCCTGCTTGTTTCTGAGAGGCAGCACGCCTGGTAGGCCTCGGCTGCCTCCCCTTTCCCGATGTCTGGGCGTTACACAGGCTTTCAGGTCCTGCCTTACCCTGCTCTGTTGCTTCCACCTCTCTCTGTGAGTCTGCTTCCTGACTATTGCCGAGGTCTGACTGCCTATGGACTGTTTTGCCATCATTACCTTTGCTTTTTACAAACAGTGAAACCTCATTGTCACCCTGGTTTTCTACACCCTCCACTCTGTCACTTTGGTCTGCAGCATCAGTCAGTCTGTCAACGTTATCTTCAGTCAGTTCTTTTGACTCATTAATCTTTGTTGTGTCTTGGTCAGAGTCTCTAATGTTTGGTCCATGTTCGTCAGGACCATGTTGGTGAGAGGTTTCCATGTCACACGTCACCTTTTCTTCAGTCTCGTCATCTGTAGTTTTGTCACCAGCAGTCTGTTCTTCATCCCTGAATGAGAGAGAAAAACTGCTATCTTTATCCCCAATTTCTTCCTCATTTCCATCATTTTCACACCTGTCTGTATGTTTCTGTGAGTCATTATGACTGCTATAACACTCCCCAGCAGCCCCATAGGTTGTGTGTACGTCGGATATTTGCATATTCTTGCGATGATCTTGACGACTAATTGTCCCACTCTCAGAGTTATGCCTTAATCTATCATGAGTTGCTCCAGTTCCTTTAAGGCATTGGTCTTTGAAAAACACAATCCGTTTGTGTTCAGGTGCTGGAAAGTTCTTTTCCTCCTCACTGTATACTTGAGGGGCTGGTATAACTGGTCTCTGATCAAAATTATGGAAATGTCTTTGTTGATTCTTGACATGAAAAGAGTCTCTGGAATTGGCTGAAACTCTGTATTCTGCATCATCACTCCTTGAGACAGTGTTCCCAGGTTTCTGTTGTGAGGCCCTGCCAGAGTAAGATTGCCACTGACGTCTGGCATTTGGTGGAGGAGCCTCAGACTTGTCTTCCCTTGATTGAAGTGGAGATGGCCTGTAGAGTCTGGCTGGCTGGCTCCTGCTAGAGTTTGCAGTTGACTGGTTGTTGAACCAGCTTCTGTCACGTCCTCTCTGCCTGCTGTGTTGGAGATGTGGCCAGTCTTCTGTTTGCTGAGCTGATCTTGCTGAACTCCGTTTCTCCTCAGGAAACCTTTGTCTTGGCTCTTGTCTGTCCCTGATCTGTAGTTTTCCATTATAGAAATAGGCGATTTTGCCCTGGCTGCGATAAAAGTCAATCAGCTCTTTTTGCCGTGAGGTGAGGTCAGAAGCAACACTAACCCCATTTTGTCTGAGGTCATCTCTAAGACATGAGTCTCCCAGTACAGCCATTTTGTCAGACCACCGAGTGAACTGCACCCGGATTGGTCGAGGTTCACTTCCTTGCTGCCGAGGTTTCCCCAGTCTAAATGCTTTTACAATATCATCTGGATGCCAGTAGGTTGCTGGGTTAAAGGAATTTAGAAGGTCTACAATGGTTTGGGTTGTAGAAGTCCTGTCCTCATGTCGATGTTCTTCTATATTAAAGAACACTCCATTGCAGGCTTTTGCATCTTGTTCGATCACTTCTAGGTTTCTTTCAAGCTTGTCCAGTCTATCAAGTATAGTGCGCCTGTTTTCCATGAGGTCTTCAATATTCTCTTTGTTTTCTTCTACCACTTCTTTTAACTCGCCCACATCTCTTGTAAGGTGTGATATGCTGTTGTCTAGTATTTTGAATTTCTCTTCAATAGTTGTTTTAATGCTGGCAGCATGATGTTGCAGTTCTTGCTGTATGTGAGCTAAACGCCAGTCCATAAACTGCAGCATATTTAATTGAGGGTGAGAAAAACTTTCCTGTGCCATTTTTCAGGTGCCTGTGCCTGTGTGTTTCCAGTAAACAATGCCAATGTCAGGCGCCTGTGCCTGTTTGTTTCCAGTTAGCAGTGCAAATGTCAATGACACAATATGTTGAAAAACACAAGGTAGATAACAAAATTCATGGCCAAATTCCGATAGAATATTTTGAAATCCAACCAGTGAATGTTCGTGTGCCTGTGTGTAAGGTGCACCACTACTTTCAAAACACACCCACGTGCAGCCCACACAGCAGTGGGGGAAAGTCAGCCACTCACATGAGCTCTGTTTACAAATACTGCGTCAATTGTTTATACAGTTTATCAACAAGGTTGAAAAAATATGAATTACTAACCAACTACTGATTTTCAGCCTGGTCCATTCTCTTCAAATGATGAAGTCACCAACAGCCCACATGTATGCAAAAAATCATAACCAACTATACCCTGTAGACTTGCAAAATTCACAAAGAACTGGAGGGAAAGCAACACACGTCCTCCTTCTACTTGCACCCACGAGCGAGCCGACCCGAGAGAGAGAGAGAGAGAGAGAAGAGAGAGAGAGAGAGAGAGAGAGAGAGAGAGAGAGAGAGAGAGAGAGAGAGAGTCCTCTAACCAAAAAGTCAATCAATACCCCTCAGTCAGTCATTCAGTTACCCATTTAACTACTTCGTCATTCATTTTCTGGTTGATGTGACTGATTTCAGATGGAGCACAGCGCATGGCGTACATCACAGTATACGTGGACAATGCCACCTGCTATGAGTTTCCTGCTGACACCAGTCAACTTCCTGAGAAAAATGAAGTTACTTGTGACAGTCTCTAACAGGCAGCACGGTGGCTTTACGGAAAAAGGAAATGAATTATACTGGGCAGATATTTTATCAATATCTGTGAAGTGCAAGTTTGGGGTAGGTTTGCCTTTTGTTTTTGTTTGTTATTTGGTTATTGTTATTGGTGGTGGTGGGGTGTTGCTGTGTTCCTTTCATTGTTGCTATTTTGTTGATGGGGATTTTTCGTTCTTTCGTTATTGTTATTGTTTCTTTTTTTCTTTCTATTTGTTTTCCCTTTGTTTTACTTTCCTTTAAATTCTGATTAGTATTCAAACCTGTGTGTTTGTGTGTGTCTTTATGCAGTACACAGTTTATAAATGAATGAATACACGTATTGCATTTGTATCTCGCTGATGATGTTTTATTGTCTGAGATGGTCATTGCTCTAGTCTCCAAACACAATGAAATAGTTAATACAAAGCGGCCTATTCTCTTCTGTGTAAGATAAATATAACCAAATCTAACGCTGTAGTACTTAGAACAGGTGGATATTGAGGGCTAGAAAGCACTTGACACACAATGGAGAGGTCATGCCAGTAGTTAACATATGTGACGCTCCACCACGGAAATGAGTCGCTTAGCACAAAACCCACTTTTCCGCTAGGAGCCTTTAAGGCTGTCAAGTTGGCAATTTTAGATTTTGATAATCATTAAAGCATAGCCTTATTCTACCTCATGATGAAATATCAATCATAATTTTGTCTCTTTGTGCCTTAAAACGTGTTTCAAAAATACCCAAGCCTTCATTCTGATCACCTATTAATGGTAAACTTGTGCTTTCTCATTTGTCATTTCCTACAGTCTATCATTTCAACTTGTAATAGCTTTTCATAGAATTGTCCGATTTTCAATCTGTTTTTTTGTATGTATAGCCATTTTATTGCAGTTTGATAACATGTCAATAACTAAAATTGACCTTTGGTGCAATGCTACCCATTTCGTGGTGGAGCGTCACATATAGTTCTATGCATATTAAGGAAATTATTTTCAAAATGGTTAGTTTTCTTTTGATCCTAAAGATCTCACAAGCAGAGCGACACGATCTGTGTCGTATATTATGCAGACTTTGTCAAGCCTGGGGAATCAGACTCTTGAAGCATTTCTCAATATATTGTTGTCACAGGTGCAACCAGTTGTACACTATAGTGCTGACATTTGGGTTATTGAAAACACTGAACGTTATTGTGAAAGAGTGCATCTGTTTGCTTCTAAGAATTTTTCTTTAGGATTATCACTTAAAATTTCAAATAATCTACTAAACGGTGTAACAAATAGATATCCGATATATATATATATATATATATACTATATATATATATTATATATATATATATATATATATATATATATATATATATATATATATTATATATATATATATTATTATTACATGGAATTTGTATAGCGCTATCTCTTGTAAGAACAAATCAAAGCGCTTGCATTTGACCTACAGAGCCACAGATCATGCTGCCACCAGGCGCAAAGATCAACGACGAACAACGATGATCAACTGTTGTTGTCTTGTTGCTGCTGTACACTTTAGAGCGCAAAGCCTGGGCTTTGCCATATACCTACAGCCCCGAGCCACTCTGGGACTCCAACTCCCCGATTTTTCCTCAGGGATGGTGTCTAAACACGACACCTGTGTGCATGCTGGTTTGTTATAATTTTGTCATCCGCTCCTACCGGCACACGATGGCCTACTCTTCCGAAAGGTGGAACGGGGTTTTAACGTGTGCGCAAGATGTTCTGCGTGCATTCGCACACGGGGCCTCGGTTTCGAGTCTCATCCGAATGACTTTGACATTCAGTTCGATTTTTTCGTCAAACTGGGAAGAAAGGGCGACGCTGGGTACGAACCCAGAAACTCACGATTTACATATTGGCAGGCGAACGTCTTAACCATTCTGCCACCGTCCTTCCAATATATATATATATATATATATATATATATATATATATATATAATATATATATATATATATATATATATATATATATATATATATATTATAATAATAATGATAGTAATATTCTGTGGTTAGATGTATTCGTTGTTTGCTAAAAGTAACGCGAATGAATCAAGAAAGGATGCCAAAGAAAGCTTATAACATGCTGTAAGATTTAGAGCTAGGGGCAGGGTCAGTTGGGTGGCGAAACTTAAAACAAAGCTGTGTGAGTGTGGGTTTGTATTGGTTTGGCTACATCAAGGAGTTGGGGATGTTTCAGAATTCATGTGTATGCTATATATACGATTGGTTGACTGTCACTGGCAAGAGTGGAATCCACATGTTCAGAGTAGTGACACAGATTTGACATGTATTTATAAGCATATTGATATTTCTCATTCTTCTCCACTCTATTTGCCAGTTAAAATGGACAGACTCAAACTGAGAAATGGCAAAATTGAGATTTGGACACTTAGATACTTCCTTCTATAATTATAGTTACAGGAGGCATAACATTAGTGGTTTAGAGTGTCCACTACGTAAACGTGCACCATAAAATGAAGTAGGCTATACTTTGTACTTTGCACTTAACTCCCTTCCTTTAATTGACCTGTGAGACGGCATAATGCCCAGAAAACATCATAACCAACCTCTATGTTTAAACTTGTTTTACTGATGACATCCCGTCACAAAGAAACTGTCATACATTTCGCAATAATGGATTTGTACCAAGCATTCAATTCAAAATTAGAATCCTTGGCTGGACGTGGTGGCAAATTTAACTGCTTTATGTTGTATTCATTCTTCCTTTATGTTTTAGTGTGTATGCATTATGCTTTGCAACTTGATTGTATGTTCACGATTCCCCCTCATAAGGGGCTAGGGCTTTCTTTGAACAACTTTCCCAAATCTCTCTCTCTCTCTCTCTCTCTCTCTCTCTCTCTCTCTCTCTCTCTCTCTCTCTCTCTCTCTCTCTCTCTCTCTCTCTCTCTCTCTCTCTCTCTCTCTCTATTTTGTAGGTGATAGTGACTTTATTTTTCTTTTGTTTTGTTTTTGTTGTTGGTTTTTGATTTTGTTTTGCTATTCCCTTATCAGGACAAGGGCCGGGTGAAAAAAGTATGTAAATACTTACTCTGTTACCCTTAAAAAGTAAAAATCATTTATTCATTCATTCATTCATTCATTCATTCATTCATTCTCTCTCTCTCTCTCTGCAAAGAGACACATATGCGTACCCATTACCCCAAAAAACCAAACATATTCAATGATGTTCAAGAGGAGTATATGAAGTCAGCTTTTAACTTCTTGTGATTTATATCATTGCAAAATCACATAAGTGTCTTCTTTATGAACAAGT
>CM060329.1:30170494-30175494 GCA_030674155.1 Stramonita haemastoma | reverse complement strand
GTAATGGATATGGTTATTTATACACGAAGTACAGTCTTTCTTTTCCTGTTGTCCTTGACTGTTAGGCTGTACCAGTGGTACCTATGGACAGAACTGCGCCAGTACCTGTGGTAACTGCAGTGGTGACGGTGTGTGCAACAAAGTGACCGGTACATGTCCTAACGGCTGTCAGCCTGGCTTTGATCCTTCTGAACTTCTCTGCAAAATATGTAAGTATTTTGATTTGGTCATTGACTTTTTGGATTCATTCACTTGTTTTTGATAGAATCACCAAAACAGATGTGCAAAAAACCCTCACAAAATATCACAATGGCCATTGAACAATTCTCAGAGAGGAAACTACATAAAGTATTGTTGGAATAAGGAATTGGAACTTGAGATGGAGAGGTAAGTAGGTGAATATGAGTATGTGGGTTCTGTGCAGTGTGTGTGTGTTAAAGGGATGAAGGATGGGTTGGGGGTGTATGCATGCGTTGCTGCTTTCTTTTTGTGTGTGATTACTTTTTTGGTTTGGTTTGATTTAAAGGTATGTTTCTTGTTGCCTCATCCTGTTGTGATGTTCCTGCCCTGCTGTTCCTACTCTGCTCATTCAACCTCTCCACCCCAGCCATACCCACATTCCTTCTGTCACATGCTCCAGGTCAGAAGTCTACAGACAGCTGATCAATATCAGGCAGACATGGGACTACATGCTGAGGGAACCCTATACTGCTGCTGTGTCACTTTGTAGTGCCTGTTCTGAGATAACATGCAGGACATCACCTACTAAACCCCTTACTGAAGACAATAATAACTTAGTCATGGAGTCAGACTGAGTGACATGCCTACCCATGGTGGTGACAAGCACAATGTCCCTCAAATATTTTTTATGAACCCCACACACTAAAGGCTTTGACACAATCTCACCACAGGCTCAAAAGTCGCATAGCAAATCAGAACAGTGGTCATTATGAGACCTGAGAAGCTGTGGCCACCAAATCAGTGACATCTTTCTTTTCTTGTATGATGATCAATGGTACTGATGCTGCTGCTGCTGATGAAATGATGCTGTTATGGAAGTGCTTGTGTTTTGAGTCTTCTTGACAGTGTTGTACTCTACTCTTCCTTTCTTGGTGCATTACGGCCCAAGAGATACAGACACCTGCTGTGTTGCTCAGGTAATTTAAGCAAAGCTCTCAAAATTGCATTGGTAAAGTTAATAAAGCTCACCTGTGTGATCCCATTCTTCCGAATGAGCCCATAGCAAACTCACTCCAGGTAAGATCCAGCCCAAGTCAGAAAAATCCCTATACTACAGGCAGGACACAAATCTTCAACCTTCCCACCTGTAAGGCAAAGTGCTAATGGCTATGCCAAGAGACAAACAGACAGTAAAAGAGACAAATACTAATGGTTTTTTTCCCTGATAACTAGCCTGTACTAGCGGCACATATGGACAGAACTGCGCCAGTACCTGTGGTAACTGCAGTGGTGACGGTGTGTGCAACACAGTGACCGGTACATGTCCTGTGGCTGTCAGCCTGGCTTTGATCCTTCTGACCATCTCTGCAATCAACGTGAGTATTCCGAAAAAGACAAATGACAGAAAAATGGTATTAATGATGAAAATGCTTTACTAAATAGTTTAAAATGCACGTGAAAAAAATCTTGACCAGGATGATCAACTTTTTTGAAGGAAATTATTCTTAATGGAGACCAGAAACATTTGAGCAGGTTAGCAAAATGAAGAAAGGAAACATGAATAAAATTTTAAAAAAGAAGAAAGGAATGATCAGACTCATGCTCAGGCTCAGGCTTGGGTTCAGGTACACAGTGACTGTATTCCATTTAGGCAATATAACTAAAGGCTATAATCCATCAGGCATGCTTATGTATGTGTATTCACACACACACACACACACACACACACACACACACACACACACACACACACACACACACACACACACACACACACACACACACACACACTCACACACACACACACACACACACTATGTTTGTGCATGTGCACACGCATATTCATGCGTGTGTGTATGTACTTGCACATATAAACACTACAGCAATATGTTTGGGTTTGTAAAACAAGAATTTTACCACGTTTTGTCTTTCACTCAGGTTGTGCAAATGGCTCTTATGGACAGAACTGTGCCAGTACCTGTGGTGGCTGCAGTGGTGACAGTGTGTGCAACAAAGTGAATGGTACATGTCCTGCTGGCTGTCAGCTTGGCTTTTATCATAATGACACTCGTTGCAAAACATGTAAGTATTTTGATTTGTTCAGTGACTGTTTAGATTCATTCACTTGGTTTTGGTAGAATTACAAAAAGATTTTAGTTTTTGGCTTTTACAATTAATGAATTTTGATAACATTTAAGAGTAATTGTATGTGATATGCAAAAAAATTGCAAAATATGAGAACAACTTTTCAAAAATTCTCAGAGAAAAAATTATATAAAGTATTGCTAGAATAAGGAATTGAAACTTGAGATGGAGAGATAAGTAGGTTAATATGACTTTGTGGGTTTTGTGATGTGTGTGCATGTTACAGGGATGAAGGATGGGTTGGGGGTGATGTGTGCATGCCTTGCTGCTTTCTTTTTGTGTGTGATTGCTTTTTTTGTATGGTTTGACTTAAAGGCATGCTTCTTACTGCTGTCCTTGTGTAATGTTCCTGTCCTGCTGTTCCTACTCCACTCATTCAACCTCTCCACCCCAGCCATACCCACATTCCTTCTGTCACATCCTCAGGTCAGAAGTTTACAGGCAGCTTATCAATGTCAGACCACCATGGTATTACTTGCCAGGGGAATTCCACACTGCTGCTGTGTCACTTTGTAGTGCCTGTTCTGAGCTAACATGCAGGAAATCACCTACTAAACCCCTACTGATGGCAATAATAACTTAGTTATGGAGTCAGACTGAGTGACATGCCTACTCAGAGTGGTGACAAGCACAATATCCCTCAAATATTTTTTCTATGAACCCCACACACTAAAGTCTTTGACACAATCTCACCACAGGCTCAAAAGTTGCATAGCAAATCAATATGGTGGTCATTATGAGAACCAAGCAACTGGAGCCACCAGATCAGTGACATCTTTCTTTTCTTGTATGATGATCAATGGTAATGATGCTGCTGCTGTTGATGAAATTATGCTGCCATGGAAGTGCTTGTGTTGTGAGTCTTCTTGACAGTGTTGTAGTATACTCTTCCTTACAGCCCAAGAGATACACACACCTGTTGTGTTGTTCAGGTAATTTGAGCAAAGCTCTCAAAATTGCATCCATAAAGTTAATGAAGCCCAACTGTGTGGTTCTATTCTCCCAATGAACCCATGGGAAACTTACACTTGGTAGGATCCAGCCCAGACCAAGTAAAAACAATCCCTACAACTACATGACTCAAATCTGCAACCTTCTTGCCTGTAACCCAAAGCACTAATCACCATGCCAAGAGATAAACAGACAGATAGTCAGAGAGACAAATACTAATGTGTTTTTTTTCTGACAACTAGCCTGTACTAGTGGCACATATGGAAAGAACTGCCAGTACCTGTGGTGACTGCAGTGGTGACGGTGTGTGCAACAAAGTGACCGGTACATGTCCTGACGGCTGTCAGCCTGGCTTTGATCCTTCTGAACTTCTCTGCAAACAACGTGAGTATTCAGAAAAGGACAAATGACACAGGATCAAGGTATCAATGATGTAAATGCTTTACAAAACAGCTTAAAATGCACGTGGAAAAAACAAATAGGTAGATCTTTTTTTCTGAAGAAAATGATTGTTAATGATAGTAACAGAGACATTTGAGCAGGTTAGCAAAATGAAGACAGAAAATGCAAAAGAAAGAAGAAAGAAATGACCAGGGTTCAGAATCAGGCTCCAGTTCAGGCTTGAGTTCAGGGACACAGTGACTGTATTCTGTCTAGGCAATATAACTAAAGGCCATATCCATCAGGCTATGATTATATATGTGTATTCACACACACACACCCACACACACACACACACACACACACACACACACACACACACACACACACACACACACACACACACACACACAGAGTATGTGTATATTTGTGCACACGCATATGCATGCATGTATGTCTGTACTTGCACACATAAACACTCCAGCATTAAGTTGGAGTTTGTAAAACAAGAATTTTATCACGTGTTCTTTTTCACTCAGCTTGTGCTAATGGCACATACGGACAGAACTGTGCCAGTACCTGTGGTAACTGCAGTGGTGACGGCGTGTGCCACAAAGTTACGGGTACATGTCCTGACGGCTGTCAGCCTGGCTTTGATCCTTCTGACCTTCTCTGCAAACAACGTGAGTTGATGAGTAAGTTGCTTCTGGGAATAAAGAGAGGCTTTGTTTGTCCCTTAGCTATAGCTCAAGGTTTACCAATGGTGAGATTTTTGCGTTTGTTACTGCTTTTGCTCTCCAAATCAAGGTAGCCATTTTTCATCTTCAGGAAATTTTGTTTTAGAATATGGGATTTGAGAAAAAGCCTTTTAAGATCCTTGTGTGCAGAATTCAGGTGTCTAATTGAAATTCTCTTTTTTTCCCTTTTTTTCTACTATACTAGTGCTGCTGCTGTTGCTGCTGCTACTTCTGTGTAATCTTCTTCCTTTCTCTTTGTTGTTGTTCTTCTATTTTTAGGACAGAAAAAAGACAGACAGAAACAGAAGAAGAAGCGAAGACAGAAGGAAAAAAGAAAGAAGGGGAGAGAGAGAGAGAGAGAGAGAGAGAAGAGAGAAGAGAGAAGAGAGAGAGAGAGAGAGAGGAGGAGAGAGAGAGAGAAGAGAGAGAGAGAGAGAAAAAAGAAGAGGGGAAAAGAGAGGGGGTGGTGTGATGATTTTTTTCCCTTTTCTTTTATTTCTTCAGAAAAGGGGGAGATGATGACAACAACTTGGGCCTAATAGCTGGAGCCACTGTGGGTGGAATAGTCTCACATCGTCTCATCCTATCATTTTCCTCTTTTTCAGG
>CM060329.1:30168254-30170394 GCA_030674155.1 Stramonita haemastoma | reverse complement strand
GGCATAAAAAAAAAATTTTAAATACTGTTTTAACCCCCGACTCTCTTGTAATCCCATTTTTCCATAAAAACAAAGGTCCCAAACCCTTTTAAGTTTTTTGGGATCTTTAAAAACAAATTAGGTGTTACATTTAAAAGGAAGTTTTGAAATTTTTTAGTTGTGGGTCTATCAAGTGGGGGCCGGGAAGCCAGTGGCCCAGACCACATAGGAAAGGGGGAAACCCCTTTAATTTTACCTTTAAATTCACTTATCCAGCTTTACCCCTTGGGGGGTCCACGGGTTTTTAGGGGTTCCGGACTAAATTCATCCCCCCCCCAAAAAATCCCCGGGATATTGAAAGTACACACTGGATGAGAAGTTTTTGAGTGTGACTTTTTCAAATACTCACCATTCCACAGCCCAGTACAGAGAGGCTCACTGCGGCCTTCGGGCCCCTTAGGATGTAACACAAAAATCTGGGTATGGCTGGGGTGGAGGGGCTGAAATAAGGGGTGCAGAAAAGGGGGAAGGAATTTCAAAAAAAATTTGGGGCACACTCCCCCCTCCCCCAAACAAAAAAAAAACCCCCCCCAAAAAGCACCTCACATGTAGACAACCAGACTCCAAAAACAGAGGACTTTTGTTCTCTTTTAAAGAAAGCACGGGTTGTTATGCTGAACTTGTCTTTCCCTGAAGACAATCTCAACATAAACATTGACGACATAACAACACTTCATTGTAGGCCTCAGCCCTTTGCTTATGTCAACAACTGACAAAGCTTTTGTCATGGGGCACATATTGAAGTTTATGAGCTGCTCTGTTTAAAAAACTAAAAACAACACTGCATGCAGAAAAACGATCCATCAAGAAACCAGAGATACTTACGGCAAACTCTGTCGGCAGCTGTCCTGAAGCAAGTCTGTCGACCAAGTAACTCTGCACTGTGTCCAACTCCGGCTGAGTGGCATTGAAAGAGGCGTACACTTCCTCTGAATTCAGATACATGTCATCCAATGAACGGTCCTCTTCAGTCAGGTCGTAATCAGTGGTCTCATCAGCCTGATCATGTCGGGTAGTGTCAGCGATGTTTCAATGGTGTCCTGAGATGCACGTGATGTTGAGGCAGGGGCTTGGACGTTAGCATAATAATGAGATGCGTCATCTGCCATGTCCACCTGTCTGGCTTCATTCATGGGTTTGACTGCGATGGTAGGTTTGGTACGGGTTTTGGGTGCTTTCCTGTCTGTAAAAAGATGAAAACGGAAAGAGCATACAAAAGACATTTGTTTTTGGATGGAAAAATTGGGTACATCTGTTGAGATTGCACTCGGCTTACACAATTTTGCATAGCAACCCAGCAGCATTTCCGCAATACTTTTACAAATTTCAGCTCTGCTTCAGAATATTTGCTGATAGATAAAAATCAAAGGAAGGTAATAAAGAAGTTATTGAATGAGATCTGAGATGGTTGGAATGACTTTAAATTTTTTTAATATATTTAGATTTGGAGTTCAAAAAAGAAAGCTTTCAATATCTATTTAGATACTTGCAAAGGCTCTTAAGTTAGAGATGATAGGAAATAACAAAAGCTACGTCTCTGTTGTTTCGTGTCATTATTGAGCAAAGAGAAATTTTGATATTCTGAAGTCATTTCTATGGGTACTCAGCTTCTCTAAAAGTTGTTCACAACGTTATCGCAGACCCTACTAGACATCTTTTCCGAAGGAAAAATATATTTCATAGATGTGACATTTGAAAGTCTATCATACACATGCAGGCATAGAACTATAAAATGGTAAAGTGCATTTACTTTTATTACACAAAAGCACAAAAAAACCCAACTAGAAAGACAAGCAAAAGATTTCCTGGCTGTGATGTAATCAAAATTTTGATAAACAAAAACAAGTCTACAAAAGAGTTTGGTGTCATTACATTAAACCTGGCGTGACACACACTGTCTGAAACTTTTTTCTTCTGTGATTTTGAGGGTTTTGTTTTCTTGCAAGAGTTCCAAGGTTCAGTAATGGTGTCATTTTGTGCATGTGACCATTTTCGCCCACCATGAAGGTAGCTGTATTCCGACTTTTGAGTTTGGGTCTTTGCAAAAGTTATTATGCTGACTCCATGACCCTGGCTAAAAGCTGTTAGTTATGGACGGAAG
>CM060329.1:30148254-30165754 GCA_030674155.1 Stramonita haemastoma | reverse complement strand
ATCCCCTTTCATTCCCCACCTTTTAAGAATAAGAAAACTTCAACCAGTTTGCTCTAAAATATAAAACATACAAGCACAAAAATATTTTTTCCTGCAACAAGGAGGGCAAAAGATAAAAAAGAACAACAACAAAGAGAAAGGAAGAAGATTACAAAGAAGTAGCAGCAGCAACAGCAGCAGCATTAGTATAGTAGAAAAAAAGAAAGAGAAAAAAAGAGAATTTCAATTAGACACCTGAATTCTGCACACAAGGATCCTAAAAGGCTTTTTCTCAAATCCCATATTCTAAAACAAAATTTCCCTGAAGATGAAAAATGGCTACCTTGATTTGGAGAGCAAAAGCAGTAACAAACGCAAAAATCTCACCATTGGTAAACCTTGAGCTCTAGCCAAGGGACAAACAAAGCCTCTCTTTATTCCCAGAAGCAACTTACTCATCAACTCACGTTGTTTGCAGAGATGATCAGAAGGATCAAAGCCAGGCTGACAGCCGTCAGGACATATACCGGTCACTTTGTTGCACACACCGTCACCACTGCAGTGACCACAGATACCGGCGCAGTTCTGTCCATAAGTGCTATTAGCACAAGCTGAGTGAAAAAGAAAACGTGATAAAATTATTGTTTTACAAACCACAACTTAATGCTGGAGTGTTTATGTGTGTAAGTACAGACATACATGCATGCATATGCATGTGCACAAATATACACATACAGTCTGTGTGTGTGTGTGTGTGTGTGTGTGTGGGGTGTGTGTGTGTGTGTGTGTGTGTGTGTGTGTGTGTGTGTGTGTGTGTGTGTGTGTGTGTGTGAATACACATATATAATCATGCCTGATGGATATGGCCTTTAGTTATATTGCCTAGACAGAATACAGTCACTGTGTCCCTGAACCCAAGCCTAAACTGGAGCCTGATTCTGAACCTGGTCATTTCTTTCTTCTTTCTTTTGCATTTTCTGTCTTCATTTTGCTAACCTGCTCAAATGTCTCTGTTACTATCATTAACAATCATTTTCTTCAGAAAAAAAGATCTACCTATTTGTTTTTTTCCATGTGCATTTTAAGCTGTTTTGTAAAGCATTTACATCATTGATACCTTGATCCTGTGTCATTTGTCCTTTTCTGAATACTCACGTTGCTTGCAGAGGTCAGAAGGATCAAAGCCAGGCTGACAGCCGTCAGGACATGTACCGGTCATTTTGTTGCACACACCATCACCACTGCAGTGACCACAGGTACTGGCGCAGTTCTGTCCATATGTGCCGCTAGTACAGGCTAGTTGTCAGAAAAAAAAACAACATTAGTATTTGTTTCCCTGACTCTCTGTTTATCTCTTGGCATGGTGATTAGCACTTTGAGTTACAGGCAGGAAGGTTGCAAATTTGAGACCTGTAGTCATAGGGATTTTTTTTTTACTTGGGCTGGGCTGGATCCTACCAAGTGTAAGTTTCCCATGGGTTCATTGGGAGGAATAGAACCACACAGTTGGGCTTCATTAACTTTATGGATGCAATTTTGAGAGCTTTGCTCAAATTACCTGAGCAACACAACAGGTGTCTGTATCTCTTGGGCTGTAAGGAAGAGTATACTACAACACTGTCAAGAAGACTCACAACACAAGCACTTCCATGGCAGCATAATTTCATCAGCAGCAGCATCATCATTACCATTGATCATCATACAAGAAAAGAAAGATGTCACTGATCTGGTGGCTCCAGTTGTTTGGTTCTCATAATGACCACCGTATTGATTTGCTATGCAACTTTTGAGCCTGTGGTGAGATTGTGTCAAAGCCTTTAGTGTGTGCGGTTCATAGAAAAAAATATTTGAGGGATATTGTGCTTGTCACCACCCTGAGTAGGCATGTCACTCAGTCTGACTCCATGACTAAGTTATTTTTGTCATCAGTAGGGGGTTTAGTAGGTGAATTCCTGCATGTTAGCTCAGAACAGGCACTACAAAGTGATACAGCAGCAGTGTGGAATTCCCCTGGCAAGTAATACCATGGTGGTCTGACAGTCTGACCTGGAGCATGTGACAGAAGGAATGTGGGTATGGCTGGGGTGGAGAGGTTGAATGAGTGGAGTAGGAAGAGCAGGACAGGAACATTACACAAGGACAAGGCAGCAAGAAACATACCTTTAAGTCAAACCATACCAAAAAAAGCAAAAACACAAAAAGAAAGCAGCAACGCATGCACACATCACCCCCAACCCATCCTTCATCCCTGTAACATGCACACACAGCACAAAACCCACAAAGTCATATTCACCTACTTATCTCTCCATCTCAAGTTCCAATTCCTTATTCTAGCAATACTTTATATAATTTCTTCTCTGAGAATTTTTGAAAACCTGTTCTCATATTTTTCAATTTTTTTGCACATCACATACAATAACTCTTAAATGTTATCAAAATTCATTAATTGTAAAAGCCAAAAACTAAAATCCTTTTGTGATTCTACCAAAACCAAGTGAATGAATCTAAACAGTCACTGAACAAATCACAATACTTACATGTTTTGCAACGAGTGTCATTATGATAAAAGCCAGGCTGACAGCCGTCAGGACATGTACCGGTCACTTTGTTGCACACACCGTCACCACTGCAGTGACCACAGGTACTGGCGCAGTTCTGTCCATAAGTGCCATTTGCACAACCTGAGTGAAAGACAAAACGTGGTAAAATTCTTGTTTTACAAGCCCGAACTTATTGCTGTAGTGTTTATATATGCAAGTATATACACACACGCATGAATATGCGTGTGCACATGCACACACATAGTGTGTGTTTGTGTCAAAGTCAAAGTCAAAGTCAAACTTTTATTTCCAGATGGTACATTGAGTAAGCAGTGCAATTGCTTTTCTTCATCAAGCCATCCATCTAAAAAATAAAATAGAATTTAAAAATGTAAAAAAAAATATTTTAAAGGAGAAAAATAAAAAGAGAGAAAATCATATTTGAACAAGGAAAAACTTAAAGAAGATATGTGGTACAAATGAAAAGATTAAAAATGAACTTGAAAAATATTCACACCAAAAGAAGAAACTACATACTCACACACACAAACACACACACACACCGACACACACACACACAACACACACACACACACACACACACACACACACACACACACACACACACACACACACAAACACACACACACAAACTCACACATATGTATGTATGTATGTATGCATATATATATATAATATATATATATATATATATATATATATATATATATATTATAATATATATATATATATATATATATATATATATATATATATATATATATATATACCACACGCACACAAGGAAAATAATGCATGATTCCTTAAAAATCGTTTTACACACACACAATACAAACCTATATCAATTCCCTCCTCCAAAACAAGTACGGTGCATACAAAGAAAAACAATACATTACAAAGCAATGGATTCGAAGCAGAAAGGAAAGACAGTCACATTAATTTCCTTCCTTTTTCTCAGTCCTTCACTCCCAAACACTTGTGTTTATAGATTTACACTAAAACATGTCAGTGTTCTATCAAATAAGTGCATTCAGGTACATAAAAAAAAAAATCGCAACTAACTTGAGCACCAGCTCATCAATTGTATAATTAAAAAATCAATCAATAATTTTTTTTAATTAAGAAAAAATGATTAAAAAAAATAATAATAATAATAAATAATATATATATATATATATACATATATATATATATATATATATATATATATATATATATATATATATATATATATATATATATATATATATATATATATATATATATAACAAACAGACAAACAAACAAAAAAACAGGAAATAATCCCACAAAAAGCACATGTAAAGATCAACATTTCCTATAACTAAATATCTCATGTACTGTATCAACACACACACACACACACACACACACACACACACACACACACACACACACACACACACACACACACACACACACACACACACACACACACACCACCACCACCACCACACCACACCACACACACACACACACACACCAGAACAAACATCCAAACCAAAGAGTAATGAAACAGATAAAATCAGGCAACCCCCCCCCCCCTATAAAATGTTAAAGCCCAACCAAACAACATCAGCATCAACAACAACAATAACCACACACCAACTCACTCACACACACACACACACACACACACACACACACACACACACACACACACACACACACACACACACACACACACACACACACACAATCACATAGCAAAATCAACCATCAAGGTCTAATATCTTATCAAGTCATCAGCAAATTAGTATCCCTTAAAAGTAACATCAAGAGATGAATATAAATGACCATATAAACTGTGGTCATACCATATTTGTAATGATAACAATGACTATCAGTGATACATTCATCTCTCTGTCCCTCGCACACATGCTACATGTAACATTTTTAATTCAGTTGTAACACTAAGCCACAATACAAGTACGTTGGAATGAAACTGTAAAGAATGATGTTACATCACAAGCAAATGTACACGTTTACAAGTCTTGTTCTATACATTTATCTATGAAATATTTTTTTTAGATGTGCTTTAAAATTATCTTTGTTTTTGATACATTTCAAATTTTTTGGTAGCTTATTACATAGGTCGCTACCTGAATATAGAAGGCTTGATTTATATAGATTATTTCTGGGTCTTGGAAATGTCAGCAAATGGTTGTGTCTGTGTTGATTGATTTTGAAAGTATTGGTAATCTTGGGAGGTGCAGTTTGGTTAACAACTTTTTGCATAAACATGGCTTTATTGAAGGAAAGTCTGTTTCGAAAAGTCAGGATGTTTATATTCTTATAATCCTCAACTGTCAGGGTACTTGATTATAACAGGACAAGTTTTACTGCTCTTATATATAAACGAGCAATGTGTGTGTGTGTGTGTGTGTGTGTGTGTGTGTGTGTGTGTGTGTGTGTGTGTGTGTGTGTGTGTGTGTGTGTGTGTGTGTGTGTGTGGGTGAATACACATACATAAGCATGCCTGATGGATTATAGCCTTTACTTATATGGCCTAAATGGAATACAGTCACGGTGTACCTGAACCCAATCCTGAGCCTGAGTCTGAGCCTGATCATTCCTTTCTTTCTTTCTTTTTTTTTTATTAATGTTTTCTTTCTTCATTTTGCTAACCTACTCAAATGTTTCTGTGTCACCATTAAGAATCATTTCCTTCAGAAAAGTTGATCTTCCTGTCAAGATTTTATTCACGTGCATATGTAACTGTTTAGTAAAGCATTTTAATCATTAATACCTTTTTTCTATGTCATTTGTCCTTTTCTGAATACTCACGTTTGCAGAGATGGTCAGAAGGATCAAAGCCAGGCTGACAGCCGTCAGGACATGTACCAGTCACTTTCTTGCACACACCATCACCACTGCAGTGACCCCAGGTACTGGCGCAATTCTGTCCATATGTGCCCCTAGTACAGGCTAGTTGTCAGAAAAAAAAACACATTAGTATTTGTCTCTCTGACTCTCTGTCTATCTCTTGGCATGGTGATTAGCACTTTGGGTTACAAGCAGGAAGGTTGCAGATTTGACTCCTGTAGTTGTAGGGATTTTTGTTTTACTTGGGCTGGGCTGGATCTTACCAAGTGTAAGTTTCCCATGGGTTCATTGGGAGGAATAGAACCACACAGTTGGGCTTCATTAACTTTATGGATGCAATTTTGAGAGCTTTGCTCAAATTACCTGAGCAACACAACAGGTGTCTGTATCTCTTGGGCTGTAAGGAAGAGTATACTACAACACTGTCAAGAAGACTCACAACACAAGCACTTCCATGGCAGCATAATTTCATCAGCAGCAGCATCATCATTACCATTGATCATCATACAAGAAAAGAAAGATGTCACTGATCTGGTGGCTCCAGTTGTTTGGTTCTCATAATGACCACCATATTGATTTGCTATGTAACTTTTGAGCCTGTGGTGAGGTTGTGTCAAAGCCTTTAGTGTGTGCGGTTCATAGAAAAAATATTTGAGGGATATTGTGCTTGTCACCACCCTGAGTAGGCATGTCACTCAGTCTGGCTCCATGACTAAGTTATTATTGTCATCAGTAGGGGGTTTAGTAGGTGAATTCCTGCATGTTAGCTTAGAACAGGCACTACAAAGTGACACAGCAGCAGTGTGGAATTCCCCTGGCAAGTAATACCATGGTGGTCTGACAGTCTGACCTGGAGCATGTGACAGAAGGAATGTGGGCATTGCTGGGATGGAGAGGTTGAATGAGTGGAGTAGGAAGAGCAGGACAGGAACATTACACAAGGACAAGGCAGCAAGAAACATACCTTTAAGTCAAACCATACCAAAAAGAGCAAAAACACAAAAAGAAAGCAGCAACGCATGCACACATCACCCCCAACCCATCCTTCATCCCTGTAACATGCACACACAGCACAAAACCCACAAAGTCATATTCACCTACTTATCTCTCCATCTCAAGTTCCAATTCCTTATTCTAGCAATACTTTATATAATTTCTTCTCTGAGAATTTTTGAAAACCTGTTCTCATATTTTTCAATTTTTTTGCACATCACATACAATAACTCTTAAATGTTATCAAAATTCATTAATTGTAAAAGCCAAAAACTAAAATCTTTTTGTGATTCTACCAAAACCAAGTGAATGAATCTAAACAGTCACTGAACAAATCACAATACTTACATGTTTTGCAACGAGTGTCATTATGATAAAAGCCAGGCTGACAGCCGTCAGGACATGTACCGGTCACTTTGTTGCACATACCGTCACCACTGCAGTTACCACAGGTACTGGCGCAGTTCTGTCCGTAAGTGCCATTTGTACAACCTGAGTGAAAGACAAAACATGTAAAATTCTTGTTTTACAAACCCGAACTTATTGCTGTAGTGTTTATATATGCAAGTACATACACACACGCATGAATATGCGTGTGCACATGCACACACACATAGTGTGTGTGTGTGTGTGTGTGTGTGTGTGTGTGTGTGTGTGTGTGTGTGTGTGTGTGTGTGTGTGTGTTTGTGAATACACATACATAAGCATGCCTGATGGATTATAGCCTTTACTTATATGGCCTAAATGGAATACAGTCACGGTGTACCTGAATCCAATCATGAGCCTGAGTCTGAGCCTGATCATTCCTTCTTTTTTTATTTTTTTTATTCATGTTTTCTTTCTTCATTTTGCTAACCTACTCAAATGTTTCTGTGTCTCCATTAAGAATCATTTCCTTCAGAAAAGTTGATCTTCCTGTCAAGATTTTATTCACGTGCATATTTAACTGTTTAGTAAAGCATTTTAATCATTAATACCTTTTTTCTATGTCATTTGTCCTTTTCTGAATACTCACGTTTGCAGAGATGGTCAGAAGGATCAAAGCCAGGCTGACAGCCGTCAGGACATGTACCGGTCACTTTCTTGCACACACCGTCACCACTGCAGTGACCACAGGTACTGGCGCAGTTCTGTCCATATGTGCCCCTAGTACAGGCTAGTTGTCAGAAAAAAAAAACACATTAGTATTTGTCTCTCTTACTATCTGTCTGTTTATCTCTTGGCATAATGATTAGCACTTTGGGTTACAGGATGGGTTGAGTCCAGTAGTCATAGGGATTTTTCTGACTTGGGCTGGATCCTACCCAGAGTGAGTTTGTTATGGGTTCATTGGGAAGAATGGGACCACACAGTTGGGATTCATTAACTTTTTGGATGCCATTTTGAAATCTTTGCTCAAATTACCTGAGCAACACAGCAGGTGTCTGTATCTCTTGGGCCGTAATGCACTAAGAAAAGAAGAGTAGAGTACAACACTGTCAAAAGACTCAAAACACAAGCACTTCCATGGCAGCATCATTTCATCATCATCCTCACCATTGATTATCATACAAGAAAAGAAAGATGTCACTGATTTGGTGGCCTCAGTTGCTCAGGTCTCATAATGACTACTGTTTTGATCTGCTATGCAACTTTTGAGCCTTTGGTGAGATTGTAACAAAGCCTTTAGTGTTGGGGTTCATGGAAGGAAATTACTGGGGGAATATTGTGCTTGTCACCACCCTGAGTAAGCATGTCACTCAGTCCGGCTCCGTGACTAAGTTATTATTGTCGTCAGTAGGGGGTTTAGTAGGTGATGTCCTGCATGTTAGCTCAGAACAGCCACTTCAAAGTGACACAGCAGCAATGTGGGGTTCCCCTGGCAAGTATCCCCATGGCTGCCTGACACTGATGAGCTGCCTGTAGACTTCTGACCTGAAGGATGTGACAGAAGGAATCTGGGTATGGCTGGGGTGGAGAGGTTGAATGAGTGGAGTAGGAACAGCAGGACAGGAACATCCCACAAGGACATGGCGGCAAGAAACATTCCCTTAAATCAAACCAAACCAAAAAAGCAATCACACAGAAAAAGTAAGCAGCAACGCATATACACATCACCGCCGGCCGTCCTTCATCCCTGTAACATACACACACAGCTCAGATCCCACATACTCATATTCACCTACTTACCTCTCCATCACAAGTTCCCATTCCTTATTCTAACAATACTTTATATGTCTTCTCTGAGAATTTTTGAAAGACTGTTCTCATATTTTGCGAGGGCTTTTTTGCACATCACCTACAATTACTCTTAAATATCCATATTAATTGTAAAAGCCAAAATCTAAAATCTTGTTCATGATTCTACTAAAAACAAGTTAATGAATCTTAAAAGTTACTGACCAAATCAAAATACTTACATGTTTTGCAACGAGTGTCATTATGATAAAAGCCAGGCTGACAGCCGTCAGGACATGTACCGGTCTCTTTGTTGCACACACCATCACCACTGCAGTGACCACAGGTACTGGTGCAGTTCTGTCCATAAGTGCCATTTGCACAACCTGAGTGAAAAAGAAAACGTTTTAAAACTCTCCTTTTACAAACTCAAACTTATTTCTGTAGTGTTTATGTGTGCAAGTGCATATACATACGCATGAATATGCGTGTGCACATGTACAAACATAGTGTGTGTGTGTGTGTGTGTGTGTGTGTGTGTGTGGTGTGTGTGTGTGTGTGTGTGTGTGTGTGTGTGTGTGGTGTGTGTGTGGTGTGTGTTTATATGTGTGTTTGTGTGTGTGTGTGTGTGTGTGTGTGTGTGTGTGTGTGTGTGTGTGTGTGTGTGTGTGGTGTGTGTTGTGTGTGTGTGTGTGTGTGTGTGTGTGTGTGTGTGTGTGTGGTGTCCTAAATGGAATAGAGTCACTGCGTAACTGACCCAAAGCCCTAGCCTGAGCCTGAGCATGATCATTCCTTTCTTTTTTTTCAGTTTTTTCTTTCCTCATTTCGTTAACCTTCTCAAATGTTTCTCTCCATTATTAATCATTTTCTTCAGAAAAGTTAATCTGCCTGTCAGAGTTTTTGTTTTTTTATAAGCATTTTAAACTGTTTAGTAAAGCATTTACATCATTGTTACTTTTTTCTGTCATTTGTCCTTTTCTGAATACTCACGTTGTTTGCAGAGGTCAGAAGGATGAAAGCCAGGCTGACAGCCATCAGGACATGTACCGGTCACTTTGTTGACACACACCGTCACCACTGCAGTCACCACAGGTACTGGCACAGTTCTGTCCATATGTGCCGCTAGTACAGGCTAGTTGTCAGAAAAAAAATTAGTATTTGTCTCTCTTACTGTCTGTCTGTTTATCTCTTGGCATAATGATTAGCACTTTGGGTTACAGGATCGGTTGAGTCCAGTAGTCATAGGGATTTTTCTGACTTGGGCTGTATCTTACCCAGAGTGAGAATGCCATGGGTTCATTGGGAAGAATGGGACCACACAGTTGGGCTTCATTAACTTTATGGATGCAATTTTGAAATCTTTTCTCAAATTACCTGAGCAACACAGCAGGTGTCTGTATCTCTTGGGCCATAATGCATCAAGAAAAGAAGAGTAGAGTACAACACTGTCAAGAAGACTGAAAACACAAGCACTTCCATATCAGCATCAGTTCATCATCATCATCATCATCATCAGCAGCAGCAGCAGCAGCAGCAGCAGCAGCAGCAGCAGCAGCAGCAGCAGCAGCAGCAGCATTGATCATTATACAGGAAAAGAAAGATGTCACTGATCTGGTGGCCCCAGTTGCTCAGGTCTCATAATGACCACTGTCTTGATTTGCTATGCAACTTTTGAGCCTTTGGTGAGATTGTGTCAAAGCCTTTAGTGTTTGTGGTTTATGGGAGGAAATTATTGGAGGGATATTGTGCTTGTCATCACCATGGGTAGGCATGTCACACAGTCTGACTCCGTGACTAAGTTATTATTGTCATCAGTAGGGGGTTGGTAAGTGTTGTCCTGCATGTTAGCTCAGAACAGGCACTACAAAGTGACACAGCAGCAGTGCAGGGTTCCCCTGGCCAGCAGTCCCATGGCTGCCTGACACTGATCAGCTGCCTGTAAACTTCTGACCTGGAGGATGTGACAGAAGGAATGTGGGTATGGCTGGGGTGGAGAGGTTGAATGAGTGGAGTAGGAACAGCAGGGCAGGAACATCACAACAGGATGAGGCAGCAAGAAACATACCTTTAAATCAAACCAAACCAAAAAAGTAATCACACACACAAAGAAAGCAGCAACGCGTGCACAAATCATCCCCCAACCCATCTGCCATCCTTGTATCATGCACACACAGCACAAAACCCACAGTCATGTTCACCTACTTACCTACCTATCTCAAGTTCCCATTCCTTATTCCAACAACTCTTGAAATAATTTCTTTTGTGAGAAATGTTCAAAGGCCATTTTCATATTTTGTGATTGTTTGCGCATATAGTTACTCTTAAATGGAATCCACAATTCTTCTTCTTTTCTCATGACCGGGATGGTCGTGGAGGAGACGAGAGACAATTCTGCAGCCAGCCGTCGCCATCCAGCCCTGTCCTCCGCCTTGCGAGTGAGTGTTGGACTGTCCAGGTGGGTCCACTCCTTGATGTTATCCATCCAGCTTTTGGTTTGTCTGCCTCAGCGTCTGCCACCTTCTAGCGTTCCTTGTAGGACTGTCTTGGGGAGGGTGTTGTGGCGTGTGATATGGCCGAACCATGCCAGCTTCCTTTTCTTGACAGTGGCTAGTAGAGGTTCCTGAGGTCCAGCCATCAGTGCGACTTGACTTCGCACAAAGGTGATTGTTTTCCTATCCTTCCAGGAAATTCCAAGCAGTCGCCTGAAGCCTTTTGTCTCGAACGTCTGGATCCGCTTGGTGGTTTCAGCGGTCATTGTCCAACTTTCGCAGCCGTAGAGCAAGATGGAGATGACCAGGGATCTGAACAATTTGACTTTTGTTTTGAAGCTGATGTTGTCGCTTCTCCATATCTTGTTCAGTTTTGCCATAGCTGATGTTGCCATGGCTAGCCTGGTCTTGATCTCTGTGGTTGAGCGTCCATCTTTTGTGAGGGTAGCGCCAAGATATTTGAAAGCATCTACTTCTTCCAGCTGTTGGCCATTCATATAGATCTGTGCTGTGGTGCCGTTTGCACTGTTGACCAAGACTTTACTCTTTTCTGTGCTGACTTCCATCCCATATGCGCTTGCTCTGTCTACCAGTCTGTTGGTAAGGTCTTGGACTTCCTTGTTGCTGCCTCCCATGAGATCAATATCGTCAGCGAAGCGCAGGTTGTTAATGGGTCGCCCTCCTATTGAGATGGTAGAGTGGAAGTCATAAAGTGTTTCCCTCATGATGTTCTCCAGGAATAGATTAAAGAGAGTCGGAGAGAGCAAGCAGCTCTGACGGACGCCGACTGTGGTCTTGAAGTAGTCTCCTACTTGGCAGTTGAGGAGAACTGCACTGCTGGAGGTGTTGTACAGCGCTTCTATGATCTGGATGAGACCCTCCTCAATGCCAAACTTCCTAAGGACTTGCCAAAGGCCTGCATGCCACACCCTGTCAAAGGCCTTCTTGAAGTCAATGAAGTTGTGTAGCAAGTCCCTCTGATGTTGCAGATGCTTCTCCATCAGGATTCGGCGACTGAAAATTTGTTCTACCGTGCTCCTTCCTGCCCTGAACCCAGCTTGTTCTTCTGCCAGGTGCTCTTCCGCCTCCTTTTTGAGTCTGTTCAGTAGGCCTATCACTCTTAACATGCTCTTGCTGGTGTGGCTAATGAGGCTGATCGTTCTGTAATTCTGGCACTGACGGAGGTTTCCTTTCTTGGGCAGGGCATCCACAATTGTAAAAGCCAAAAACTAAAAACTTTTTGGTGATTTTATCAAAAACAAATAGTATCACTCTAAAAAGTCACTGACCAAATCAAAATACTTACATGTTTTGCAACGAGCCTCATTAGGATCAAAGCCAGGCTGACAGCCGTCAGGACATGTACCGTTCACTTTGTTGCACACACCGTCACCACTGCAGTGACCACAGGTACTGGCGCAGTTCTCTCCGTACCTACCACTGGTACAGGCTGACAGTCAAGGACAACAAGGCAAAGAAAGAATGTACTTCGTGTATAAACAATTATATTCATTATGAAAGATGACTCAAGACAATAAACACACACACACACACACACACACACACACACACACACACACATACATACATACATACATACATACATACATACATACATACATACATACATACATACATACATACATACATACATACATACATACATACATATATATATATATATATATATATATATATATATATATATATATATATATATATAGTATATATACATGTATATATATATATTTTGATATATATATATATATATATATATATATATATATATATATATAATATATATATATATATATATATATATATATATATATATATTTTATTATCTATATCATTAAACGTCTAAATTGTACCTGTGTCAACATGTGGGCATATCTACCCACACATCCTCACCACTGCAGTTTTTTTTTCCTGCCTCATCTTCTATGACGTCCCTATTCTGCTGTTTCCCACACCACTTATCTCAATCTTCCTTCCACAGCCATGGCCAGATTCGTTATGTCTCATACCCAATGTCGGGAGTTTATAGGGAGCCCATTAATATCAGGCCACCATGGGGCCACCATGGGGCCACCAGCCAGAGGGGCCCTGCACTGCTGCTGGGTCACTTGGGTGGTGTTCAGTGGTTCCTGTTCTGATCTAACATACGCAGGACACACCTACTAAGCCCCCTACTAACAACAGTATTTGCTCAGTCACGGAACCAGGCTGAGTGAGTCACCCAACCCAGGTGGCGACCACCACAAAGTCCCTCCAACGACTGTCCGTCTGCGAACCTCCAACCCCAAAGGCTTTGACACAAACTCACCACAGGCACAGAAGCGTATGGGGAAACCGAATCTGAGGTCACCATGAGAGCAGAGCAACGGAGGCCACAGAATCAGAGGCAATGTTTATTATTGCATGATGATCAATGGTGATCAGGATGATGCAATGATGCTGCTGTGGATGTGCAACTGCTTTGGAACTACTTGACAGGGTTGCACTCTACACTTACTATCATAACATGTCCTGGCGTCAACTGGGCCGAGAGATACAGACACCTGCAGTGTTTGTCAGGTAATTTGAGCAACAGTCTCAAACTCACATCCGTATAGTGGATGTAGCTCAACTGTGTGGTCCCACTCTTCCCATTGGGCCCACAGCACACCCACTCTGGGTAGGAGCCGGCCGGAGTCCGAACAAATCCCAAGGTCTCTTATGGGATTCGAACCCGTGACCTTCCAGTCCAAAATCCAAGGCGCTAACCACTGCGTAATGGCGGCTGGTTACTACAGCAGCTTCGCATGCAGTTTTCTCAATAAAAGCCATAATCACAAGATAAAACAGCCTGGTTCTTAGAGCACTGCACTTTGTGCTTGTTATTTACATTTTCAGTTACTCACGTTGTTTGCAGAAATGGTCAGAATGATCAAAGCCAGGCTGACAGCCGTCAGGACATGTACCAGTCACTTTGTTGCAGGCAACGTCATTTTTGCATGAACCACAGTTACTGGAGCAGTTTGATCCGTAAGTACCGTCAATGCAAACTGAAAATAAAGGAAAGCATTTGTCTTTACAAAAGGGCGGTCATTTTATTCGACCAGTATTATTCCATTTGACTTGTATTAAAAGGAAAACTCGATGTCAGTGTTATTTCATCAGTGTCAGAATCAACATTCTTAACAACGAATACATCTATCCACAGAATATTATCTATCTATCTATCTATCTATCTATCTATCTATCTATCTATCTATCTATCTATCTATCTATCTATCTATCTATCTATCTATCTCTCTATCTCTCTATCTATCTATCTATCTATCGTGGACATCTATTTGTTTCACCGTTTAGTAGATTATTTGAAATGTTAAGTGATATAATCCTAAAAAATTCTTAGAAGCAAACAGATGCACTCTTTCACAATAACTTTCAGCATTTTCAATACCCCAAATTTCAGCACCATAGTGTACCACCTGTTGCACCTGGGAAAACAATATATCCAGAAATGCTTCAAGAGTCTGATTCCCCAGACTTGACAAAGTCTGCACAATATACGACACAGCTCCTGTCACTCTGCTTGTGAGATCTTTAGGAGCAAAAGAAAAAACTAACCCTTTTGAAAACAATTCCCTAAATATTCATAGATCTATATGTTAACTACTGGCATGACCTCTCCATTGTGTGTCAAGTGCTCTGTAGCCCTCAGATATCCACCTGTTCTAAGTACTACAGCGTTAGATTTGGTTATATTTACTGTATACAGAAGAGAATAGGCCGCTTTGTATAGACTATCTCATTGTGTTTGGAGACTAGGGCAATGACCATCTCAGACAATAAGACATCATCAGCGAGATACAAATACAACATGTGTACACATTCTTTTATAAACTGTGCACTGCATGAAGACACACACAAACACACAGGTTGAAAAACAAATTAGAAATTAAATGAAAGTAAAACAAAGGTAAAACCTATAGAAAGAAAAAAAAACAATAACAATAACGAAAGAACAAAAAATCCCCATCAACAAAATAGCAACAATGAAAAGAACATTGCAACACAACTACCACCAATAACAATAACCAAATAACAAACAAAAACAAAAATCAAACCTACCCCAAACTTGCACTTCACAGATATTGATAAACCTGCTGTCGGCAGACGATGTTTCCTTTTTCTGTAAAGCCACAGTGCTGCCTGTTAGAGACTGTCCACAAGTAAGTGCATTTTTCTCAGGAAATTGTCTGGTGTCAGCAGGAAACTCATAGCAGGTGGCACTGTCCACGTATACTATAATGTTCGCCATGCGCTTTGCTGCATCTGGAATCAGTCACATCAAACAGAAAATGAATGACGAAGTAGTTAAATGGTTGACTGAATGACTGACTGAGGGGTATTGATTAGCTTTTTGGTTGGAGGACTCTCTCTCTCTCTCTCTCTCTCTCTCTCTCTCTCTCTCTCTCTCTCTCTCTCTCTCTCTCTCTCTCTCTCTCTCTCTCTCTCTCTCTCTCTCTCTCTCTCGGTAGCTTCCCTTGCTAGGAAACCAGCAAGACGCATCTCTCCGCAGCAGTCGCTTAAAATATCCAGTTTTTCACAGTTTCACGTACAGAATGCCTGTCGAAGGACTCCCGTCTACTTTAGAAGCTATATTGAATGCAGCTCTGCAGGAAAACACGCTGTCTTCGTTCAAGATAAACGGCAGAGAAAACCAAATGGTTGTGGTACTGAGGATGACAACAACTGCCAGCCAGCCCCCTGTCGCTGAAGATCACAGCGCTGTGTATAGGAGAAAGTCTGTGTCACAGGCGAACAGGAACAGGAGAAGAGCGGAGGAGCACAGAATGCAGCAAGAAAAAAAGGCAAGTCAAAATGATTCATCCCCTTCAAATTTGTTTCTTCCAACCCCACCGAGTTTGCTATATACTGTCAACAACTGTAATGACGGGGTAGGGGCAGAAATGTTTGTGTATGGTGACGAATCCCCTCCCTCTGTAACCCACCCCCTGACTGACACAAGGCATGATAACCCATCCATTGGCATGGCACCATGCAGCACTGACACACAGACTGTGGCACTAGCATATGGGGCACTGGATGCGACAGTGTGTTGAACAGAGTTTGTGTGGGGGGGTTGAAACTGTCATGTGCCAAAGTGACACACTCCATGCCGACAAGAGTGGCAACACAGCTGCTTCACATTGTGTAGACAGCACCCAGCACGTGGAGACAGGGGATAGTGGACTTCGTGAATCACGACAGCCAACAGCACAGCCACGAGATTTTGGCAGGAAAATTTTGGCAGCCCTCCAGGAAGAACAGGAACGTTTAGTACGTGCATTGAGAGGCGAAGAAGAGCCCGTGGTTTTGAATGAAACTGTGGAAAAAGAGCATCTCTCTTCTGGTATATCGTGACTGCTGTAATGAAGCATATGTTTTGCAAAATGTCTTCAAAATATTTCTTTCTAATGTGCTTTTTGACTAAATGGTAATGAATTCCATGATAAGGAATCCTTGTCTGGATGATCATATAACTGTATGCCATGATTTTCTTTTTTTTTTTTTCGCATTGCAATGGATGCACTTATCTATGCAATTAAATCATTTGAATCATTGAATCTCTCTCTCTCTCTCTCTCTCTCTCTCTCTCTCTCTCTCTCTCTCTCTCTCTCTCTCTCTCTCTCTCTCTCTCTCTCTCTCTCTCTCTCTCTCTCTCTCTCTCTCTCTCTCTCTCTCTCTTTTTCTTTCTCTCTGTCTCTCTGTCTCTTTGTCTGTCTCTCTCTCTCTCTTATATATATATATATTAGATACATGCGTGTGCATGCGCATGCATGCTCGTATGTGTGTGTGTGTGTGTGTGTGTGTGTGTGTGTGTGTGTGTGTGTGTGTGTGTGTGTGTGCGTGCGTGCGTGTGTCTGTCTATCTGTCTATACACCTTTATGGGTGGGTGGGTATATTGTGTGTCTAGGTGTTTGTTGATGCGTACATTCACACTCCTATACCAGTGTGTGCACTGTAACAAACACAAGTGTCTCTTTGATGGCTTGATGAAAAAATAAAATACATCGGTTATCCAATGTACCGTCTGAAAAACACACCAAAAAAACTTAACTTTGACTTAGACTCTGTAGACGTGTACGTGCGTGTCTGTGCACCTGCCTTTCTGCTCATTTACATCTATGTGAGAACTTTACAAAATAAGTTAAAAATTGGCTACAACATAATTTAAAACCTGGTTACAAAATCACTTGAAACCTGGTTACAAAATAAGGTAAAACATGGCTACAACATAAGTTAAAACTCGGATATAAAATAAGGTAAAACCTAACTACAAAGTAAGATGAAACCTGGCTACATGGTTAGGTGAAACCTGGATAAAAAATAAAGTGAAACCTGGATATAAAAAAGAAACCAGGATATAAAAAGGTTAAACCTGGATGTAAAATAAGGTGAAACCTGGATATAAAATAAGGTGAA
>CM060329.1:30138254-30143254 GCA_030674155.1 Stramonita haemastoma | reverse complement strand
CCCTATCCTCACTCCCACCCATCCCCAACAAAGTGACTTAAAATTACCTCATGCTTTTTCCACTGACGTCTTTTGTCTGTCAGTGACGTACCGGTACTTTGACGACGCTTCCTGATGGCCCGGAGTTGGTTCTTGAATCTCTCTGTGCCATTTTTGCAAAATGCCGAAGCGACAGTCTTACACTGTATCTTTCAAATTGGAAGCCCTCCAGTATCTGGATAATGAAGCAGGTGGAAATGTTTCGGAATGTGCCCGTGAATTTTCTATGGATAGGAAGAGGATCAGGGAATGGAGTGAAAACAGAGATAGACTTGAACAGCAGTACGGTAAAGACAAACAAAAACGGAAACTGTTAAAAGGACCAGCAGTTAGATCTGAACATGTCGACCCAGGTGTGCTGCATTATCTGGAAGATGAAAAATCTGAAGGCAGGGTATTGCGAAACAAGGACCTACAACGACCTACAACGGAAAGCAATGGAACTCGTTGGCCTTCTTTGCCTCAAAGTCCCTTTTTTTCTATGTTCCTTCACTTCTACTCACATGACCTAACTCACATGCTTTTCGTGATTTGTATTTGCTCAATTACACGGTTGAGCACAAAAAATACTTTCTGCAAAGCAAACGCCCACCCCCCAATTTTGCCCTAAATTAGTGCACAGGGGGGGTGTGCGTATGCTAGGGATTTTACGGTAGTAGTAGTAGTAGTAGTAGTAGTAGTAGTAGTCGTTGCAGCAGCAGCAGTAGTATTAATAGTAAAAGTAGTGGTAGTAGCAGCAGCAGCAGTAGCAGTAGCAGAAGCAGCAGCAGCAGCAGCAGCAGCAGTAGTAGTAGTAGTAGTAGTAGTAGTAGTAGTAGTAGTAGTTTTGTTGCTGTTGTTGTTGTTGTTGTTGTTGTTGTTGTAGCAGCAGCAGTTGTGGTAGTAGCAGCAGCAGCAAAGCAGCAAAAGCAGTAGCAATAGTTGCAATAGTAGCACTAGCAGTAGACGTAGTAGTAGCAGCAGCAAAGCAGCAGCAACAGCAGCAGCAGGAGCAGCAGCAGCAGCAGCAGCAGCAGCAGCAGCAGCAGCAGCAGTAATAGTTGTTATCGTTCCATGTATATATAAGTTCCATATAAGTTCCATGTATTCTTCTTCTTCTTCTTCTTCTTCTTCTTCTTCTTCTTCTTCTTCTTCTTCTTCTTCTTCTTCTTCTTAGTATTAGTATTAGTATTAGTATTAGTATTAGTGTTAGTATTATCGTGCAGTGCTGACAATACTGGTGATGATAAAGTAGGAGTGGTCATTGTCATAGAGTGATGGAAGTACTGATGATTGAAGGAACTCTATTAGTCACTGAAGTAAAGAGCAGGGGTTTGGTAGATCTGGTAGAGGAAGAAGCTGCAGCAGTCAATGTAATGTTGATGCTGCTGGTAGTAATTGTAAGATTGTGTTGTGTTGTGTTAAACTGAATTGAATTGAATCATAGTTCATTGTCTATCTATCTATCTATCTATCTATCTATCTATCTATCTATCTATCTATCTATCTATCTATCTATCTATCTATCTATCTATCTATCTATCTATCTATCTATCTATCTATAATTACACACACGCGCACGCTCGCGTACGCACGCATGCACGCACGCACACAAACATACCCACACCTTCTCTGTCTCTGTCTGTCTGTATGTCTGAGTGTCCGTCTCTCATGCACACACATTCAAACACACACCCATGCTCACTCTTTCACATTTCTCCCTCATTCGCCTATTGCCTAATATTACTGAAAGTGGAAAGACGTTAATGCGGAAAAAACAATAACAACAACGACGACAACAACAACAACAACAACAACAACAACAACAACAACAACAACAACAACAACACACACACACCACACACACACACACACACACACACACACACACACACACACACACACACACACACACACACCACATTAAACACAAAGATCTTCCCCTTTCATCTATTTACATTCACACACCCACACTCCCATTAACACACACCTCTCTGAAAAAGAAATCCTAAATCGTGACTTAAATTGTTAAAAATATCTATTTTGAATGCCAAGATAGCTTAGTTAAAGATTGCCTGCTTTCAAGAGTGGCTCTATTGGTGCAATGTAGTGTTAGAATGCATGAACAGATCTCTGCATAAGACCTTACTTTTTTCTTATCACACTTGTGCGTGCTTACAGTGTGCCAAAACCAACCTGCGCGTGTGCACACTCACACGCACGCACGCATGCACACACACAAACACAAACACAAACACAGCCCCACACACATGCATGCATGCATACACACACAGAGCCGTGTATGCATGCAAGCACGCACATATATACACATGCACATCACACACACACACACACACACACACACACACACACACACACACACACACACACACACACACACACACACACACACACACACACACAACACACACACACACACACACAACACACACACACACACACAAATACACACGCATAAATACTCATACACACCAGGAACCCCCTTTCACTTGATATCTTACATAAATACATGAGCGCTCACATTCATGTTTCTTCCTGCTCTCTTCTTATGTGCGATAAATAGAAGGATCATTGCTGCGGGCCTTTGAGAAAGGGTTCGCTTCAAGTGAAGATTTCAAAGTGGTTTTATTGTTATTCAGCTTGTAAAAAAAGTGTGGCGGAGGATGGGGGTGGGGCGTAACCTGGTAATCTAACGGCCCAGTGTGTAGCCACCACGAAGGTGCCTATTTCAGGGAATTTCACCCTGGAGTTAACATCAGCACTGACTCTGCTCCACCAAAATATTTCGTATGAGTCTATAAACAGAGGTAGGTAAAAGGTAAAGGTGTCCCATAACCTTGTGGTCGTAGAGGAGCGAGGCGTCAGGCCTCAAGCTTCTCAAAGGGCCAGCACATTGAGGGCAGCGCCCATCTCCTCTCCCTCGCACACACACACCACACACCTTCCCTGACCCTAGAGAGAGCTGGTACCCATTTACAACTGGGTGAACTGGGGAAATTGCACTGAAGCCAAGGCTCGCAAACGGTCACCTATCCAATTGGCAACCACGCTCGACGCTGCTTAACATTGGCTGGGGGAAAGCGAGCGCTCTGACCACTGAGCTATCGCTTCCCCTATAGAGGTGCCAGATGGAAAAGTACGAGGAACATAATTATTGCGTATACCAAAAAAGCCCATTCCACTTTTGCTGAAGAGTTGGTCCTTTCATGTCGGTAGGAACGGATGCACACAGGTGTCATGTTTAGACACCATCTCTGATGTCAGAATGTGGCTGCCGTAACTGAGGGTAAAAACGGTCACATACGCAAAGTCTCAACATTTTTCTTCATTTTTTGGTGCAACATATATTCTAAGTACATTTTATACAGTCTTCATACCATATCTTGCCCTTGCCTCTTTCTCTCTTTCTGCTCGCCCTTTTTGATATACCTTTCCCACCACATTTCTCCTTGTTACAGCTATTATTTGTCATTTTAATCGATATAATTATATACATCATCATTGTTATTACTGATACATTATCTTCTTCTTCTTCTTCTTCTTCTTCTTCTTCTTCTTCTTCTTCTTCTTCTTCTTCTTCTTCTTCTTCTTCTTCTTCTTCTTCTTCTTCTTCTTCTTCTCATCATCCTTATTATAAAAGTTTGAAGACCCTTCTAATCTATTTTTGCAATCCTTCATTATTGTATACATTTTTGGAAAAGTTTCAAACAGATGACTCGTAAATATGTCTGTCATATATCGAATGGAAATGGTTCTTTCGATTTCATTTAAGTCTGCTCAACTGCTTAAATATATATGTAACAGTTGATGTTGGTATACTATGTACTTCATCTCTTGTAATGTGAAGTCGTCGGCCGCGGTCACAATATAGCTATGTACTTAAATATGACAGGACTATTATAAGTTGACTTGTTGACCTGTCAAGGTATGTCTGTATTTTTCTGACACTTTTCGTAAATAAAATTTGTTTAAACCAAGTACCTTTTCTTTCTCTTTTTATCGCCGTCATTTGATGGCAGCTTCAGAAGGCCACGTGTCTATCAAATATTCTTGTGAATGCGGTTGACACTTTTCAATTCTGAAGGGTGTCTTGCTGTAAAATACCACAGCAGGTGGAGCTTCAATCACCGCCGAGACCTCTGATGAGGGCTCATCCAGGAGTCAAAACTCGAGTTCGGTCAGGCCAAAGGCATCATTCTTACAAAAACTAAATGCCTAAAATGCTGCAACTGAAAGACATTATTCCTTAGAATTTATTTTTTTATCTAAAATTATTTTTATTGAATCTTTTATAAGTCTTTTTCAAAATCATTGAGAAGTTGTAAGTGGTACCTGCACTTGTTTTTATCCACTACATTTTCCTCAATAAAATCTCAACATAGGTGAACCTCGGAGCTCTAGCTGAGGAAGAGAAATCAGATTAACAGTTAAGGAAGGGAATTCCACACTTTTGGTACACTATGATGGAATCACTTTACTTTTGAGGATTTGATCTTTGATCAATAAGATGCTTCACTACTACAACAACCACAAGAATTACAACAAACTACAATTTCTTTTACCGCTGCTACTCCCACAGTTTATTTATTTGTGGAGTGCTTCGTATTGTTTATTTGTGGAGTGTTTCGTATTATTTGTGGAGTGCTTCATATTATTTATGTGTGGAGTGCTTCATATTGTTTATTTGTGGAGTGTTTCATGTTGTTTATTTGTGGAGTGCTTCGTATTGTTATTTTGAGTACTTCATATGTTATTGTGGAGTGCTTCATGTTGTTTATTTGTGGAGTGTTTCATGTTGTTTATTTGTGGAGTGTTTCATATTGTTTATTTGTGGAGTGCTTCATGTTGTTTATTTGTGAGTGCTCATGTGTTTATTTGTGGAGTGTTTCATATTGTTTATTTGTGGAGTGCCTCGTATTGTTTATTTGTGGAGTGCTTCATGTTGTTATTTGTGAGTGCTT
>CM060329.1:30120754-30125754 GCA_030674155.1 Stramonita haemastoma | reverse complement strand
CACTTTTCCACGACAGCTCCTTTTCTGAATACAGAGATATCGCTTTTTTTCTGATTAACCTTAAGATCTAGTGCTGTTGCAGCACTGCACAAGCTAAATAACTGCTTTTGTAAATCTACTACTGTTTCAAATATCAGGTTAACATCATCAGCATGTATAAGAATAAACATTTCTATAAAATTTTGGGGAAAAGTGGCACCATGTTTACCATTGTTGATGACTTCTTTGCCCAACTCATTAATTACAACAGGAGACAACAAAGGACTTCAGACATCTCCCTGTTTAACACCAGAAGTACTGCTTATTCACGCCAGTCAGCTTAGCTCTGCATCCAGTTCTTCTTTGGGATTCTGATGCATGTATCTCAAACACAGTCATAATTTACCCTCTCGCCATTTTTCAGGAGACTACGCTATAGCAATTTTTTTATTAACAAATCATATGCTTTTTCAAAATCAATAAATGTGACACAAAACTTATGCTTATGAGTAAACTGATTCTGTACAAACGCAAGCAGAGTAAGCATCTATTACTATAATGGAGTGTATCTGCTTGGTGTTTGCCTGTAATATGATTTTTATTGATCCATTCCTGCAACCTATCATTAATGGAAATACTGTACAACTCACTACTTATGTCATTATAAAAATTCGTCTGTAATTATTAAGGTTATCAACATACCCCTTTTTCTCTTACGATAGAGTTATAAGTCAGTCCAGTTATTCTTCCACTTTCAGCCATTCTCCAATAATTTGATCAATGCCAGTTGCTGTATTGTATGTTAGTTTTCTAAGCACCAATAACAATTATTTTTTAGCTTTTGACGATCAAGATAATTCTGTTTCTTCATTGGCGTCAATATTATCCATGAAATTTTCTGATGAGTCTTTCTTCAAAAGGGTTTTGAAATGTTGAAACCATTTGTCAGCTGATAAACTGTTCTTTCGCCGACTTTTCTAAATGAAGCCTTCTAACACTTTTTCACAACTGGATTTGAGAAGTGATTGAAGCCATAATATCTGAAACGAAAGTCTCATCAGTCTTCTTTTTTCATTCAAGTATGCATCTATATTCCCCTCTATTGAGGCAGAATAGGATTTTGTCTTCATTCTTTAGAGTTTTCAACGCGCCTTCAATAATTTTTGAGCCTACGCTTTATACTCTTCATACTTTATACGCTTCATTTCCAAACCATGAATCATTTGATAGACCTTTAGAGGTTTGTACCTGTTTCTTTATGCATCCAGCTCTGGATTTCGTGAAATCATTGAACAAATCTAACGCATAAGTATTGTTGCTCATTCAATATCTGTAGAGCACCCAATATTTTTTCATATATCTATATATATACATATATACACACTTTTTTTTTTTTTTTTTTTACAGAAACAGTCTTTACAAATTTACAGTTTTTCATCCTATACAAACTTTTACACAACTGATCGCTCCAGTTATGGCTTTATGCTATATATAATACATCAATATGTGATTTAACAGGTAGGCAGCAAGAATCAGAATGCCTGATAACAAATAACAAGCGTAAAACAGAGAAAAAATTATGGAATGCTGAAAAGTAATCATTAACGCTACATTCTCAATCAGAAATGTACGTACAGAGTCCTTGCTAGTCGTCATTGCATACGCCATTCAGAATTTGTAAAGCAGATCACATATTCAATGACACACTATAATTATCTGTAGTAGAATTTCCAGAATGATGATTACTTCTAAAAAACATGACACTACTTTGGAAATCTAGAGTAGGATTTCCAGGAACAAGTCCATAAAATCTATTTGCAGGTCCACACACAAGTTACATGCGATTCTGCTTAGTACATTAAAACACTGTGTTAACATAACATCTTCTGCATCACCAAAACATATAACATTTGTCAGAAAATGGAGAAGTTGCCATCTTGGGGTCACCAAACCGACGACGTTACTATGTTCGTGGATCAGAGCACAAACACACACATGTCGGCATGTTCACTGGTAGTGGTAGTAAAGGTTGTGGTGAGGTAAGGAGCATTCAGGGTGTTAGGTGTTGGCGTAGACACTCATCTCATGCACCCGAGTTTGCGCGACCTCGTAGCAGTAGCGATATTGCTTCTGCCCACACATTGCCATACCGGCAGGTAATTAAACAGCAACAGTGAGAAACCTATTACAAAACAGTAAAAACCAAGTCCAACAACAAAACCAAATAATCAGAAACAGCGAGAAGCGATCACAAGCAACAATAACAACTTGACAACAACAACAACATCAATAGTAAGACTGATCCAGAAACTGAACAAATAAGCAATGATATAATTCTGTCTTCATCTTTTGCAATCATTAATACAACAAGCGGAGTTCACCATAGCCTAGTGGTCAGACTGTTGAGGTTGTGATCTGACGGCCCAGGATCGAGCCACCACCCAGGCACCTGTTCAAGGGGACTTTTCCCTTGGAGTTAACAGTCAGTACCAACTCCTTTCCTACCTTCGAAAGTCATTCGGATGAGACTATATGGCAAGGCCCCATGCGCGAACGCATAGGGAACATGTTGCGCATATGTTAGAACCTGTTAGCACATACTAGAACTTTGCTTTCCAGAAGAGTAGAACATTGCGTGCTGGTAGGATCAGAACGGGTGACAAAATTTAAAAACGCATGCACACTAGTTCATGTTTAAACATCACTACTGAAGTAAAAAATACGGCTACGTTAATGACGGGAAGAAAACGGTCGCATATGCAAAATCTCGACATTGGTGAAACTGGGAACTCTGTTCAAGAATGGGAAAAGACAGACAACAAACAACAGTAACAACAACACCACCACCAACACCCCGGCAGCAGTTTCTCTCTCCTCTCTTTGTGCCCTTCGTGCTCTTGGATGCATACCTGACACTTAAACCTCTCCTGCGCTTGGAACTCTGCAGCAGGTCTGCCTGCTGGCCTAAGCCAAAACATTCCAACTTAAATGCGGCGTATAATTCGCACAGGGTGCATCCTGGGTATGTTAGTGTTTTCATAACCCACTCAATGCTGATGACATGTATCATGGGATCTTTAACGTGCATTGATTATTTTTGCAGGAGTATATACACAAAGAGAATCAACGCACAGGTAGGTCAGTACTTTGTCAATCTGGGATTTGGTTAAATAAAAAAAAAATTAAGTCCAACCTTAATTCACCAAATGTCACTGCCAAGGTTCGAACTCAAGACTTAATAGACACACAGGATTGAAGTCAAGTGGTCTTAACCACTCAGCCGTAGTATCCGTCAGCCTGGCAGTACAAAAAAGCAACCTACTATAACATGATTGTTTTTAAATGTCAATTTTTCGTCTTTCATCTTTTCCCTGTTGAAGTTATAAAGTAGTATACAATACGTATGGCAAAGCACCATGCTCAAGCACTGAGGAACACTACATGCATACACTGTCCCTCTCTTGCCTGCACACAAACTCACAAAGAAATATGCAGCTCAGGAGAGAGAGAGAAGAGAGAGAGAGAGAGAGAGAGAGAGAGAGAGAGAGAGAGAGAGAGAGAGAGAGAGAGAGAGAGAGAGAGAGAGAGACAGAGAGAGACAGAGGAGACAGAGAGAGACAGAGAGAAGACAGAGCAGAAGGACAGACAGACAGACAGACAGACAGACAGACAGACAGACAGCGACAGACAGATACAGACAGACAGACAGACAAGAGTCCAATAGAGACCCACTGACACACACTTACCAATGACGTCACAGCCGCAGCATGACAGTCTGCACGTGTCGCACTGCCATGAAGACGTCAACTTCCCTGTCATACGTCACGCGAGTAGTGACGTCATACAGCGCAGCGAACATGCCACTCTTGGTGACACCATCACTGTAAAGAATCCACAGAAACAAGCTTGTTAAAACAACCTCAAAAGAAACAACACCTTCACCCCCCTCCCCCAATAAAAAGGAAAAACAGAGGAAAAAATAAAGAAAGAAAAACAAGTCAGCAAGGGCTACATTGAAAACAGCATTGAAGACAACAAAAGACTATAAAAAAAGAGAAAAGGACTACAACAGTGACGTTTACAAGAACTAACAAAACTCAATATGTGACGCTCCACCACATAGTGAGTGATATTGCACCTGAGGTCAATTTTTAGTTATTGACATGTTATTAATTTGCAATGAAATGTCTATACAAAACAAAAAGCAGATTGAAAATCGGACAATTTTATCAAAAGTTTTTACAACTTGAAATGATAGACTGCAGGAAATGACAAAATGAAAAACTGACAAGTTTAGCATCCTAATAATTATGTGGTGAGAAAGAAGGCTTGGGTATTTTAAAAACACGTTTAAAGGCAAGAGACAACAAAATTATGCCTTGATATTTCACTACATGGTAGAGTAATGGCTATAGCTGTATAATGAATCAAAATCTCAAAATCGACAACTTGACCCCCACCTTCCTTTAATGGCTCCTAGCGAAAAAGTGGGTGAGGTGCTAAGCGACTCATTTCGTGGTAGAGCGTCACATATAGCAAAACACAATAAGGAAGACAAAGACACACGAAGTAGACAGTACCCATTATAACAAAATCAACGACAAAAAGACAGCAAACCTCTCCCGTGGGGATGTCGGGGGTCTGTCAGTATAAATAGCATCCCCACCTTCTGGAAAATCTGTGTTAGGAATTCCATCTCTTCTACTCCTCTCTTTAATTCTGCCTTGTAACTTTTCTTTCTGTCACCTTCTCTTGAATGTTTTCTGCCTTCTTGGTCCATTTCCTGCCTTTTTCCCACAAAGACATGAAAGATAAAAACTCACTCTTACGCCGAAGTTGGATGCGCTGGGCCTGACTTGTTAGGGGCATAACAGCAGTGCAACGCATTTTCGCTTACATGGCATACAGCATTAGTTGCTGTCTGAGCGTCCGATGACAAATAAGAAAGAGATCAACAAACCTTAACGCCAGTAACAACGATAACAATAAGAACAAAAACGACAAATCACAGCAGCAGCAGC
>CM060329.1:30095754-30103254 GCA_030674155.1 Stramonita haemastoma | reverse complement strand
TTTTTCCAACTTGTATTAAAAAGGATGGAGGGGGGGGGGGGGGAGCCTAGAGGCCCTGCTGGTGATCTGAGGGCCCAGTGTGTAGCCACTATGGAGGTGCCCGTTTTAGTGGATTTTATCCTCGAGTTAACATCAGTAATGACTCCACTCTACCAAGCATTTTTGGGATAGGACTATAAACAGATGTTCCCATGCTAACTCATGTGCACACATGGTTTTAAAAGCCCATTCTGCCCTTTGGAAGAGTAGACCATTACCTGTCGGTCAGAATGAGTGGAAATATTTTTTTAAAGCCGCATGCACTCTGGCGTGAAATTTTAGACACCATTCACGAAGTCGAAATGCAGCTACTTTAATAGCGGTAAACATGGTTACATAAAAAAATCCACATATTTGAAACTCAGGACCACAGCTGAGAAACCAAAACCAGATCAACATTAAGGAAGGAAATTACACAATTTTTGCCCAATATGCTTGAATCCTTGCTCTCGAAATCACTTTTATTTCTGAACATTAGATCTTTGAAAGATTAATAAGGTACTTTAACAACAACAGCAGCAGCAACAACAACAACCACTAAAACAACCACAAGAACCATACAAAATTGTAAATTCTACCACTACTTTCTTTTGCTGCTATTCCAGTAGATTGTTTATTTTTGGAGTGCTTCATATTGTTTATTTGTTGTGTTTCATATTGTTTATTTGTGGAGTGCTTTATATTGTTTATTTGTGGAGTGCTTCATATTGTTTATTTGTGGAGTGCTTCATATTGTTTATTTTTGGAGTGCTTCATATTGTTTATTTGTGGAGTGCTTCATATTGTTTTCTGGAAGTGTTTCATATTGTTTATTTGTGGAGTGCTTCATTTGTTTATTTGTGGAGTGCTTCATATTGTTTACGTGGGAGTGCTTCATATTGTTTATTATGGATTGCTTCGTACTGTTTACGTGGGGAGGCTTCATGTTGTTTATTTGTGGAGTGCTTCATTGTTTATTGTGTTTATTTGGGAGTGTTTTATATTCAAATGTTTTAGGCACTTCATGTTTGATTCTCTCTGTCTTGTCTCGCCCACTCTCGCTCTATTCTTCACATACAGACCCAAACTATTTATGGCATTTGGAGAGACAACGATTTTGTATTGCATTCTATTGTATTTCATTGTACTGGGTTCCACTTTCAGTCATGGTAAATTTCTTTGTGTGAAATTCATGCTCCGCCCCCACCCCCTCTTCCCGGAAAGTGCATTGCCACAAGATCTGTGCCATCTATGTTTTTATGTTCCTATCTGTATGTGAATTTTTCAAGGAACAACTATCTTGCTGGCGTGGGTTATATGGCCGGCTGAGGAAGTAGGAAGATGAGAATAACATAGACAATTGCCTTACACCCACCCCCTCCCCTCCATCGACTTCCCTCCTCATTTATTCTCCCTTAGTAGTCAGAGGAGCCACGTGTCCATAGCACACTGCCGCCTGCCAGTAGGCATGTTACCTAGAAGAAACACAAGCAAACAGTCTAACAAACAAACCAAAATTGAGAAAGAAATTGGCAGATGAACAGAGATTGATTTTTACAAAGAAACGAGGGAAGTCGAAATAGAAACATGGAAAATACTAGAGAGAAAGCAAAAAAGGCACACACACAGAGACACAGACACATACACACACACACACACACACATGCCTGTCCCACGCACCCACCCCCCCCCCCCCACACACACACACACATACCAGTCTCAAACTGATGCATTCTTAATATAAAAGCAAACACAGCAAGAATTAATTATTCAATAATCAATAAAAAAATATTCCAAAGGACAAAACTAATTAGACAAACAGAGAGGAAAGAGGAAAAGTGACAAATAAGGATAAGAACAGCAGGGATTCAACACAACGAATCCGTGTCTGGCCTTAACATGTGACGTCTACTTTATTTCATTTTGATTACCTATACCTGACCAGGAAAATTGTTCCTGCAGAATTATAATCAGGGACTTGTTCACCTCAAAAATAAAACAAAAGATAATTTTGCAGGGTGTTATGCTCAAACAAAAAAGAATCAAACACATAAACATATTTTAAGATAAAATTCACTGGCGTCTTATAACAGACTTCACTAACTTTAAAATTCAGGATACTGTTTTGATGCTGTTTTATACTGTACTGTAATTTGTCATAATGTACTGTAGTGTATTGGTTGTACTGTGCTGTACTGTACATATATTAACACTAATGTGCATTATACACCTATATCACACAACGAAAATGTGAAGAACATATTTGAGACCCTGTAAAAAGAATAAAAAAAAGAGAAAAGAATCTAAACATTTGAAAAAAAGTAGCAAGCAGATCTTTTGAATCAAACAGGAAGAGGGGAAAAAATAAAAGAAAAAAAGAGAAAAAAATTCAAAACAATCTCAATGACACCCCCCCCCCCCAACAAACTAGGCAGCCAAACAAAAAACAAAATATCATCGTTCCCCCAACCCCCACCCTCCCCGAAACCAAACCAACCAAATCAGTCCCGAAATCCTTCCTTTATAAACTTGCAAATGAACCTAGTAGCACCCCTTCCCCCCACGCACACGCCACAGCACACACAAACACACACACACACACACACACACACACACACACACACACACACACACACACACACACACACACACACACACACATTATGTAATCTGAAGAAAAACTTGTCCTGCAGGTATTGCTAAGCCTAACACAGTGACATTTCTCATGTGTAAAGAACCAAGCCAGCCCACATTTCACTCATACAGCGATAAATGCTTTTATATAATATTAAACGAAAATCTCTAAACTGCAGGCTGCTCTCCTAACCTCCTTCTGTATTCATGACTTCTTTTAAACACATTTTCCGCCTATATCTCTTACTGCTGCTGCTGCTGCTGCTGCTGCTGTTGCTGCCGTTGCTGCTGTTACTACTACTACTTCTACAACTCCTCCTCATCCTCCTCCTCCTCCTCCTCCTCCTCCTCCTCTCCTACTACTACTACTACTACTACTACTACTACTACTACTACTACTACTACTACTACTGCTGCTGCACTACTACTGCTGCTGCTGCTGCTGCTGCTGCTGCTGCTGCTGCTGCTGCTGCTGCTACTTCGAAGACGACGACAACGACAACGACTACGACTACTACGCGCACTGCTGTTACCATTTCCGCTGCTGCTACTGTTACTGCTTTTAATACTACTTCTACTGCTAACGGTTGCTAACACAATAACAACACCAGTAATGATAATAATAGTAGTGATGGTAAAAGAAATAATGATAATAACAATATCAAAATATCAATAACAGTAGCAGCAGCAGCAGCACAGCAGCAGCAGCAGCAGCAGCAGCAGCAGCGCAGCAGCAGCAGCAGCAGCAGCAGCAGCAATAACAAGAACATACTACTACTACTACTACTACTACTACTACTACTACTACTACTACTACTACTACTACTACTACTACTACTACTACTAGTGGTAATAAATATAATAATGATATGCGAAAAAGAATGCAAAGAAGAATGCAAAGAAGCGGAAGAAGACGAAGAAGAAGAAGAGGAAGAAGAGGGAGAAGAATACAACAAAGAAGAAGAAGAAGAAGAAGAAGAAGAAGAAGAAGAAGAAGAAGAAGAAGAAGAAGAAGAAGAAGAAGAAGAAGAAGAAGAAAAGGAGGAGGAGGAGAGAGAGGAGGAGAAGGAGGAGAGGTGTAGGAGGAGGTAGAGGAGGAGGAGGAGGAGAAGGAGGAGGAGAAGGTGTAGGAGGAGGTGTAGGAGGAGGAGGAGGAGGAGAGGAGGAGGAGGAGGAGGAGGAGGAGGAGGAGGAGAGTTTTATTAATAATATGTATATATATGTATTCATGTAAAGTGGGTATCTGCCCAGATCTCCATACACCATTTTGTCTGGTTGTGTGTGTCGGCTGGCATACCTAAAAACCTTTTACATGCAATCATATGTAATTTTTCTAAGTGGTCTAATTTATTCAATCCCCAAATTTCCGACGAGTACAACAATATTGGTTACATTTTTACATGAAAAACTTTAAAGAATGTACTAGCCCTCATTTCTTTGTACTTCTGAAAAACTTTGTTGAGCTGTAGAACTGCTTTTCTCCCTTTAGTACCCAGATGTAAAGTACCTCTGATGTAAAGTTAAATCCCAAATAGCAATAACTGTTGACTACCTCTAGTTGCTTTTTAGATTAATGAAGAACCACTTTTCATGTTTACCTAGGAAATCCCCTTTCCTGAACACCACAATCTTGGTTTTATCTATATTTACGCTTACTTTCATTTTATTACAACAAGTTTCTAAGACCTTAAATTTATATTGTAAGCCAATAGGTGCAGTTGACAATAATGCCACATCATCAGCAAATAATAAGATAAACAATTAAAAAATACCAGGATGCATTTGAACCCTATGCTTGCCTTTTTCTTTCACATTGTTTGCTAACTGGTTGAATAACATTCAAAATAGTGTGGGGCTCAGAACACATCCCTGTCTTATTCCAATGGGTGTTTAGAACATATCAACTAGTAATTATATCAGCTAGCTCGGAATCAGCTCGTATACATGCTGATAATGACATGTATATTGCACTAAATGATGCAAAAAAAATTACCTTTCACACTATGGGCATTAATACATTGCAATAGTTTATCATATTGAACTGAATCAAAGTTTTTTTTTTTTTAATTCTATAAATGCCACAAACAATCTTCTACCTTTAAAAAAAAATCACAATGTTGTGAATAGTTGCATACAAAGTTAAGACTTGGTCAATGGTAAAATGTTTTTGACTAAAGCCTGCCTGACATTCGGAAAATCATGATATTGCTTGTCATACATAAGAGCATTTACTATTGAAGTATAACATTTAGAAACTATGCTTAAAAGAGACATTCCTCTATAGTTATCTACATCCTGAGGATCTCATTTCTTATACAAAAAATGAAATTGGCTTTGAACAATTCCCGAAGGTAGGTCCCTTGCTCAAATATAGCATTAAATAACTGTGTCATGGATACATTCACAGTTGTACCACCATTCTTTAGCATTTTTGCAGAAATATTATCTATTCCACTAGCTTAGTTATTTTTCATTTTTCCAATAGCCTGAATAACTTCTACCTCTAAGATTTCTTTATTTTGAATATGATCTGTTTCTTCTGATAAATCGATTGTAAAGTTACCTTTATGATTACTTCCATCAACATCGCCCTGAAAAATATTTCTAAAGTAATTAAACCAGTTGTCAGTCTTATACTGTTCATAACCTTTTTCTTATTTCCATTACCCACTCTTCGTAATTCCTTTTAAAAATAAGATGGACTGTTCACCTGATTTACTAACATTTCAGTTTGCTGCCTATTAAAAGTTTGCCTCTTGTTTGTTTTTGTTTTTTTAGCAACTGTTTTATCCTCTTTATTGATTCAACAGAAATCATTCTATGTTCTTCCTTTCTAGTCACTCTAAAGTGGTTAAGCTTTTTCCTAGTTTCCTGTTTTACTTTTTTGCATTCATCATGAAGCAATGGTGATCTCTTGTTTCTGTCAAAGCCAACTTGTTTTATCATACATCTGCTGGCATCTTTTAAACGTTGTACAAATGATTAAAGGGCGCTGTTTACATCACAGTCTAAATCATTTGTAGTTTTTAACATTCTTTTTTGATATCTTTACCCTCCTACAGTTGAACAAACTCATCTCTAAATGGTTATTCCAAATAAACATTTTTTTAAAACTTTGTCTTTATTTTGTTTTTCTTTGATATGACAAACATCATGTACTTCTCTTACTTCCACTTGCATACTTACTGGCAAATGATCGGATTCTACACTACTCTGTACTTCTAAAACTGTAATATGATTTGATTAATATAGCTCAACATATACAATAAAGTAATCAACTGTTTTTCACCAGAGCATCCAATAAATGTACAATTATCATCAAAACAAGGGTCATTATGGCCATTCAATATTATACAGTCATGTATATTGCACAATTCAATGAGTTGTTCGCCAAAGTTATTAATGTTACTCTCCTGAGATTTTTTTGGGTGAAGGCTGTAATCAGAGACTGTCATGTCTTCAAAATCATTACTGCCCCCATTATAACTTTTGTTTTTCTCAGCACTTCTTGCATTGAAATCTGTACTCAATAGAATGTAGAAATCACCATGTATTTCATATAAATCTGCTATGCATTGGTCTAATAGTTCAATACCATAGCTTTGTTGTGACTTCCAAAATAAAGAATCACAAGGAGAATGTATGAACCAATCAACATGATATTTTTGTCTGTGAAAAAAAAATCTTTGTCAATTTTTATACCTATAGTATTTTCTTGCTCTATCTGTATATGAGTCGTGAAATCATCAAAAGATTTTCTTACCATTACAATAACTCCATCAGAGTAACTTCCTTGATGGGACAACTTCTTTGCTCTTGAAGTAAATACTACATAGTCATCAAATAAAGCTGATTCAAAATCAAAAGCTATGAAACTTTCAGTTAGACATAGGACATCATAAGACACTATAAAATAAACAAATCAGCGTTTTGGAACTTTCGCAAAAGACTATTAATGTTACAATAGAGAAATTTAACACATTGTATATTCGCACTATGTACATGAGGATTAGTCAACGTCCCGGATGTTGATTCTGGTGACTTACTACCTGGTATTGTGGCCTGGCTGATTTCCTATTTGTTGGTGTGTGGGGCACCATTCTTTTTAGTTTGGCATCTAGGAGGCTGAGGTTGATGCTTACCCCCTAGTTGCTTCACAGAGTGAGCAGGTGAGAGAGAGAGAGAGAGAGAGAGAGAGAGAGAGAGAGGAGAGAGAGAGAGAGAGAGAGAGAGAGAGAGAGAGAGAGAGAGAGAGAGAGAGAGAGAGAAGACAGACAGACAGACAGACAGACAGACAGACAGACAGACAGACACACACACACACACACACAACAACACACACACACACACACACACACACACACACACACACACACACACACTGACACACAGACACAGACTCACAGATACAAAGACAGACAGAAGGATATATCTATATATATATATATAGAGAGAGAGAGAGAGAGAGAGAGAGAGAGAGAGAGAGAGAGAGAGAGAGAGAGAGAGAGAGAGAGAGAGAGAGAGAGAGAGAGAAGAGAGAGAGGAGAGAGAGAGAAGACAGACAGACAGACAGACAGACAGACAGACAGACAGACAGACAGACAGACAGACAGACAGACACACACACACACACACACACACACACACACACACACACACACACACACACACACTGACACACACACACACACACACACACACACACACACACACACACACACACACACACACACACACACACAGACAGAGACAAAAGGAGAGACAGACAGACATTGAGAGACAGAGTTAAAAAGAGACACACAAACAGACAGACAGACAGTTCAGCCACATAATTATGAGGCTGATAGA
>CM060329.1:30080754-30090754 GCA_030674155.1 Stramonita haemastoma | reverse complement strand
ATAGTACTGTCAACATTATCAGGACGCATTTAAAGTAAAGTGTGGAGTCATCCCAAAAGACTGATTTTGGATAGATAATATAATAAAAAAAAAATAATGATAATAATAATAATAATAATAATAATAATAATAATAATAATAATAATAATAATGATATAATAATAATAATAATAATAATAATAATAATAATAATAATAATAATAATAATAATAATAATATAATTAGAATTATATAACACTATATCTTGCAAAAACAAATCAAAGCGCTTGAATTGGATAGAGTGACTGCTAATGAGGGTGTTCAGTGGCTTGGTGTACATGATGAAAAGAATGGGTCCCAAGACTGATCCTTGTGGTATGCCATACGAGATGTTTGCTGGTGAGGACTTGAACTCATCTATGATAACGGTTTGGTTCGATCAGTTAGATGGTTCTGAAACCACTTCAGTGCTGTTCCACAGACACCAAAGTGTTGTTGGAAAGCTTGGTAGAGAATGGTGTGATCAATTGTATCAAATGCAGCTGATAGATCCAAAAGAGTGAGGACAGAGATATTTCCACCATCTAGAACAAGTAACATATCATTTGCAACTTTCAGAAGTGCTGTTTCAATGCTGTGTGAGGGCCTGTATGCTGACTGGTTTTGAGGTAGAAGAGAATGTGAGACAAGACGCTCAAAGAGCTGATCCAGTACAAGTTTTACAAGGATTTTTGACAGGAAGGGCAAGTTGGAAACAGGTCTGTAATTTTTAAGGATGTTTGGGTCAAGAGATGACTTTTTGAGCAGAGGTTTTACAACTGCATATTTGAAACTAGAAGGGACAACACCTGTGGATAGACTCTGATTCATTATATGTGTAATAACAGGTAAAATATCATTTAAGCATTCAGTCAGAAGGGGTGTTGGAATGGGGTCAAGTGCACAGGTAGTGGGTTTAGATTTAAGGATAATCTTACAGACTTCATCTGCCGTAACTAAGCCAAAGGAAGATAATGGAGTAATATCTGATACTGGAGAGGGCTGAGGGTCTTGAGCTGAGAGGGTTGTAGAGAGATGGTCAAGCTCACGTCTAATGTATGCAACTTTCGTCACACAAAAGTCGGAGAAAATCTGTGGTAGCATACTGACTGGGTGGGTGGTGGGAGGTGTTTTTGGTTTTTCCACACAAATGGCCCAAATATTAAACAGTTGTCTGCTAGAATCACAAGCAGAGATCTTTGAGCTGAAATACAAAGACTTGGCTCAGTGGACAATAGAAGTGACTCTACGCTTTGTGGTATTGTAGATCTGTTTAAAGATTTTAAAATTTTGTCTGCAACCACTTTTTCTGGGCGAGGCGTCTAGCTTTCTTTGCTTTAGCAACTCCTGGCTCACTCCTGCATACCATGGTTCTAACCAACCAGCACAGATCTTCCAGTGGGCGACTGGAGCATGCTTATCAAGGAGATTATGCAGTGTGTCATCCAGCTCTTTCACCAAGTGAGGGGAGAGTGAGAGACCGCAGAGCAAATGTCAGCCTTAAAAGCCTCGCTATCCATTGAACAGCGCATAAGAGTTAAGCTACCCGACGTAGGGCAGAGCAAATGTCAGCCTTAAAAGCCTCTCTATCCATCGAACGCAGGTTGCTACGGCAGAGCAAATGTCAGCCTTAAAAGCCTCTCTATCCATTGAACGCAGGTTACGAACGTTTAAGAAGGCAGGGGGTGATGGGGGCGGAAAAGCAATTTAAATTAAACACAACACAAAAATGATCAGATGTGAGATCATGAGAAACAATAAAGAAGAAACTATATTATCGTGAGGGCGATGTAACACCCAGTCAACAGAGTGACCTTTACAATGAGTTGGTTCATTTACTCCTTGACAAAGACTAAACAGATCTATCAAATCCAACATCTTTCTTACCCTAGATTTTTGTGGAAAATCAAAGTGAAAGTTGAAGTCACCTGCCATCACATAGGAGCCAGACAAGTTGTTACAATAGTCTAAAAAATCCGGAAACTCACTAAAGAAGACACTGTCAGTCAATTTGTTCCTTGTGCTAGAAGAGGTAGGTAGACACAGAAAAGGTGAATGGTTTGTTTTGAGAGTGCAAGAGAGAGTTGGACAGCTTCAAAAGAAGAGTGCTGAAAACAAAACTTATTATTGAGAGCAACATGATTAACTAAAGAATGTCTAAACACAACAGCCAGTCCACCACCGAGGTGAGATCGGGGGAATGAGCGGGACTTGTAGCCAGATGGTGCTAGTTCTTTTGTGTGTGTGTGTGTGTGTGTGTGTGTGTGTGTGTGTGTGGTGTGTGTGTGTGTGTGTGTGTGTGTGTGTGTGTGTGTGTGGTAGGTGTGTGTGTTGTGTGTGTGTTGTGTTTTGTGGTATCTAGGCAAGAAATTGTGATTTTAACTATATTTCGATGTAACTCAACCCTGGCAGAGCCCACCTCTCTCTGGGTTCTTTTGCAGATGCTAACACGTTGCACACATGACTTCAGTATGTCGTCTTCTCCGAAAGGCTAGCACCCAAAGCGTCTCTAACAGATGAGGGAAGACCCCAAGCTCACAGGGAACTTAAACCCTATACCTCTTGCTTTCTGGAGATGTGAGTTACTGCCAGGACTCTAATTGGCATGGTCATTGATAGAGCAGAAAGCAGGTGACAGTCCTGTTGTGGCCTGGAAGGGGTTGTTAGGCTCTGCCAGCTCCTGAGAATGTCCTTTTAACACATGCAGAAAGACCTCGCCACATCTTGGAGAGAATCTGCATTGTGCCAAAGAAAGCTAATGTTAGACTGCACCCCAGGATATTAGCGTTTGTGGTGGAGGGTCGTACTGGTGATTTGACTGTAACTGAAGGTGCGGCTTGGACTCTCCAGTGAGGTGGCTGTTTAAAACAATCCTTTGTTTTTCTTGGAATTGATATTGGTACTGCCCTCATGCCCTGAAAATCTTCCAGATGTGCATGTCTGTATATTGTGTATACAGTGTGTGCTGTTCTTCTATGTGTGCACTTATGTACCTGTGTGTGTTTGAAAGTTTTCCTCTTCTTTTGTGTTCCCTTTTATCAGGTAGAATGTGTAGTAGCCAGGTCTTCTCTGTGCTTGTAACTGTGCAGGAGTTCTGCCTGGTTGATGACACGATCAAACTTCAGGGCAGCTCTCCAGCAAGTTCATCAGAATCTATTGTCAGATTTGCATATAAAAGGCAGGGGGGGGGGAGTTGGGTAAATAGAAAATAAGCTTGAGAGAGAGAGAGAGAGAGAGAGAGAGAGAGAGAGAGAGAGAGAGAGAGAGAGAGAGAGAGAGAGAGAGAGAGAGAGAGAGAGAGAGAGAGAGAGAGAGAGGAGTCATTGAAAACAGAAAGGGACGGGTTAGGCTAGTGGTCTGAATATTCCGCTCGCAATTAGATGACCCAGGTTCAATTCCCGGTGGAGGGGATTTTTCTCCTGGAGTTAACATTAGTGCTGACTCCACTCTCCCCCAAAGTCCTTGGATGAGACTATAAACCGAGGCCCTGAGTGCAAGGAACACAGAACGTCTTGGGCACAGTTAAATCCTGTTCCGCTTTTCAAAAGAGTAGGCCATTGTGTGCCGATGTGAAGAGATGACAAGATTGAGAAAAGTACAGACACATGGGACTTGATGTAGAAAAGCACATGCGTGCTTATTCCATTATCCTAGATATAAAAATAATAAATAAATAAATGGTCACCTATCCCCAAAGTCAGAATGCAGCTACCTTAACAGTGGGAAACAACGGTGTCATACGCAAAATCTCACCACTGTTAGTGAACTAGAGCTCTAGCCAGGAAGAAAAATAAAGGTTCCCCAAAGCCGCGAAATGTGGAGAAGCAATGAAAAACATCCACCAAAGAAAGACGGAATCAGGTCAGTTTCATTTTGTATTTCATTTATTTGAGTGTCTGTTAACAGATGATAGTGATAATGATAATATAATAGTTTCAGTATAGCTCAAGGCACATTACAAGGGTATAATCATAAAGACTACAACACTAACGGTTGATAACTTAATAATACTAATCAAATGCTTTGGAAGTAGCACAAAAAGAATGCAAATCCACAAATGTCAAGTTAAGAAATCCACACAGCAGATGTTCAAAAGTATACATTCATTCGTTTACCTATCCTTTAATTTAACGGATAATGGAATAAATATTCATGTGATTTTTGCATCCAATCCCTGCGTGCATGGGGTTTTGTAAATGTCATCCTTTCCCACTGACAATTTTGGCTTACTCATCTGAAAGGAAGAACATGTTTTAACATGTGCACAAGATGTTGTGCAGAAGTTCTCACATGGCACCTTGGTTTACTGTCTCATCCGAAAGACTTTTGAGGGAGCAGAGTTGCACTGATGTTATCTCCAGGGGAAATAATCCCCTTGTATAGGTGTCTTGGTGATGGTTCAAACCTGGGCTCGAACCCGGGTCATCAGATCGTGAGCACAACGCTCTAACCACCAGGCTGTCCCGTCCCAGGACAAGATGCCTGTACATGCAAAGGGAACTAATTCATGCCCGCTTAAAATTAAAATAAGCAGCTTCTGCTATAAGAACTAATGTGTAAAAAGACAAGAAATCAGAAATGCGACAATAAAAAGATCTGTATATGAAAAATCCCCCCCCCCAAAAAAAAAAAAAAAAAAATCTGTTCTCACCAAAAATAGGAAATATGTACATTTACTGGTAAATTATAAAAACAGCAACTAATTTTTTCATGCAAAATTACAAATCTTCATGCAAAGGTATAGAAACAATGAAAAAAAGTAATGAAAAGTAATGTAATAATGCAAATTTCCAAATTTGAGCAGATGAATGAATAAATGGCAGTTTTTATTTTTATTTTTTAAGTATTTGGTTTTATTATGCAGTTTCATAAGCTCATTGGATCAATATAATCTCACAAGAGAGAATGACTTATCCACAATAAAAATCATTGTCCAATACATGAAGGGGGCTGCCAACAATTTAATCCTGTGGTGATTTTGAAAAGAAAGCAAACAAAATAGCAACAACAACATCAGTAGTTAACATATAACAAAAATCATCAGTTACCAGAGCTATGATGTAAGATAACAAGGTGTCTCGTATTTCAAAGGCCTTGCACAAATAGAAAGCCAGGCCGCACAGGCTCTCAGGATGAACTAAGCACCAAGAGTAACCACTATTATAATACATTACCTGTCTACTATGTTTTACTAGGGTCAATTTCTGCCTAACAGCCTCTGATACTGGACAACACAACACAAAATGCACACCATCCTCCAGTGTTTGCTTACATAATGGGCACAGTAATTTGTGATCATCTCCTTGTGCTTTATGCATTTAAATTTATTAAAATTTATGTCTGATACGCCAAGTCTAAATTTAGCCAGGATTAAAAAAAAACATAGTATCAAACCTTAAATAGCGTTTGACATCCTGTGAACTTAAGAATTGTCTAAACATTAGATAGTTCTCACTGTTTTGCATATGATTACTCTATTGCTGCCATCAGCAGTCAATTAATCTCTGTTTAAATACATGAATAAACTATACAATTTTTTAGACCTTGACAGAGTGAAAAAAAATCCCAAATCAAGTTCTAATGAACAGATATGTATTTGTGTAGCCCAGTTGTTTGCCTCTTTATCATCTAAATCATAAAGCAGCATCAAAAACTTTAAAGGTAGCCTGCTCCCATTAATATGTGGAATACGAAACCAATATCTAATGCATTTGACATCAGAATTAACAGAGACTGTATATATGTTTTACATAAACAAGTTTATTAGGTGTACATTTATCTATGCCTAAAAACTGCTTTATTGCAAAAATATTCAATGACTCACAATGCGGCCACAGCAGAATCCAAACCCAGAGATCAGCATCACAAAACACAATGAATTGTATTTCTGCATGAGACATCTTGATAAGCCAGTCAAAGAATTCCTTATTCTGCAATAGTAGTTTTTCTTTCAAAGGAAACAACAAGCTTTGTTAGGTAGATTTGCCAGTTCTTTACATGTAGTTGTATAACTAAGCACTATTAAAAAATATTTCCAAGCATTTATATACAATAATCACAGGCTCGACTTTTCCATTATAGCTCCTTTTCTAGATACAACATATTACTTTTTTTCCAGATTTACCTTAAGATCTAGTGCTGTTGCAACATGGCTCAACCTACATAACCGCTTTTGTAAGCCTACACAGTTTTATATATCAGGCGAGCATCATTAGCACTTAGAAATATAAACATTTCCGTAAAGTCCTAGGGAAAAGTGACGCCATGTTTATGACTTGTGGTTGTTTTCTTTGCCCTACTCATTAATTACAACAGGAGACAACAAAGGACTATATACATCTCCCTGTTTAACACCAGTAGTACTACTTATTCATGCCAGTCAGCCTAGCTCTGCATCTAGTTCTACTTTGGGCTTTCTGATACATGGATCTCAAACATCATATAATTTACCATTCTTGCCATTTTTCAGGAAGCTACGCCACAGCAAATCTTATCAACAGAATTAAATGCTTTTTCAAAATCAATAAATGCGACATAGAACTTATGGTTATGAGTAAACTGTTTCTGTACAAACGCAAGCAGAGTAAGCATAATTACTATAGTGGAGTATAGGTCCTTGGTGTTTGGCAGTAATATCATTTTTCATGATCAATTCCTGCAACCTATCATTAATGGTGATACTAAACAACTCACTGCTTATGTCACTATAAAAACTCCTCTATGATTATTAAGTTTATCAATATACCCCTTTTTTCTTATGACAGAATTATACAGTCAGTCCAGTTATTCCCCCACTTTCAGCCATTCTCCAATAATTTGACCAGTACCAGTTGCTGTATTATATTTTAGGTTTCTAAGCACCTTAGTGTTTCATCTTTAGCTATAGTATGATCAAGATGATTTTCAGTTTCTTCAATGGCGTCAATAGTATTCATGATATTGTCTAATGAACCTTTCTCCAATTGGGTTTTGAAATTATTAAACAATCTGTCAACTGATAAACTGTTCCTCGGCTGACTTATGAATGAAACCTTCTAGCACTTTTCCAGAGCTGGATTTGAGAAGTGATTGAAACCATAATGTCTGAAACAAAAGTCTTATCAGTATTCTTTTTCCTTTCAAGCATGCACCAACATCCCATTTTGATGAAGAATAGGTTGTTGTTTTCATTCTTTCCAGTATGTCTTCAATAGTTTTCTGACCTTACCTTTATACTCCTACATTCATTATCAAACCATGAATCATCTGACAGACCTTTGTGACGATCCACCACATAAGGAGTCGCATTGCAGCAGAGGTCAATTTTTAGTTATTGACATTTTATTAATCTGCAATGAAATGGCCAAACAATAGAAAAAAACAAATTGAAAATCGGACAATTCTATAAAAAGTTATTACAAGTTGAAATGATAAACTGCAGGAAATGACAAAACGAGAAATGGACAAGTTTAGCATCATAGTAAATGGTCAGAATGAGGGCTTGAGCATTTTAAAAGTACGTTTAAAAGCAAAAGGATACAAAATTATGACTTGATATTTCCTTACAAGGTAGAATAATGGCTGTAGTTTTATAATCAAACAAAATCTGAAAATTGCCAACTTGACCCCACCTGCCTTTAATGGCTTCTAGTGGAAAAGCGGGTTATGTGCTAAGCGACTCATTTTGTGGTGGAGCATCACCTTTAGTAGTTTGTTCCTGTTTCTTGATATATCCAGCACTGGAGTCCATGAAACCATTGAACAAATCTAAAACATAACTAATATTTCTCATCAATCGTCTGTAAAGCACCCAACATTTTTTCAGATATTGTTTTTTTCACAGAGACAGTTTTACAACTTCAGAGTTTTTCATCCTACCCAAACTTTTACACAACTGATCGCTCCAGTTATGGTACATGCTTTATATAATGCATCCCTATGTAATTCAACAGATAGGCGGCCAGAATCAGAATGCCTGATAACAAACAATAGACATGAATAAAAACAGAAAAAAATCATTAGACACTAAAAAGTAATCATTAACGCTACATCCTCAATCAGAAATTACTAACAGTATTCTTGCTGGTTGCCATTGCATACGCCATTCAGAATTTGTAAAGCAAAGGCAGACCACATATTCAATAAGGACATAATACAATTATTTATTGCAGAATTATCAGAATGACGATTACTTCTAAAGAACATGACATTACTTTGGAAATCTAAAGTAGGATTTCAAGGAACAAGTCCATAAACTCTATTTGCACGTCCACATACAAGTTACATCGGCATCTTCTTGGTGCATTAACCAGTTGTGTTGGGCAGCTGTCCTGAAGCAAGTCTGTCAACCAAGTATCTCTGCACCGTGTCCAACTCTGGCTAGGTGGCCTTGAGAGAGGTGTACACTCCCTCTGCATTCAGATACACGTTAGTGGTATCATACAATGAACGGTCTTCTTCAGGCAGGTCATAATCAGTGGCCTCATCAGCTTGATCGACGTCAGTTAGTGTCAGCGATGTTTCAATGGTGTCCTGAGATGCACGTGATGTTGAGGCAGGGGCTTGGATGTTAACGTAATAATGGGATGCATCATCTGCCATGTCCACCTGTCCTGCTTCATTCATGGGTTTGACTGTGATGGTAGGTTTGGTGGGGGTTTTAGGGGCTTTCGTGTCTGTAAAATGATGAAAACGGAAAGATCATACAAAAGACATTTTGTTTTTTTTGATGGAAGAGTTGCATAGATCAGTTGAGATTGCACACGGCTTACACAATTATGCATAACAACGCTACAGCATTTTGCAATACTTTTCACAAATTTCAGCTCTGCTTCAGAATATTTGCTGATAGATAAAAATCAAAGAAAGTAACAAAGAAGTTATAAAAGGAGAACTGAGAAGGTTGGAATGATTTTGTTTTTCTAAAATATCATTAGATTTGGTGTTCAAAAAAAAGCTTTCAATATTTATTTAGATACTTGCAAAGGCTCTTAAGTTAGAGATGATAGGAAATAACAAAGTCTAGGTCTCTATTGTTTCGTGTTATTATTGAGAAAAGAGAAATTTTGATATTCTGAAGGCATTTGTATGGGTACCCAGCTTCTCCAAAAGCTGTTCACAACGTTATCTCTGACCCTGCCAAATATCTTTTCTGATGGAAAAATGATTTTACAGATGTGACATTTGAAAGTTTATCATACATCAGCAGGCATAAGAACTTAAAATGGTAAAGTGCATTCACTTTTATCAAACAAAAGCAAAAAATCAACAACTAGAAGCAACAAGCAAAAGACTTCCTGGCTGTGATGTTATTAAAATTTTGATAAACAAAAACACAGTCTACAGAGTTTCGTATCATTACATTCAACCTGGTGTGACACACTGTCTGGAATTTTCTTCTTCTGTGATTTTGTTTTTTTTTCGTTCTTCAGCCAGAGTTCTAAGGTTCACCAATAGTGAAATTGTGTGCATGTGGCCATATTCAGCCACCATGAAGGTAGCTGCATTCCGACTTTTGAGTTTGTGCCTTTGGAAAAGAGATTATACAAACTCCATGTCCATTACCAAAAGCTTTGTTGGTAATGGACAGAAACAAATTGACTTAAGACCCCACATTAAAGTGATGTTATGCATTGAAATGTCATGTTGAAGTTATCTTCATCTATGACAAACTGTTAGCAGAACAACTTACACTTAAAACTAAAAGGAGAAAAAATTACCAGAAGTCAGAGTATGGCTGACTATATTGTAAGGTACTTTAAAACCTCCATACACACAAACTCTTGATGTAATGAGTACTTTCTGTCTCACAATGGTTTCCAAATGCAATAAGTGAGACAAAATGCATACCCTGGGTTACCAGCAGGGTGTTAAACTGGGGAACCACTAACATTCAACAATAGCAACAACAACAGCAACACAGCAACAATAACAACTTCATAGAAGGCGGTACATCATGTACACTGCCATTTTGACAGTACTTACTGGGAATGGGTTCAAACGA
>CM060329.1:30073254-30075754 GCA_030674155.1 Stramonita haemastoma | reverse complement strand
AATACTCACCTTGATTGCAGAGATGGTCAGAAGGATCAAAGCCAGGCTGACAGCCGTCAGGACATGTACCGTTCACTTTGTTGCACACATCGCACCACTGCAGTGACCACAGGTACTGGCGCAGTTCTGTCCATAAGTGCCACTAATGCAGGCTTGTATCAGAAAAAAAGATCAGTATTTGTTAATTGAAATCTCTCTGCTTGTCTGTCTGTTTGTCTCAGCATAGATATTAGCACTTAAAACTACAGGCAGGAAGGCTGCAACTTTGAGTCCCTTAGTATATAGGTATTTTTCCTACTTGGGCTGGCTCCTACCTAGAGTGAGTTTGCCATGGGTTCATTGGGAAATTGGGGCCACACAGTTGGGATTTCTTAACTTTACAGATGCAATTTTGAAAGAGTTGCTCAAAGTACCTAGTCACCACTGCAGGTGTTTGTATCTCTTTGGCCCATTTAAAATGTAATGCATTAAGATAAGAAGTGTAAAGTACAGCACTGTCAAGGAGTATCTGTCTCTTATTTGGTGGCCTCATTGCTCTGGTCTCATTGTGACCTCAGTTGTTTTGAGACTGTGGTTAGATCGTGTCAAAGCCTTTTATTGATTGGGGTCAATGAGAGGAAATCATTGGAGGAATATCGTGGTTGTCACCAGCCTGAGTAGGCTTGTCACTCAGTCTGGATCTGGGATTAATTTATTGTTTTCTTCAGAAGGAGGTTTAGTAGGTGATTCCCTGCATGTTAGCTCAGAACAGGCACTACAAAGTGACACAGCAGCAGTGCAGGGTTCCCATGGCAAGCAGCCCCATGGCTGCCTGACACTGATCAGCTGCCTGTAGACTTCTGACCTGGAGGATGTGACAGAAGGAATGTGGGTATGGCTGGGGTGGAGAGGTTGAATGAGTGGAGTAGGAACAGCAGGACAGGTACATCATACAAGGACGAGACAGAAAAACACATACCCTTAAATCAGCACTGGTACACAAAAATAAAGCAGCAACACATACACACACCACCCCTAACCTGCCCTTTATCCATGTAAAAACACACACACAGCACAAAACCTACATACTTATATTCACCTACTTCCATCTCCATCTCAAGTTCCCATTCCTTATACCAACAATACTTTATATAATTTCTTCTCTGAGAATTGTTCAAAGGCCATTCTCATATTTTGCGATATTTTGCACATCACACTCTTAAATGTCATCCCTAATTGTAATAGCCAAAACCTAAAATATTTTTTTTGATTCTATCAAAAACAATTTTTTTGATACTAAGAAGTCATAGACCAAATCAAAATACTTACGTGTTTTGCAATGAGTGTCATTAGGATCAAAACCAGCCTGACAGCCCTCAGGACATGTACCGGTCACTTTGTTGCACACACCGCCACCACTGCAGTGACCACAGGTACTGGCGCAGTTCTGTCCATACGTACCACTGGTACAGGCTAACAGTCAAGGACAGCAGGAAAAGACAGATTAGACTTCGTGTACAGATAATTATATTTATTATGAAAGGTGACTTGATAACACACACCACACACACACACACACACACACACACACACACACACACACACACACACACACACACACATAATATATATATATATATATATATATATATATATATATATATATATATATATATATATATATATATATATATATATATATATATATATATATATGAGCCAACCACCAAGACGCCTGTTCAAGTTATTTTTCACCTGGAGATAACTTCAATGCTGACTTCACTCTATGGAAAGTCTAATGGATGATACTATAATCCAAGATCCCGTTTGCAAATACATTCAAAACATCTTGCACAAAACTAATTTTAAAACCTTTTCTGCCTTTCAGAGGAGTAAGGCATTTGCGCTGGTGGAAATGCATAACACCATTTACAGAAAGTGCATGCACATGGGGACTGACCATAGAAAAGAGCACATGAGAGTTAACTCAATTATCTTGCAATCAGAAAAGAATTAAAAAAAAATAGAGAGATGACGGCATTAAGGTTTTCTTTCTTGTATAAATGCAATAAACAATACAGAACCTATGACAATAATTATTTATAACGTGCACATGCGCACGCACACACACATACACACACACACACACACACACAAACACACACACATCATGATCATCACAATCACCACCACCATCATCATCATCATCATCATCATCATCATCATCATCATCATCATCATCATCATCATCATCATCATCATCATCATCATCATCATCATCTCCTCCAGCATTTGAGATAATTTCGTAGAGGATTTTATCATGCTCAGACCTTTTATCATTACTGCAGTATTTTGTTTCTGTAGCCTGGTTTTGAAAATAACAGAGTAACTGTAGCATACTTTCAAAATGTTAACAAATCTTGGAAATGAAGTACCAATACATGCTATCTATATTCTGATAGGAAGAGCACAGATGAGTGCAGTGAAATTTGATGCAGTGCAGTACAAAACAAAACAGTGC
>CM060329.1:30050754-30058254 GCA_030674155.1 Stramonita haemastoma | reverse complement strand
AAACATGTCAGAAAGCTGTAGATGAGAAGAAATTTTTCTTTAAAAAGTACATAAGAAACGAGTCCTCAGAAAATCATGCTATTTTGAAGAGAGTTAATAAAGCCACTGACAGGGTCATAGCCCAGGCTAAGAGTGATTTCTGGTCTGCTTTCTGTAATAAAGAAGTAAGTAGTCATAAAGATCTACAAAAGGTATGGTAAAAATTTAATGACATAAAGCATGGAATTTGTTTACCCCAGTATCCTACCAATATTAAAAATAATGATTTCCCAACTAACTCAGATAAAGGAGAAGCTTTTATTGATATGTTTGCTAATATGATGAGTGACAAAGGTTTGTCTCAAACACAGATTATGTTAAGAAGTAAGGAAATGCAAAAAGATAAATATAATGATCCCATCTCTGATGACTCACTGTACATAAATGCTCCAATAACTCTGCACGAGGTCAAAGATGCCATTCAATCTCTTAGTAACAAAAAGACATCTGTAGGAGAAGATGCTATATCAAATGAAATGTTAAAACATCTACCTGATAACTGGATTTCACTGTTACATGAATTATTTCAAAAATGCTGGGCAGAGGGCTCACTTCCTCTACTATGGAAGCAGTCTGTAATTATTCCTATATTAAAACAAGAGAAAGCCAAAGAAGATATAAATAGCTTTAGACCATTGCATTAACTTCACATACAGGAAAACTTTTGGAAAAAATGATCTTAAATAGATTGGTGTATTTTTGTGACAAAAATAAAGTGCTCCCAGTTAATCAGGCAGGCTTCCGTAAAAGCAGATCAAGTGTACACCATCTCGTTAAGCTTACAACACAAATTAAACATCAGTTTGCTCATAGAAAAAATGTCCTTGCTACTTTCTTTGATGTTCATAAAGCTTATGACCAAGTTTGGCATGCACGATTACTACTTAAATCTATTGGTTTGTCTTGTCATATTTAGTTTTATGTTAACAATTTTCTTAGTGGCAGAAGTATCAAAGTAAAGATTGGAAATACATATTCTAACCCAAGATTTCCTCAAATGGGTATACCACAAGGTTCTGTTATTACTCCTTATCTCTTTAACATTTTGGTTTATGACCTTCCTAGTTCGTTGTCGAATAATGTTGTCCTTGTTCAATATGCAGATGACCTCTGCATGTGGATGAAGACAACCATGAAAAAGTCAACACCAAAACGACAACTAAATTATGTGAAGAAGGTATACCAGCTTGAGCTTGATAATCTTAGCATTTAGATGATAGAAAATGGTTTAAAACTGTCTCCAGAGAAAACTAACATTGTACTCTTCAACAATGGAGCTGATTCCCCTTCCCTGCCAAAGTTCAAACTCGAAGACAGGTATCTTGAGTACAGACCTGTTGTTAAATTCCTGGGAATAAATCTTACCTCAAAACTAACATGGAATTATCATATTGAATATTTGTTAAATAAAACCAGAAATACATTAAATTTTTAAAAGTAGTGACTAAACAACAATGGGCACAAGACGTCACAGTTCTTAAACATCTATCCTTGGCTCTCATTCGTTCTAAACTAACATACGGCCAACAAGTCTTTTTTTAATGCTCCAAAATATTTACTGAAAAAACTTAGGAGTCTTGATTGTAAAGCCTTTAGCCTTGATTTGGGTGTACCATCACATGCCTCATCCTTAGGCACCTACAAAGAAATAGGAGTTCTGCCTCTGAATGAATATTGCGAATTGATGCTGGCAAAGTACATAATAAGAAGCTCAGCTACTGAAAATAATGTTGATCATAAAATCTACCTGAGATCGGATGAGCATTTTCCTAACAGAGCCAAAAATATTTGTTCTCTTACTACAATTGGCACTTTCACAGCAGATCTTTTTGAAAAGTCAAAAGTTAATCCCAGAGTAATGAAACAGTCCTCGCCTCATTTATCTCCTAGTCCTTCATGGGAACTTCAAAAAGCTTCGTCTGACATTGACCATTCTACATGTAAAAAAGAAAAAGGGAGTCACATTCTCAGTATTCAGATAAAAGAGCACATAACAGTTAATTACCCTTTACATCTTAAAATCTATACTGATGGTTCTCTTCTAAATAGTAATGATGGAGGTGCAGCCTTCATAATTCCCTCCTTAAAGGTTGAAAAACTATACCATATTGGAAAGAATCATTCTATTTTTACAGCAGAGCTAACTGCCATTCTGATGGCCTTACATTACTTAATTGACTTTCCTCTGCCTATTTTACAGGTTTTGTTATGTGTTGATTCAAAATCTGTGTTACAATCTCTTAAAAACTCTGGGTATAATATTACGCAAGATCTTATAACTGAAATAAATCATCTTATACATTTTCTCATTTTAAGAGGCACCAGTGTCACCTTTTGCTGGGTACCATCTCATTGCAATATTTTTTTATAATGAAAAGGTTGACAAAGCAGCTAAAAATGCAGCAGCTCATTCAGACTCTGCTGCTATCTTGAATGTACCAGTGTCAGTTCATGAGAATAATAACCTGTTGAAAAGTGCTTGCTGGAAACATGTAAGGAAAAAACAAGAAAATGCGGGGTATTCCTATGGTACCTCTTCTATTTTTGAATTAAATTTCTTTCTCTCTTCTCGTTACGGGTTAGATATATCCCGCCAAAGGCCAGTCATAAGTCTTATTAATAGATTGAAGTTAAATGCTTTCCATACAAAATTTTCCAGAAATGTGCATTGTGTGTGTGGAAGGGCAATCTCAAACTTTCATATTCTTTTGGAATGTCAAGTGTTAAAAAAGTACCTTCCCACCATACCTGAGAGATCTTTGCAGAAAGTTTTGAATAATTGTAAATTGCTCTGTGAAATTGCTATGCTGTTGAAAGAGAGTTGTGTTAGTAATTTGTTATAGTGCAAGTAAATGTGTTATTCACTGATTTTAAGCAAAGGCATTCTGCCCACCATGGTATAGTTCTCGACATTGTATATTGTATTGTACATATATATATATATATATATATATATATTATATATATATATATATATATATATATATATATATATATATATATATATATATATATGCCTTTTATTCTGTTGTAGTTACATTAGTTATACAGTTACTTAATGTGTCAATTCAATTACTTCATTGTATTATGGTTATAGTTGTAAGACAGTTCCTTTTCTCTGAATTGTTTGTCTTTTTGTGTCTAATATCACTGATTGTGAATAGACGTTAAATTGAAGAACAACACACACACACACACACACACACACACACACACACACACACACACACACACACACACACACACACACACACACACACACACATCTAAATGTTTTCACAACAAGAAGATCTAATGCCCTATTTTATAGAATGAAACTAAACGCATTGATAACCAAGTTCAGCAAAAATGGTAAATGTCTGTGTGGTGAGAATATCACTAACACACATATACTTTTTGACTGCAAGAGTGTAAAGACTTTCATGCCCCATTTTTCTGAAAACTCCCTCACCAGCGTATTCAGTAATTTAAAATTGGCATTTGAAATTGTAAAGGGTCTTTATCACAGTCCTATAGGACATTTGTTATAGTTACATTAACGTTAATAAGTTTTTTATATTTCTGTTATTTTTATTGCATTACCAAGTTTCTGTGTGGGGTGTATTTCTCTTCTTTTTTCTTTTCTTTTGGGAGGGGTGGGGGTAGGCTGGAGGATGACTATGTTTACAATGATTTTTCCTTCTTCTTTTCACACATCGTCTAATATCACTAGAAGTTGAACAGACGTTAATATTGAGACTACAACAACAAAACAATACACACACACAACACAACAACAACACACACACACACACACAACAACACACACAACACAAAACACACACACACAAACACACACACACACACACACAAACACTACAAACACAACAACACACACACACACACACACACACAACACACACCACACACCCCACACACACCCAAAAACACACATCACAAAAAAGTATTATCAGTGGGGGTCTTGATTGATTATAGAACTTGTGTTGTCATTGTCTTTGTTTGGCTGATTGTGTTCCTCCATTCCTCCTTGATACCCCCTTTCCCCCCGGTCCTTTTCAATCGGTTTTATTTTACATTTTATTTTTTGTTATTTCATTTGTTTTTTGGTTGTTGTTATGTTGTTGCTTTAGGTGGTGATGGGGGATTATCATGTTGTTGCAAAATTATATCATTGTCATTATGGGTGATTTGTCCGGTTGGTTTGCGTGTTATGGATTGGAGAAAATTTTGTTTCAGTGGTCTTTTCTGGTTTTCTAATTTTTGTTTTGTTTTGTTTGCTTACTTGTTTTGTTTGTTTATTTTTCGTTTTTCTATGGGCTTTTTTTTGCTAGATAGATGGCTTGATGGGAAAAAGCAAATTTATTGCTTACTCAATGTACCATCTGGGAATAAAATTTGCTTGACAAACCCTCTCTCTCTCTATCTCTCTCACACACACAGACACACAGACACACAGACAGACACACACACACACACACACCATTAAACACCAGGACCTTCCCACTTCATCTCTTTACAATCAGAAAAATGCCCTCGTTTTAACCCAGGCTTCTATGGAAAAAAAATCCTAAATAGTGACTTTATTAGTTTTGTTTTTATTGTTGTTTGTTTTGAATGCCAGGATAGCTCAGATAATGAAAAGGTCAAACTGGTGTAGGGGTAACAGCTACAAATGGAATCTCTCTTGCTGCACACAAACAGTTCCTTTCTTTATTGCCTGCTTTTAGGAGTGGCTCTATTGGTACAAGGAAGTGTTAGACGAGATGAATGGATCTTTGCATAATATCTTGCTTGAATTTTCCAAGTTAAAACATGTGCGTGCTTATAGTACATTAAAGCCAACACACACTCACACACTTTCACACACACAACACACAATAATGCACGCTTGCCACCCCACATGCATGCATGCATGGACGCACACACACACACACACAGGCACACACACGCCTACACAAACACACAGGCACACACATGCCTACACACACACACACACACACACACACACACACACACACACACACACACACACACACACACACACATAAACACACACACATAAACACACACACACACACACACACACACACACACACACACACACACACACAACAAACACACCCATGCGCCCCCCACATACACATATACACATACACACATGTACACACACACACACACACACACACACACACACACACACACACACATGCAGGCATGTATGTAATCATGCACATGTTAACACACATGTACACACACAGAGGCATGCATGCATGCAAATATGCACATGTACACACACATATACACACACAAATACACACTCATGCACATGTACACACAAACACATACACCCACCCATCCACACGTGCAGAGACATGCATGTATGCAAGCACCCACATGCTCACACACATACCACACACACACACACACACACACACACACACACACACACACACACGTACACACACACACACACACAGAGACATGCATGCATGCAAACATGCACATGTACACACACATGCACACACACACGTGTGAGCACACACGGGCTTACTCAAGTGTTTTTCTTTGGTTTTATGTTGTTCTATTTTATATACATACTTCAGTGACTTTCTCATAGTTAGAATAGTTATTAATTTTTCCTTGTATAATTTATTCAACTTTACAAACACATTTATATTCAATTCCATGTCCCCTCCTCCCCATGTCTGTCTAAAACGAATACACACACACACACACGCACACACACTCACACACACACACACACGCACACACACACACACACACACACACACACACACACACACACACACACACACCACACACACACACACACTCTCTCTCTCTCTCTCTCTCTCTCTCATTCTCTCTCTCTCTCCACCCATTTAATATCACAACTTGTGAAAAGACCTGAAATGAATTTGAACACAAACCAGGACTCACACCCCCTCCCCTTTCCACTTCATCTCTTACATAAATGCATGAGCGCTCACATTTCTTCCTGCTCTCTTGTTAAGTTGAATAAATAGTCAAAAGGATAACTGCTTAGGGCCTTTTAGAAATGGTTTACTTCAAGTGAAGATGTAAAAGGTTTATTATTATTATTTATTTTTTTTATTCAACTTGTATTAAAAGGTTGGATGTGGGGGGGGGGGGGGGGGGGGGTAGCATAGAGGCCCTGCTGGTGGTCAGATGTGATGGCCCATTATGTAGCCACTATGGAGGTGCCCGTTTTAGGGGATTTTACCCTGGAGTTAACATCAGAAATGACTCCACTCTACCAAAAATCTTTGGATAAGACTATAAACAGAGATACCGGATGCAAATGCACAAGGAACATATTTCAGGCATGTTCAAAGCTCATTTTGCCTTTTTCGAGGAATAAACCATTATATGCAGGTTAGAAGGTGTGGAACTTATTTTTAAAGTCGCAAGCACACTCGTGAAATTTTAGACACCATCCACGAAGTCAGAATGCAGCTACCTTAATGGCGGGAGGGGGGGGGACACAGTCACAGAAACAAAATCTCAACATTTGTGAACCTGGGGCCCTAGCTGACCAACGAAAATGAGATTAACATTTAAGGAAAGAAATTACACAATTTTTGGCAATATGCTCGAATCCTTGCTCTCAAAATCACTTTTGTTTCTAAGTATTGGATCTTTGAAAGCTCAAATAAGGTGCTCCACAACACCAACAGCAGCAGCAGCAGCAACAACAACAACAACAACTAAAACAACCACATGAACTACAACAAATTACAAACTCTACCACTACCTCTTTTGCTGCTATTCCAGTAGTGGAGTGCTTCATGTTGTTTATTTGTGGAGTGCTTCATATTGTTTATTTGGGGAGTGCTTGATATTGTTTATTTGTGGAGTGCTTGATATTGTTTATTTGTGGAGTGCTTGATATTGTTTATTTGTGGAGTGCTTGATATTGTTTATTTGTGGAGTGCTTGATATTGTGTATTTGTGGAGTGCTTGATATTCTTTATTTGTGGAGCCTTCATAGTGTTTGTTTGTGTATTGCTTCATATTCAAGGGTTTTAGGTGCTTCATGTTTGATTCTCTTTGTCTTCTCTGGCATACCACTCTTGCTCTATTCTTCACATGCTGACACAAATTATTTATCAAATTTGGAGAGACAACGATTTTGTATTGCATTCTATTGTATTTCATTGTACTGGGTTCCACTTTCAGTCATGGTAAATTTCTTTGTGTGAAATTCATGCCCCGCCCCCCACCCGGGGAAAGTGTATTGCCACAAGATCAGTGCAATTCATGTTTCTATGTTCCTATCTGAATGTACATTTCTTGCCCTATCAGGGTGGCTTTTTTCTCTGAATTTTTCAAGGGGCAGCTATCTGACTGGCGTGGGTTCTATGGAAGGCTGACGAATGAAGGTAGATGAGAACAACATAGACAACTGCCTTTCACCCACCCCCTCCCCTCCATCAAATT
>CM060329.1:30037458-30048154 GCA_030674155.1 Stramonita haemastoma | reverse complement strand
GCCTAACAGCCTCTGATACTGGACAACACAACACAGAATGCACACCATCCTCCAGTGTTTGCTAACATAATGGGCACAGTAATTTGTGATCATCTCCTTGTGCTTTATGCATTTAAATTTATTAACAACTATGTCGGTGGATCGGTGGTCTAGGTGGTAACACGCCTTGCCTAGAAAGCAAAAAGCCCGGGTCGGAGTGTGCGGGGTTCGTACCCGTTTGGACCCAAAACTTTTTCCCCATCCATTAGACCCTGAGTGGTGGTCTGGGCGCTAGTCTTTCGGATGAGACGATAAACCGAGGTCCCGTGTGTAACACATCACTATTTAGCGCACGTAAAAGAACCCACGGCAACAAGGGGGTTGTCCCTGGCAAAATTGTGTAGAAAAAAGCCACTCTGATAGGGAAACAAATACAGTTGCATGCAGGAAAAAGAGAAAAAAAGAAATGGGTAGGCGCTGCACATGTGGCGACGCGCTCTCCCCGGGGAGAGCAGCCCGAATTTCACGCAGAGAATTCTGCTGTGATATAAAGTGGTACAAAATACAAATACAAAATGTCTGATACACCAAGTCTAAATTTAGCCAGGATTAAAAAAAAACATAGTATCAAACCTTAAATAGCGTTTGACATCCTGTGAACTTAAGAATTGTCTAAACATTAGATAGTTCTCACTGTTTTGCATATGATTACTCTATTGTTGCCATCAGCAGTCAATTAATCTCTGTTTAAATACATGAATAAACTATACAATTTTTTTAGACCTTGAAAGAGTGAAAAAAAATCCCAAATCAAGTTCTAATGAACAGATATGTATTTGTGTAGCCCAGTTGTTTGCCTCTTTATCATCTACATTATAAAGCAGCATTAAAAACTTTAAAGGTAGCCTGCTCCCATTAACATGTGGAATACGAAACCAATATCTAATGCATTTGACATCAGAATTAACAGAGACTGTATATATGTTTTACTATAAACAAGTTTATTAGGTGTCCATTTATCTATGCCTAAAAACTGCTTTATTGCAAAAATATTCAATGACTCACAATGCGGCCACAGCAGAATCCAAACCCAGAGATCAGCATCACAAAACACAATGAATTGTATTTCTGCATGAGACATCTTGATAAGCCAGTCAAAGAATTCCTTATTCTGCAATAGTAATTTTTCTTTCAAAGGAAACAACAAGCTTTGTTAGGTAGATTTGCCAGTTCTTTACATGTAGTTGTATAACTAAGCACTATTAAAAAATATTTCCAAACATTTATATACAATAATCACAGGCTCGACTTTTCCATTATAGCTCCTTTTCTAGATACAACAATATTACTTTTTTTTTCCAGATTTACCTTAAGATCTAGTGCTGTTGCAACATGGCTCAACCTACATAACCGCTTTTGTAAGCCTACCACAGTTTTATATATCAGGTGAACATCATTAGCATTTTAAATATAAAAATTTCCGTAAAGTCCTAGGGAAAAGTGACGCCATGTTTATGACTTGTGGTTGTTTTCTTTGCCCTACTCATTAATTACAACAGGAGACAACAAAGGACTATATACATCTCCCTGTTTAACACCAGTAGTACTACTTATTCATGCCAGTCAGCCTAGCTCTGCATCTAGTTCTACTTTGGGCTTTCTGATACATGGATCTCAAACATCATGATAATTTACCATTCTTGCCATTTTTCAGGAAGCTACGCCACAGCAAATTTTATCAACAGAATTAAATGCTTTTTCAAAATCAATAAATGCGACATAGAACTTATGGTTATGAGTAAACTGTTTCTGTACAAACGCAAGCAGAGTAAGCATAATTACTATAGTGGAGTATAGGTCCTTGGTGTTTGGCAGTAATATCATTTTTCATGATCAATTCCTACAACCTATCATTAATGGTGATACTAAACAACTCACTGCTTATGTCACTATAAAAACTCCTCTATGATTATTAAGTTTATCAATATACCCCTTTTTTCTTATGATAGAATTATACAGTCAGTCCAGTTATTTCCCCACTTTCAGCCATTCTCCAATAATTTGACCAGTACCAGTTGCTGTATTATATTTTAGGTTTCTAAGCACCTTAGTGTTTCATCTTTAGCTATAGTATGACCAAGATGATTTTCAGTTTCTTCAATGGCGTCAATAGTATTCATGATATCGTCTAATGAACCTTTCTCCAACTGGGTTTTGAAATTATTAAACAATCTGTCAATTGATAAACTGTTCCTCGGCTGACTTTTATGAATGAAACCTTCTAGGACTTTTCCAGAGCTGGATTTGAGAAGTGATTGAAACCATAATATCTGAAACAAAAGTCTTATCAGTATTCTTTTTCCTTTCAAGCATGCACCAATATCCCATTTTGATGAAGAATAGGTTGTTGTTTTCATTCTTTCCAGTATGTCTTCAATAGTTTTCTGACCTTACCTTTATACTCCTACATTCATTATCAAACCATGAATCATCTGACAGACCTTTGTGACGCTCCACCACATAAGGAGTCGCATTGCACCAGAGGTCAGTTTTTAGTTATTGAGATTTTATTAATCTGCAATGAAATGGCCAAACAATAGAAAAAAAACAAATTGAAAATCGGACAATTCTATAAAAAGTTATTACAAGTTGAAATGATAAACTGCAGGAAATGACAAAACGAGAAATGGACAAGTTTAGCATCATAGTAAATGGTCAGAATGAGGGCTTGAGCATTTTAAAAGTACGTTTAAAAGCAAAAGGATACAAAATTATGACTTGATATTTCCTTACAAGGTAGAATAATGGCTGTAGTTTTATAATCAATCAAAATCTGAAAATTGCCAACTTGACCCACCTGCCTTTAATGGCTTCTAGCGGAAAAGTGGGTTATGTGCTAAGCGACTCATTTTGTGGTGGAGCATCACCTTTAGTAGTTTGTTCCTGTTTCTTCATATATCCAGCACTGGACTCCATGAAACCATTGAACAAATGTAAAGCATAACTAACATTTCTCATCAATTGTCTGTAAAGCACCCAACATTTTTTCAGATATTGTTTTTTTCACAGAGACAGTTTTACAACTTCAGAGTTTTTCATCCTACACAAACTTTTACACAACTGATCGCTCCAGCTATGGTACATGCTTTATATAATGCATCCCTATGTAATTCAACAGATAGGCGGCCAGAATCAGAATGCCTGATAACAAACAATAGACATGAATAAAAACAGAAAAAAATCATTAGACACTAAAAAGTAATCATTAATCAGAAATTACTAACAGTATCCTTGCTGGTTGCCATTGCATACGCCATTCAGAATTTGTAAAGCAAAGGCAGACCACATATTCAATAAGGACATAATACAACTATTTATTGCAGAATTATCAGAATGACGATTACTTCTAAAGAACATGACATTACTTTGGAAATCTAAAGCAGGATTTCAAGGAACAAGTCCATAAACTCTATTTGCACGTCCACATACAAGTTACATCGGCATCTTCTTGGTGCATTAACCAGTTGTGTTGGGCAGCTGTCCTGAAGCAAGTCTGTCAACCAAGTATCTCTGCACCGTGTCCAACTCTGGCTAGGTGGCCTTGAGAGAGGTGTACACTCCCTCTGCATTCAGATACACGTTAGTGGTATCATACACTGAACGGTCTTCCTCAGTCAGGTAATAATCAGTGGCCTCATCAGCTTGATCCACGTCAGTTAGTGTCAGCGATGTTTCAATGGTGTCCTGAGATGCACGTGATGTTGAGGCAGGGGCTTGGATGTTAACGTAATAATGGGATGCATCATCTGCCATGTCCACCTGTCTGGCTTCATTCATGGGTTTGACTGTGATGGTAGGTTTGGTACGGGTTTTGGGTGCTTTCGTGTCTGTAAAATAAATGAAAAAGGAAAGAGCATACAAAAGGCATTTTGTTTTTGGATGGAAGAGTTGCATAGATCAGTTGAGATTGCACACGGCTAACACAATTATGCATAGCAACGCTACAGCATTTTGCAATACTTTTCACAAATTTCAGCTCTGCTTCAGAATATTTGCTGATGGACAAAAATCAAAGAAAGTAACAAAGAAGTTATAAAAGGAGAACTGAGAAGGTTGGAATGATTTTGTTTTTCTAAAATATTATTAGATTTGGTGTTCAAAAAAAAGCTTTCAATATTTATTTAGATACTTGGAAAGGCTCTTAAGTTAGAGATGATAGGAAATAACAAAGTCTAGGTCTCTATTGTTTCTTGTTATTATTGAGAAAAGATAAATTTTGATATTCTGAAGGCATTTGTATGGGTACCCAGCTTCTCTAAAAGCTGTTCACAACGTTATCTCCGACCCTGCCAAACATCTTTTCTGATGGAAAATTAGTTTCCACAGATGTGACATTTGAAAGTTTGTCATACATCAGCAGGCATAAGAACTTAAAATGGTAAAGTGCATTCACTTTTATCAAACAAAAGCAAAAAATCACCAACTAGAAGCAACAAGCAAAAGATTTCCTGGCTGTGATGTTATCAAAATTTTGATAGAAAAAAACACAGTCTACAAAGAGTTTCATATCATTACATTCAATCTGGTGTGACACACTGTCTGGAAATTTCTTCTTCTGTGATTTTGTTTTTTTTTCGTTCTTCAGCCAGAGTTCTAAGGTTCACCAATAGTGAAATTGTGTGCATGTGGCCATATTCAGCCACCATGAAGGTAGCTGCATTCCGACTTTTGAGTTTGTGCCTTTGGAAAAGAGATTATACAAACTCCATGTCCATTACCTAAAGCTTTGTTGGTAATGGACGGAAGCAAATTGACTTAAGACCCCACATTAAAATGATGTTATGCATTGAAATGTCATGTTGAAGTTATCTTCATGTATGAAAACCTGTTAGCAAAACAACTTACACTTAAAACTAAAAGGAGAAAAATTTACCAGAAGTCAGAGTACGGCTGACTATATTGTAAGGTACTTTAAAACCTCCATACACACAAACTCTTGATGTAATGAGTACTTTCTGTCTCACAATGGTTTCCAAATGCAATAAGTGAGACAAAATGTATACCCTGGTTTACCAGCAGGGTGTTAAACTGGGGAACCACTAACATTCAACAATAGCAACAACAACAGCAACACAACAACCACAACAATAACAATTTCAAGGAAGGCTATACATCATGTACACTGCTGTTTTGACAGTACTTACTGGGAATGGGTTCACACGAAAGGGAGGAATCTTTGGAGGGCCTACTTGGGATGGAAGACAAGGAGGTGAGGGTGTCGGTTGAAGAAGAGGGGACCTTTTTCTTGCATCGATATCTGAAAAGGGGGCAACATGTAATGCTGCTTTGGTATTGACACATTTCACCTGTTAGAACTCTTGTACATGTACCGATGATTATATATGTGTACATTTTCTGCCAATGCTTAAAAGCTCGCCGAAGTGAGTGCACAGAAATTCACATGCACAGTCACATATGCATGAGAAATGCTTGTACACACTCATACAGACACAGACACAGACAGACAGACAGACAGACACACACACACACACACACACACACTAACACACAAATACCCCCCCCCCCCCCCGTCCTCCGCACACACTACTCCCCCCTTTAAACTTCAACCTATTCCCTTCTGGATCTTAACTTCATCTCCCAAACTTGCCAACCCTCCTCTTTATCACATGGTCTACAACAATCCATCAAAACATAAGGCATGCACAATCATGATACTCACTAGTCATATTCGCACCAGAGTCCTGTGTATATAGTCAGGTCAGGTCAAGTCAAGTCAAGTCAAGTCACAACACTTTTTAATCATCCCTGAAGGGCAATTACAATACCGACAGGCATATTGATACAAATCATAGTCAAACACACGAAGTAGCTACATTTCATATTTGTTCAAACATTATATAACTTCAAATAAAAATGTCACAAACACTCACACTCTACGCGCGCGCGCTCGCACACACGCAAAACACACGCACACACACACACACCAATGTTTAGATACAATGTTCTTAAAAATCATTGACTAGAAAAGACATATGATCACCATTATTTACACATTATACACACGCGTTCGCACCCGCACATATACATGCATGAAACACACACACACACACACACACACACACACACACACACACACACACACACACACACACACACACACACACACACCACGCTGTCCCCCTCCCCATACAATCCACACCCACCCGCCCCCACACTCACACGTGCACACACGGTCCCCCCCCCCTCCTACCCATACACACCATCCACACACCCCCGTCCCCCTCCGACCCTCCCCCCACACACACACACAATTGGTAGAAAGACATGCGAATTTACAAGCAATTCAAAAAATCAATAAAGCCAAAAATAAGACATACAGTGGCAGGTAAGTAATTCAGAGAAGTTTAAAACACACACACACACACACACACACACACACACACACACACACACACACACACACACACACACACACACACACACACACACACACACACACACGCGCACACACACACACACACACACACACACACACACACACACACACACACCACACACACACACACACACACACAAGAGCAAACAAACAAACAAAAACAAACAACCTCAGTCAGTGTTACTATGAGTTTAGAACTCGATAGCTACTGGCACAAAGGAATTCCTTTTTCTGTTTGTTTTGCTGTTGTGGCATTGAAAACCACGTCCTGAAGGCAACAATTGAAATTCTGAAAACAGAGCGTGGGAGGAATCGGCCAAAATGGCTGTTGCTTTGCGTACAAGCTGCTGGTTACAAAACGACCTGAGGTCTCTTTGTTCTTCTCCGATAGTTTTAGAGCAGATTCTCACAATTCTCTGAAGACCATTCTTGTTCTTAATGCTAAGGTTATTGTACCAGCAAATGAAAGCAAAACTTAAAACGCTCTCTATGTAAGACTTGTAGAACAAAGAAAAAATCTTTTTGTCGACAAAAAATGAGTTAAGCTTCCTCAGAAAATACACACGTTGTTGCCCCTTTCTGACAATGGCGTCAGTGTTAGCATCCCAATTTAGCTTGTGGTCAAAAACAGTTCCCAAATGTTTGTATTTCAAAACGTTTTCAACTTCTTCACTATTGATGATGGTATTCTCAGAAGTGTGCTCCGATCTTCTGAAATCAATAGGAAGGTCTTTAGTTTTAGAAACATTTAGCTCCAGATAGGCCTCATCACACCAATCTACAAACTCAGTAAGGGCTGGACTATGGTCTAGGACTGATCCAGATAAGAGAGACAGAAGAGCACTGTCGTCCGCAAATTTTACCAAAAATGAGTTTTCATGGCTGTTTCTACAATCATCTGTGTATAGAATGTAAAGAAGTGGCGAGAGGACGCAGCCCTGTGGGGAACCAGTGTAGGTATATCTAACCGATGAAGGTATTTTGTTGGCAAAAACACGCTGTGGCCTGTCAGTTAAAAATTCAATCAGCCAGCGTACAAGTTGATTGTCTACATCAAATTTTGAAAGTATTTTGTTAACCAGAATATGAGGCTGCATTGTATTGAAAGCTGAGCGAAAGTCAGCAAACAATATTCTGGCATGAGAATCAGGCATTTCCAAGTGACTGTACAGCTTGTTCAAAATGAATAGTTTGGCATCTTCGACACCCCTTCTAGATCTGTACGCAAATTGTAATGGGTCAAGGTCTTTCTCTGTAACAGAAAGAATGAGAGATTTTATGATCTTTTCTAATGTTTTCATCACCAGTGATGTGAGAGCTACAGGTCTGAAATCATTAGGCCTAGTAGGATTGGGTTTCTTTGGAAGAGGTATAACATTGGAAGTCTTCCAAATAACTGGTATCTGGCAAGTGTCCAGCGAGGTCTGGAACAGGTGCTGAAAGACACTTGCAAGCTCAGTGGCACAGATCTTAAGGGTTCTACCGCATAGAAGAATATATAATATAGAAGAATAAATTACTGCTGATGGGCTACCTGAGAAAGAGGACAATGATGAGGATGATGACGATGATGATGAAGACTATTCCACCCACAGTGGTTCCAGCTATTAGGCCCAAGTTGTTGTCTTCATCACTGGTTTCTGAAGAAATAAAAGAGAAGGGAAAAAAATCATTACACCACCAGAGAAATTACTCTCTCTCTGTCTCTCTTCCTCTGTCTCTTTCTGTCTGTTTCTTTGTCTCTATCTATGTCTGTCTCTGTCTCTCCTCTCTGTCTGTCTCTGTCTGTCTGTCTGTCTGTCTGTCTCTGTCTGTCTGTCCCTCTCTCTGTCTGTCTGTCTGTCTGTCTGTCTGTCTGTCTGTCTGTCTGTCTGTCTGTCTCTCTCTCTCTCTCTCTCTCTCTCTCTCTCTCTCTCTCTCTCTCTCTCTCTCTCTCTCTCTCTCTCTCTCTCTGTGTCAACTTACTGTTTAGCAGATAGTATAAAGGATCTGTGCATTGGTACAAGAGTTGAATCATCGCACATGCCCCTTACATTTGTGTTTCAGAAAGAAAGAGAACAATGCAATGTAAAACAACAACAACCAGGTAGAAAACTTATTTGGAATGAGGATGAGAGGGAGAATTTTGATAACTCTATCTCATCATCAGAATTCCATGACCATATAAAAGAAGCGATTCAGATGATCGATTACGATGCTGACAGAGCACTGCACATGTTTAATGAACATCTAAACAACGCTGCACAGAGTATGTTTAGGAACGTTGGGGGCAACAGCAGAACTTTTACTCAGAGATCCAAGTGGTTTGATCAGGAATGCCTACTAAAGAAAAGACTTGCTCGAAGGCAACTGAGAAAGTATAAAAGAAGTAAAAAAGGTGAAGACAAAGCACACTTTATCATACTGAGGAAGGAATATAAAGCCACAATTAGACAGAAGCAACAAGAATATAAAAAGAATAGAGTTGAAGAGCTTGTAGACGCCTCTAAAAATCCAAAGCGCTTTTGGTCCATCATTCGTAAATCCCGGCGCAGAACCTTACACCACACTGAGATAACGGCAGAAGAATGGTGTGAGCACTTTAAGTCCCTACTAAATGCAGGTGCTGATGTTGGTGAGATAGAAGAGGACATGCAGTCAGAGGAAGGTATGGGAGATGACTACTTAGACAGTGACGTAACAGAGGACGAAGTCAGAGCAGCCATTAGGCGGCTAGGGGATGGGAAAGCAGCTGGTTTTGACGGTATTCCAAATGAGATTATTAAAGCAGCAGAAAATGTTATTGTACCTTTTCTTCTTAAGCTATTTAATTACCTGTTCAAAAATAGTGTGTATCCAGTTGAATGGACAAAGTCCGTCATTATACCTCTGCATAAGAAAGGAAGTACCGACAATCCGAATAACTACAGAGGAATATCCCTACTCAATACATTGTCTAAAGTTTTCACTGCTATCTTAAACAAAAGGCTATACACATGGGCAGAATCCAATAATGTTATAGATGAGAGCCAAGCTGGATTTCGCAAAAACTATTCAACAATAGATCATGTCTTTACTCTTCATGCTTGCATCCAGAGGCAATTTTCAAAACATGCTAAACTGTATGTGGCATACATAGATTTTTGCAAAGCATACGATACAGTTAAACGTCCTGTGTTGTGGTCAGTTTTGTGGAGAACCGGTATACAAGGCAAAATGTTAAAAATTTTGAAGAGCATGTATGGGACTGTAAAGACTTGCATTAGAAATGGTAACGAATATTCAGATTTCTTTGACTGCATGCAGGGTTTAAAACAGGGCTGTGTAGCGTCACCAGTGCTCTTTTCCTTCCTTGTAAATGAACTCGCCCAAGAAATATTAAGTCAAGGTAAGCACGGAATACGTCTTTCACCAACTGAAATGGAACTGTTTATCATGTTATTTGCTGACGATATTGTTTTGATGTCCCACTCTATCACTGGTTTGCAAAGTCAACTAAATGCTCTCTTTTGTTCATCCAGCCGACTAAACTTAAATGTTAACCTCGAAAAATCCAAAGTGATGGTGTTCAGGAAAGGTGGCTTTCTGTCATCAAAAGAAAAGTGGTTTTATGGTAAGGAAAGAATGGAGGTCGTTAACACTTACAAGTATCTGGGTGTTACCATGTCCACAAAAATGAGCTGGAGTGTAGCAGTAAATGACAGAATAACACGAGCAAAGAAATGCACTACCGAAATAATATCATGTTTATCAAAAATGCATTGCAATTCTGCCAGAGTTTTCTTTAAAATGTTTGATACCCAAATTACACCAATGTTATTGTATGGTTCGGAAATCTGGGGCTATACACAATACGAGTCTTTAGAGAAGGTGCACTTGTTTGCATGTAAGAGATTTTTTAAAGATCTCATTGAGAGCCTCTAATAACTTGGTTTATGGAGAATTAGGCCGCCATCCACTATATGTAAACTCTGCAGTAAACTGCATACGATACTGGTTCAAACTTCTAAAACAACATAACGGTAAATATTCAAGATGTGCCTACAACATGTTACTGGAAATGCACAATCAAGGACATGTAAATTGGGTTACACGCATTCGGGATCTACTATGCCTTAATGGGTTCTCATTTGTATGGACTTATGGCAGCGTTGGTAATGAAAAAATGTTCCTACGTGAATTCAAAACGAGATTAAAGGACGTGTTCTGCCAGCAGTGGTTCTCGCACTTTGAGAGAACAGATCGAAGTCAAATGTACAGCGAACAAAAGAGCTGTCTTGA
>CM060329.1:30029958-30034958 GCA_030674155.1 Stramonita haemastoma | reverse complement strand
CACCACTGCAGTGACCACAGGTACTGGCGCAGTTCTGTCCATATGTGCCGCTAGTACAGGCTAGTTGTCAGAAAAAACAACAACAAACATTAGTATTTGTCTCTTTTACTGTCTGTTTGTCTCTTGGCATAATGATTAGCACTTTGCCTTACAGGCAGGAAGGTTGCAGATTTGAGTCCTGCCTGTAGTTACAGGGATTTTTCTGACTTGGGCTGGATCTTACCCAGAGTGAGTTTGCTATGGGGTCATTGGGAAGAATGGGACCACACAGTTGGGCTTCATTAACTTTTCAGGTGCAATTTTGAGAGCATTGCTCAAATTACTTGGGCAACACAGCAGGTGTCTGTATCTCTTGGGCCGTAAAGCACCAAGAAAAGAAGAGTAGAGTACAACACTGTCAAGAAGACTGAAAACACAAGCACTTACATAGCAGCATCATTTCATCATCAACAGCAGCATCATCATCACCATTGATTATCATACAATAAAAGAAAGATGACATTGATTTGGTGGCTCCAGTTGCCTGGTGGTTCTCATTGACCACCACATTGATTTGCTATGCAACTTTTGAGCCTGTGGTGAGATTGTGTCAAAGCCTTTAGTGTTTGGGGTTCATGAAAGGAAATTATTGGAGGGATATTGTGGTTGTCACTACCCTGAGTAAGCATGTTACTCAGTCTTGCTCCATGATTAAGTTATTATTGTCATCAGTAGGGAGTTTAGTAGGTGGTGTCCTGCATGTTAGCTCAGAACAGCAATGCAAAGTGACATAGCAGCAGTGCAGGGTTCCCCTGGCAAGCAGCCCCATGGCTGCCTGACATTGATCAGCTGCCTGTAGACTTCTGACCTGGAGGATGTGACAGAAGGAATGTGGGTGTGGCTGGGGTGGAGAGGTTGAATGAGCAGAGTAGGAACTGCAGGACAGGAACATCACTATCCACTATCCACTTCTTCCGCTATCCACTTCTCTGAAGTATCTAGGAGTCGTTGTCGATAACACTCTCTCCCATGCAAAAATTCATTACCCAAACCTGTCAGTCATGCTACTATCAACTACGGCGCATTAGCGCAATTCGAAAGTACCTGTCCACTGATGCAACTTCCAAACTTGTCACTTCTCTTATTCTCTCACGTCTGGACTATTGCAATTCTCTTTTGGCTGGTCTGCCAGCATCATCCATCCACTCCCTTCAACGCATACAAAACTCCGCAGCTCGTCTGGTCCTCAGAAAGAAAAAATCTGAGCACATTACCCCTCTTGTGCAATCTCTTCATTGGCTGCCCCTACCACAGAGAGTAAACTACAAGATCAATATCCTCTGTTACAAATGTCTCCACAATACTGCACCCTCCTACCTCTGTGAATGTCTTCACTTGTACACACCTTCTCGCTCCTCCGCTCGTCGGCAGATACTTTGTCCCTAAGAACACCCAGATTCAACCTATCTAACGTTGGCCGCCGGCTCTTTCTCTGTTTCCGGTCCATCGATGTGGAACAACCTTCCTCTCTCCCTCCGACAAAAGCCTACTTATGACACTTTTAAATCCAACCTCAAGACACACTTATTTCAAACCTAAGTTTTTCTCCTTCCGCTTCCATCTCTTACCTGTCCCTGCCTTCAACATCCACCTGCCAAAGTGCATAACGTTTGTAGGTGTGTGTGCGTGCGCGCGCGTGCTGCGTGTGTGTGTGTGTGTGTGTGTGTGTGTGTGTGTGTTGTGTGTGTGTGTGTGTGTGTGTGTGTGTGTGTGTGTGTGTACATTCGAATTTGTCAAAACTGTAAATAGTTGCTGATTGTGCGTCGTGTAGGTTGAATGCAAGCGCTTTGATTTGTTTTTGCAAGATATAGCGCTATACAAATTCCATGTATTATTATTATTATTATTATTATTATTATTATTATTATTATTATTATTATTATTATTATTATTATTATTATTATTAACATCACACAAGCACGAGGCAGCAAAAAAATATGCCCTTAAACCAAATCAAACCAAAAGTAGCAACCACATACAAAAAGAAAACACCAACTCATTTACACATCACCTTCAACCCACCCTTCATCCTTGTAAAACACACACACACACACACACACACACACACACACACACACACACACACACACACACACACACAGAGCAGAAAACCCACATACTCATATTAACCTACTTACCTCTCCATCTCAAGTTCCTATTCCTTATTCTAACAATACTTTATATAATTTATGAATTATGAATCTTAAAAGTTACTGACCAAATCAAAATACTTACATGTTTTACAACGAGTGTCATTATGATAAAATCCAGGCTGACAGCCGTCAGGACATGTACTGGTCACTTTGTTGCACACACGGTCACCACTGCAGTGACCACAGGTACTGGCGCAGTTCTGTCCATAAGTGCCATCTGCACAACCTGAGTGAAAAAGAAATTGTGGTAAAATTCTTGTTTTACAAACCCAAACTTATTGCTGTAGTGTTTATGTGTGCAAGTACATACACACACGCATGTAAATGCGTGTGCACATGTACAAACATTGTGTGTGTGTGTGTGTGAGTGTGTGTGTGTGTGTGTGTGTGTATGTGTGTGTGTGTGTGTGTGTGTGTGTGTGTGTGTGTGTGTGTGTGAACACACATACATAAGCATGCCTGATGGATTATGGCCTTTAGTTATATTGCCTAAAAGGAATACAGTCACTGTGTACCTGAACCAAAGCCTGAGCCTGAGTCTGAGCCTGATCATTCCTTTCTTTTTTATCATTTTTTCTTTCTTCATTTTGGTAGCCTACTCAAATGTTTCTGTGTCTCCATTAAGAATCATTTCCTTCAGAAAAGTTGATCTTCCTGTCAAGATTTTTTTCACGTGCATTTTAAGCTGTTCAGTAAAGCATTTTAATCATTAATACCTTTTTTCTATGTCATTTGTCTTTTTCTGACTACTCACATTGTTTGCAGAGATGGTCAGAAGGATCAAAGCCAGGCTGACAACCCTCAGGACATGTACCGTTCCCTTTGTTGCATACATGGTCACCACTGCAGTTACCACAGGTACTGGCGCAGTTCTGTCCATATGTGCCGCTAATGCAGGCTAGTTGTCAGAAAATAACATTAGTATTTGTTCTTTTTACTGTCTGTTTGTCTCTTGGCATAATGATTAGCACTTTGCCTTACAGGCAGGAAGGTTGCAGATTTGAGTTCTGCCTGTAGTCATAGGAATTTTTCTGACTTGGGCTGGATCTTACCCAGAGTGAGTTTGCTATGGGGTCATTGGGAAGAATGGGATCACACAGGTGAACTTTATTAACTTTACCAATGCAATTTCGAGAGATTTGCTCAAATTACCTGAGCAACACAGCAGGTGTTTGTATCTCTTGGGCCATGATGTACCAAGGAAGTAAGTGTAGAGTGCAACACTGTCAAGACATTCAAAACACAAGCACTTCCATGACACCATCATTTCATCATCATCATCATCATCATCTCCATTGATCATCATACAATAAAAGAAAGTTGTCTTTGATTTGGTGCCCCCAGCTGCTCAGTTTCATAATGACCACTGTTTTTATTTGCTATGCAAATTGTGAGCCTGTGGTGAGATTGTGTCAAAGCCTTTAGTGTTTGGGGTCCATGAGAGGAAATTATTGGAGAGGTATTGTGGTTGTCACCACCCTGAATAGGCTTGTTACTCAGTCTGGCTCTGGGATAAGTTATCATTGTCATCAGGAGGTTTAGTAGGTGATGTCCTGCATGTTACCTCAGAACAGGCACTAAAAAGTGACATAGCAGCAGTGCAGGGTTCCCCTGGCCAGCAGTCCCATGGCTGCCTGACATTGATCAGCTGCCTGTAGACTTCTGACCTGGAGGATGTGACAGAAGGAATGTGGGTGTGGCTGGGGTGGAGAGGTTAATTGGGTAGAGTAGGAACAGCAGGGCAGGAACATCACAACAGGGCAAGGTAGCAAGAAATATACCTTTAAATCAAACCAAACCAAAAATAGCAATTACACACACAAATAAAATAGAAACACATACACACATCCACACATCTAACCCAACCTACCCTTTATCCCTGTAAAAAACACACACAGCACAAAACCCCACATACTCATATTCACCTACTTACCTCTCCATCTCGTTCCCATTCGTTATTCCAACACTTTATACAATTTCTTCTCGAGAATTTTTCAAAGGCAGTTCTCAAATTTTGCAATTGTTTTGCACATCACATACAAGTACTCTTAAGTGCCATCCATATCAATTGTAAAAGCTAAAAGCTAAAATAAGTTTTGTGATTCTACCAAATATAACTTTGGGAATAGAAAAAGTCACTGACCAAATCACAATACTTACATGTTTGGCAACGAGTGTCATTATGATAAAAGCCAGGCCAACAGCCGTCAGGACATGCACCATTCACTTTGTTGCACACACCGTCACCACTGCAGTGACCACAGGTACTGGCGCAGTTCTGTCCGTATGTGCCACTGGTACAGGCTAACATTCCAGGACAGAAGGAAAAGAAAGAATGTGTTCCGTGTATAAATAGTTATATTCATTATGAAAGATAACTCAAGACAGCATACACACACATGTGTTAATATATATATATATATATATATATATATATATATATATATATATATATATATATATATATATATATATATATATATATATATATATATATATATATGTATATATATATATATCACTGGATTCAAATTCATTACACATCTAAATTATACGTGTGTGAACATGTGGGCACACATCCTCACCACTGCAGTTTTTGTTTTTCTTGCTGCCTTATCTTCTATGACGTCCCCGTCCTGATGTTTCCCACACCACTCATCTTAATTTTCCCGCCACAGCCATAGCCATATTTCCTATGTCTGATCCCAAGTGTCGGGAGTCTACAGGAAGCCTATGAACATGAGGCCGCCATAGGGCCACCAGCCAGAGGGGCCCTACACTACTGCTGGGTCACTTGGGGGGTATTCA
>CM060329.1:30012458-30014958 GCA_030674155.1 Stramonita haemastoma | reverse complement strand
CCAGGAAAGTGCATTGCTACAAGATCTGTGCCATCCATGTTTTTATGTTCCTATCTGTATGTGAATTTCCTGCCCTTTCAGGGTGGCTTTTTTCTCTGAATTTTTCAAGGGGCAGCTATCTGACTGGCGTGGGTTCTATGGAAGGCTGAGGGATGTAGGTAAATGAGAATAACAAAGACAATTGCCTTACACCCACCCCCTCCCCTCCATCCAATTCCCTCCTCATTTCCTCTCCCTTAGTGCTCAGAGGAGCCACGTGTCCATAAGGCACGTGCGGCCTGCCGGTAGGTATGTTACCTAGAAGAAACACAAGCAAACAGTCTAATAAACAAGCCAAAATTTAGAAAGAGATTGGCAGACGAATAGAGATCGATTTTAAAAAGAAACGAGGGAAATCGACATAGAGACATGGAAAATATTAGAGACAAAGCAAAACAGGCACACCACACACACACCACACACACACACACACACACACACACACACACACACACACACCACACACACACACACACACACACACACACACTAACACACACACTAACACACACACTACACACACTAACACACACTAACACACACACTAAACACACACACACACACACACACACACAACACACACATACATAGCGCACACACACACACACACACACACACACACACACACACACACACACACACACACACACACACACACTAACACACACACACACACACACACACACACACACACACACACACACACACACACACACACACACACACACACACACACACACACACACACACACTTCAGTCTCAAACTGATGCATTCTTCATATAATAGCTAACATTGCAAGAACTAATTATTCAATAATCCAAACAAAGGTATTCTAAAAGACAAAAATGATTAGACAAACAGAGAGGAAAGAGGAAAAATGACAAATAAGGAAAAGAACATCAGGGATTCACCACAACGAATCTGTGTCTGGCCTTAACATGTGGCGTGACATCCGGTTTATTTAAATTAATGAACCTATTACTGACCAGGAAAATCGTCCCTGGAGAATTATAACCCGGGACTTGTTCACCTCAAAAATAAAACAAAAGAGAATTTTGCAGGTTGTTATGCTCAAATAAAAAAGAATCAGACACATAAACTTATTTGAAAATAAACTCCATTGGCTTCTTATAACAGACTTCATTAACTTCAAAATTCAGGATACTGTTTTGCTGTCTTCGTGCTTTTGCTCCACCTCTATGACTAAGACCGGTGGTGAAGAGGTAAGGCAGCTGTCTAGAAAGCAAAAAATGACGAGTTCCATCCCCATTTAACCCCAACTTTTCTCCTCACTCACTAAACCTTGAGTGGAGCTCTGGGTGCTAGTCTTTCACATGAGGAGATAAACAGAGATTCCGTGTGTGACATATAATTAGCACACAGAAAATAACTCTGGGCGTTCTAAGCCACATTTTCTGAGAGGGCTTCTCTGTGACTTTGGGTTCACAAAGAAAGGAAGACTGTAGAAGATAGAGATCAGAGAAGACAGCGGAATTGTAGAAGCCCAACCACAATTAGGATCATGCTTAGAGAGTGACGATGGCTTTCCAGGGTTGGACAAATCTGCAGATGCTTGAAAATCAACTTTGGCCTGCAATTACATTCTGGGCTTTAGGAAGTTATACTGTACTGTGATGTACTGTACTGTGTTCTACTGTACTGTTATATTGTAATGTTATACAGCATGGTGTTATACTGTACTGTGTTGTACCGTGTTGTACTTACTGTGTTGTAGTGTACTGTGTTATACTATACTCTGTAATACTGTACTGTGTTATACTGTAGGATGTTATATTGTACTTTCATTCTACGCTGTTTTATACTGTACTGTAATTTGTCATAATGTACTGTAGTGTATTGGGTTGTACTGTGCTGTACTGTACATATATCAACACTAATATGCATTATACACCTATATCACAAAACGAAAATGTGAAGAAATTATTTGAGACCCTGTAAAAAGAATTTTTAAAAAGAGAAAAGAATCTAAACATTTGAAAAAAAAGTAGCAAGCAGATCTTTTGAATCAAACAGGAAGAGGAAAAAAAGTAAAGAAAAAAAGAGAAAAAGAATTCAAAACAATCACAATGACACCCCCCCCCCCCCCAAACAAACCAGGCAGCCAAACAAAAAACAAAATATCCCCACCCTCCCCCAAACCAAACAACCAAATCAGTCCCGAAATCCTTCCTTTATAAACTTGCAAAGGAACCTAGTAGCACCCCCTCCCCCTACGCACACGCCACAGCACACACACACACACACACACACACACACACACACACACACACACACACACACACACACACACACACACACACACACACACACACACACACACACACACACACACACATGATGTAATCTGAAGAAAAACTTGTCCTGCAGGTATTGCTAAACCTAACACAGTGACATTTCTCATGTGTAAAGAACCAAGCCAGCCCACATTTCACTCATACA
>CM060329.1:30007458-30009958 GCA_030674155.1 Stramonita haemastoma | reverse complement strand
TTTTCGGCCTTTTTTTGATTCACAAAGTTGTGAATAGTTGCATACAAAGTTAAGACTTGGTCAATGGTAAAATGTTTTTGACTAAAGCCTGCCTGAAATTCTGAAAACCATGTTCTTGCTTTCTAGGCAGTCATACAAAAGAGCATTCAATATTGAAGTATAACATTTGGAAACTATGATTAAAAGAGACATTCCTCTATAGTTATCTACATCCTCAGGATCTCTTTTCTTATACAAAGAATTAAATTGGCTTTGAACAATTCCCGAAGGTAGGTCCCTTGCTCAAATATAGCATTAAATAACTGTGTCAGGAATACATTCACTGTTGTACCACCATTCTTTAGCATTTCTGCAGAAATATTATCTATTCCACTAGCTTAGTTATTTTTGAGTCTTCAAACAGCCTGAATAACTTCTGTCTCTAAGATTTCTTTATTTTGAATATGGTCTGTTTCTTCTGATAAATCAATTGTAAAGTTACCATTATGATAACTTCCATCAACATCACCCTGAAAAATATTTCTAAAGTGATTAAACCAGTTGTCAGTCTTATACTGTTCATAACCTTTTTCTTATTTCCATAACCCACTTTTCGTAATTCCGTCTAAAAATTAGATGGACTGTTCACCTGATTTACTAACATTTCAGTTTTCTGCCTATTAAAAGTTTGCCTCTTGTTTTTGTTTTTTCAGCAACTGTTTATACCTCTTTCTTGATTCAGCATAAATCATTCTATTCCTTTCTAGTCACTCTAAAGTGGTTAAGCTTTTTCCTAGTTTCCTGTTTTACTTTTTTGCATTCATCATGAAGCCATGGTGATCTCTTCTTTCTGTCCAAGCCAACTTGCTTTATGATACATCTGCTGGCATCTTTTAAACACTGTACAAATGATTACAGGACGCTGTTTACATCACGGTCTAAATCACTTGTAGTTTTTAACATTCTTTTTTGATATCTTTACCCTCCCATAGTTTGACAAACTCATCTCTAAATGCTTTTTCCAAATAAAGATTTTGTATACTTTCTCTTTATTTTGTTTTTCTTTGGTATGACAAACATCATGTACTTCTCTTACCTCCACTTTCATACTTACTGGCAAATGATGTGATTCTACACTATTCCGTACTTCTAAAACTGTAATATGATTTGATTAATATAGTTCGACATAAACAATAAAGTAATCAACTGTTTTTTCACCAGAGCATCCAATAAATGTACAATTATCATCAAAACAAGGGTCACTATGGCCATTTAATTTTATACAGTCATGTATATTACACAATTCAATGAGTTGTTCACCAAAGTTATTAATGTTACTCTCCTGTGATTTTCTTGGGTGCAGGCTGTAATCAGAGACTGCCATGTCTTCAAAATCATTATTGTCCCCATTATAACTTGTTTTTCTCAGCAGTTCTTGCATTGAAATCTGCACTCAATAGAATGTAGAAATCACCATGTATTTCATATAAATCTGCTATGCATTGGTCTAATAATTCAATACCATAGCTTTGTTGTGACTTCCAAAATAAAGAATCACAAGGAGAATGTATGAACCAATCAACATTATATTTTTGTCTGTGGAAAAAAATCTGTGTCAATTTTTGTACCTATAGTATTTTCTTGCTCTATCTGTATATGAGTCGTGAAATCATCAAAAGATTTTCTTACCATTACAATAACTCCATCAGAGTAACTTCCTTGATGGGACAACTTCTTTGCTCTTGAAGTAAATACTACATAGTCATCAAATAAAGCTGATTCAAAATCATAAGCTATGAAACTTTCAGTTAGACATAGGACATCATAAGACACTATAAAATCAACAAATCAGCGTTTTGGAACTTTCGCAAAAGACTATTAATGTTATAATAGAGAAATTTAACACATTGCATATTTACACTATGTACATGAGGATTTGTCCACAGCCCATATACATGAGGATTTGTCAATGTCCCAGATGTTGATACTGGTGATTTACTACCTGGTATTGTGGCCTGGCTGATTTCCTATTTGTTGGTGTATGGGGCACCATTCATTTTAGTTTGGTATCTAGGAGGCTGAGGTTGATGCTTACCCCCTAGTTACTTCACAGAGTGAGCGGGTGAGAGAGAGAGAGAGAGAGAGAGAGAGAGAGAGAGAGAGAGAGAGAGAGAGAGAGAGAGAGAGAGAGAGAGAGAGAGAGAGAGAGAGAGAGAGAGAGAGAGAGAGAGAGAGAGAGAGAGAGAGAGAGAGAGAGAGAGAGAGAGAGGAGAGACAGACAGACAGACAGACAGACAGACAGACAGACAGACAGACAGACAGACAGACAGACAGACAGACAGACACACACACACACACACACACACACACACACACACACACACACACACACACACACACACACACACACACACACACACACACACACTGACACACACACACAGACTCACAGACAGAAAGACACAAAGACAGACAGAAGGATATATATATATATATATATATAGAGAGAGAGAGAGAGAGA
>CM060329.1:30002295-30007358 GCA_030674155.1 Stramonita haemastoma | reverse complement strand
AACCACCACCAACAAGTACACTCGCAACAATAACGTAACAGCAACAGAAAACACCAAAAGCTGACCCAGTCAGCCTACCAGTCAGGTCAACATGACTACAACATTGTCCTGACACATGTTTCGCCATATGTAACACACTCTACTGTCCATCCCTCCAACAACAACAGCGAGAATGAAAACAACAATAAGAACAGCAGCAGCAGCAGCAGCAGCAGCAACAACAAAAACAACACAGCACACAGCAGCAGCAGCAGCAGTAGCAACAACATTAACAACATTAACAACAACAGCAACAACAAACCCTTTCTCCCTCTTTGAGTCCTGTCAACATGACGATGACAGCGATGTTGTCCTGCCAGATGGTTCGCCACATGTCCCACACTGTGTTGTCTCGGGGACCTGACACACAGCCAGTGCCAGCTCTCATTTTATGCAGTGTTGAAAGCTACAATTCATTCATTCATTCCTTCATTCCTTCAATCCTTCATTCATTCATTTGCTCATTTATTCATTCATTTCAAATGCCAATATAAAAAGTCCTGCAGGTTTTTTCGTTCTTCCCCGGGAGTTCTGAGGTGCACCAATGGTCGGGTTTTGCATATGAGACTGTTTTTGTCCACCATTAAGGTAGCAGCATTCCGACTTCAGGGATAGTGTGCATGTGTTTTTTAAAGAAAAAATTGTCAGCCATTCCTGCTTCGACAAAATGGCTTGATCTACTAAAAGGCAGAACAGGTTTTTAACATGTGTGCATGATGTTTTGTGTGTATTTGGTCATAGGATGTAAGTTTATGGTCTCATCCAAAGGACCTTCAGGGGAGTCAGAACTGATGCTGACTCCAGAAGTAAAAAGTCCCCTCAAATGGGTACCTCGGTTGCAAATCGATCCTGGGCTGTCAGATCACAAGTGCAATCTTCTGACCACTAGGCCATCCTGCCCCCAATACGGTATAACAACTGCTGCTTTTTGCAGTTTTTGAAAGGGCATGTCTTCTCTCTTTTCTACATTACCTTACCAGGTGTATGTGTAGTACCTGGTCTTCTCCTGTACTTGACATTCTGCAGGAAGTCTGCCTACTGACCTCAGCTTCCACATTACATTTCGACTTCAGAGTAAATAATTTGTTTGTGATGCATGCAAGCTATTTGTGTGTGTTGCCCTATCCCACCAAACATGAAGATGAATTACATGATTTTTCATAACTGGGATGTTAAATCTTCTGCATGAGTATAATAATACACGATGGAAATTAAAGCATTAGCAGGTCTGCACTTAAAGTTGACCCAGGAGACAATAAAACCCCCATTCTAATTCACTAGATGCTGCTGCTAAGATTGAAACCAACGACTAAATGGACACACAGGACTAAAGTCAAATGGTATTATCCCCCCCCCCTCCATGGGGATGTTGGGGGCCTGTAAGTGTATATAGATTCCTACCTTTTGGAAATTCTGTGCTATGAACTCCATCTATTCTGTCTCTGCCTTTGTTTCTGCCTTGTTCCTTTTCTGTCTGGCATTTTCTTGTATATTTTCTGCCTTCTTTCCAGAAAGATTTAACATATCTTAATTCTCTCCCATGCTGAAGTTGGATGCAGTGAGGCTGACTGTCAGGTGCTCAATGGCAACGTAACACATGTTTGCTGATACGACAGACAGCAATGCTGCCTGAGTGTTTGAAGAATAAGAAAAAGAGTGTTAATCACTTGGCTATAGTGCCTGTAGAAAGGACATTTACAAGGGTTGCTTCTCAATACAGTACTAGGGCAAGGGATCTTATTAACTCTTTGAAGTCTTGATTTGAGATATAAACTGAGAGTTATTTCTATGATGATATAAATGCAGTTGTGAGGATAAAGAGTGGTTTGATCTGTTCATTTTAATCTTAAAGTGGGATTAAACAGGGGGCTCCTGTTCAACATATCTGTTTTAAATGGAACGGTAACTTTGTATATTCAGAAACAGACATAAGATAAATTACATGTTACAAACATTGGAGAATACACGAGCAGAAGTGTATTTCCTCATGATACAAAAAGATCTTGACTATGACCAATCAGTCCTTTAGGTAGCATGTCTTTTACTTGCATTATAAGCCAACTAGCTGTGTTTATGGGACTCTGCAGTAGTGATTCCAAATACATGAGTTTAAAACTCTGTTGTTATGAATACATCAGAAACTGCTCTACTTCCATTTCTATGTAAATCCCTGGGTTGAAAACCTTGTGTGAACCCATTTCTGAAATTCTAGATAAACATATTTAAGATTCTATTTATTTCTCCTGGGAAAAAAATCTCAGCTATTGTTGATTATGGCAGCACATCTCCAATCACAGAACAGGACATGACAAGACAAAATGAGACAAGATAAGAATCTAGTGATATAGTCCAATATAAAAAAGATATTGTAAAAGGGGACCTGCCCTCTTTAGGGTTAGGGAAGGTAAAAGAAGTGAGGGAGAGAAGATGGGGGCCACCCTTAATATGCTGGCGCCTAGAGAAGCTGAGGTCTCTGATGCCATGCTCCCACTACGACCACATAGGTTATGGGACACCTTTACCTTATCTTTTAGTTGTGCGTTATTCAGCTTTAAACCTTAGGGGTCACTGGATTATGGGTTCTGACTCACTCATCCCACCAGAGAATCACTGTGAGATTGAAAGTACACACTGGAGGAGAAGTTTGTGTGTGTGGTTCTTTTCAAATATCTCACCATTCCACAGCCCAATACAGAAAGGCTCCCTGTGGACTTCTGACCCTGAAGATTCAACACAATAAATCTGGGTTCGGCTGGGGTGGAGATACTGACATGAGTGGTGCAGAAATAGCAGGACAGGAAGGTCACAAAAGATGGGGCAGCACCCCCCCCCCCCCTGCCCCAAACAAAAACAAAAAAATACCTCACCATGTAGGCAACCACACTCCAGTTACAGAGGATTTTTTCTCTTTTAAAGAAGAGCACAGGTTGTTATGCTGACAGCTTGTCATTGCTGAAGACAATCTCAACATAACATTGTACAACATAACATTTCATTGTAGGCCTCAGCCCTTTGCTTATGTCAATAACTGACAAAGCTTTTGTCATGGGGCACATATTGAAGTTTTGAGCTGCTCTGTTTAAAAAACCCAAAACAACACTGCATGCAGAAAAACGTTCCATCAAGAAACCAGAGATACGTACGGCAAACTCTCTCGGCAGCTGTCCTGAAGCAAGTCTGTCGACCAGGTATCTCTGCACTGTGTCCAACTCCGGCTGGGTGGCCTTGAAAGAGGCGTACACTTCCTCTGAATTCAGATACACGTGGCTGCTATCATCCAATGAACCGTCTTCTTCAGGCAGGTCATAATCAGTGGCTTCACCAGCTTGATCATGGTCAGTTAGTGTCAGCGATGTTTCAATGGTGTCCTGAGATGCACGTGATGTTGAGGCAGGGACTTGGATGTTAGAGTAATGATGGGATGCATCATCTGCCATGTCCACCTGTCTGGCTTCATTCATGGGTTTGACTGCGATGGTAGGTTTGGTGGGGGTCTTAGGGGCTTTCCTGTCTGTAAAAAGATGAAAAAAAACGAAAGAGCATACACAAGACATTTTGTTTTTGGATGGAAAATTCTCGTAGATCAATTGACATTGTACATGGCTTACACAATTATGCATAGCAACCTTGCAACATTTTCGCAATACTTTTAACAAATTTCAGCCTGCTTCAGAATATTTGCTGATAGATAAAAGTCAAAGAAAGGTAACAAAGAAGATGTTAAATGAGATCTGAGATGGTTGGGATGTTTTGTTTTTCTAAAATCTTATTAGATTTGGTGTTAAAAAAAGAAAGCTTTCAATATTCATTTAGATACTTGCAAAAGCTCGTAAATTAGAGATGATAGGAAATAAAAACTAGGTCTCTGTTGCTTCGTGTCATTATTGAGAAAAGAGAAATGTTGATATTCTGAAGACATTTCTATGGGTACCCAGCTTCTCTAAAAGTTGTTCACAACGTTATCCCTGACCCTGCCAGACATCTTTTCTGATGGAAAAATAGTTTCCACAGATGTGACATTTGAAAGTTTGTCATACATCAGCAGGCATAGAAAATCAAAATGGTAAAGTGCATTTACTTTTATCACACAAAAGCACAAAAACAACTAGAAAGACAAGCAAAAGATTTCCTGGCTGTAATGTTATCAAACTTTTGATAAACAAAAACACAGTCTACAAAAGAGTTTGGTGTCATTACATTCAACCTGGTGTGACACACTGTCTAAAAATTTCTTCTTCTATGATTTTGGGGGTTCGTTTATTTCGTTGTACAGCAAGAGTTCCAAGGTTCAGTAATGGTGAGATTTTGTGCATGTGACCACATATGCCCACCATGGAGGTAATCACATTCCGACTATTGAGTTCGTGCCATTGCAAAAGTGATTATACTGACTCCATGAGCCTGGCCAAATGCTTTGTCAGTAATGGACGGCAGCAAATTGACTGAAGGCCCCACAATAAAGTGATGTTCTACTTTGAAATGTCATGTTGAAGTTATCTTCATCCATGACAAACTCTTCGCGGAACAACTTACACTTAACTAAAAGGAGAAAAATTCATCTGAAGTCAGAGTATGGCTGACTATATTGTGAGGTACTTTAACACCTCCATACATACAATTCCTCATCTTATGTGTACCTACTGTATCTCAATGGTTTCCAAATGCGATGAGTGAGACAAAGTGCATACCATGGATGACCAGCAGGGTGTTAAACTGGGGAACTACCAACGTTGAATATCAACAACAATAGCAACAACAGCAACACACCAACAATAAAAACTCAATGGAAGGCAGTACCTCAGGTACACTGCTGTTTTGACAGTACTTACTGGGAATGGGTTCAAACGACAGGGAGGAATCTTTGGAGGGCCTACTTGGGATGGAAGACAAGGAGGTGAGGGTGTCGGTTGAAGAAGAGGGGACCTTTTTCTTGCGTCGATATCTGAAAAGGGGGGCAAAATGTAATGCTGCTTTGGTATTGACACATTTAATCTGTTAAAACTCTTGTGCATGTACCGATGATT
>CM060329.1:29987295-29994795 GCA_030674155.1 Stramonita haemastoma | reverse complement strand
TTGACACAAACTCACCACAGGCACAGAAGTGTATGGGGAAACCGAATCTGAGGTCACCATGAGACCAGAGCAACGGGGGCCACAGAATCAGAGGCAATTTGTATTATTGCAGGATGATCAATGGTGATCAGGATGATGCAATGCTGCTGCTGTGGAAGTGCATCTGCTTTGAGACTACTTGACAGGGTTGCACTCTACGCTTACTATCATAACATGCCCTGGCGTCAACTGGGCCGAGAGATACAGGCACCTGCAGTGTTGTTCAGGTAATTTGAGCAACACTTTCAAACTCACATCCGTATAGTGGATGTAGCTCAAATGCGTGGTCCCAGTCTTCCCATTGAGCCCACAGCACACCCACTCTGAATATGAGCCAGTTAGAGTCCGAAAAGATCCCTAGGTCTCTTATGGGGTTCAAACCCACGACCTTCCAGTCCAAAATCCAAGGCGCTAACCACTTCGTAATGGCGGTTGGTTACTTCAGCAGCTTCTCAGGCAGTCTTCTCAATAAAAGCCACAATCACACACTGAAACAGCCTGGTGCTTAGAGCACTGCACTTTGTGCCTGTAATCTGATGGCCTGGCTTTCAGCCCAGGTTCGAGCCACCACCAAGACGCGTGTTCAAAGTGATTTTTCACCTGGAGGTAACTTCAGTGCTGACTTTGCTCCTTGGAAAGTCCCTTGGATGAGACTATAATCCAAGATCTCGCGTGCAAACAGCATCAGAACATTTTTCCCAATTGTTAAAAGCTGTTTCACCTTTCAGAAGTGTAGGCTTGAGGTAGTGAGAATGGATGACAACATTGACAAAAGGTGTATGCACATGAGTACTAGACATAGAAAAAAACACATGAGAATTTACTCCATTGTCTTCCAAATGGAAAAGAATTAAAAACATTATAGATATAAAATACGAAAATAAAGATGATGGAAGTAAGTTTTTCTTCCTTGTACAAATACGATAAGCAAAAAGAAACCTTTGAAAATACTTCATTATTACGAGCACACTTGCCCGCGCACGCACACGCGCATACACACACATGCATACACACATCATCATTAGTATCATAATCAACATTATCTACAGCAATTTAGCTAATAAAGTATATGATTTATATTGCTCAGACCTTTTATCACTACAGCTACATTTTGTTTCTGTAGCCTGGTCTTGAATAAAACGGAGAGAAACTGTAACATACTTTCGAAATGTTAATAGGTCATGGGAATGACTTAGCAGTACATTTTTTATATTATGATAACAACAGCACAGATCAGTGGAGTGAAAGTCAATGCAGCACAAAACGAAACAGTATCATATGGCAGACAGGAAAATAGACTGAACCTCAAAGTGCCCAAAACTCAAGATGTGTGTAATATATTCATGTGGTTTTAATGGTAACTGTATTCACATTTTCAGGTACTCACGTTGTTCGCAGAGAAGGTCGGAAGGCTCAAAGCCAGGCTGACAGCCGTCAGGACATGTACCGTTCACTTTGTTGCACACACTGTTGTTTTTGCATGAACCACAGTCACTGGAGCAGTTTGATCCGTAAGTACCGTTAATGCAAACTGAAAATAAAGGAAAACATTTGTCTTTACAAAAGGGCGGTCATTTTATTCGACCTGTATTATTCCATTTGACTTGTATTAAAATGAAAACTCCATGTCTGTGTTATTTTGTCACTGTCAGAATCAACATCCTGAACTTTTGAACTTGTTCATAAAGAAGACACTTCACTGATTTTGCTTTAATCTAAATCACAAGAAGTTAAAAGCTGACTTCATATACTCCTCTTGAACATAATTGAATATGTTTTGTTTCTTTGGAGTAATGGGTACGTGTATGTGTCTCTTTGCAGAGAGAGGGAAAGAATGAATAAATAAATAATTTTTTATTTTTCAAGGGTAACAGGGTAAGTATTTACATACCTTTTTTCATCCGACCCTTGTTATGATTAGGGAATAGCAAAAGAAAACAAAACAAAACAAAAAACCAACAACAAAAACAAAGGAAAAATAAAATCACCACCACCAACAAAAGAGAAAGAGAGAGAAAGAGAAACGCTTTAACGCTTTAACAATTTATTGTCATTGCTCAACTTGGCCTTTTGACAAGGGAGGTAACACAACTATCCGTTGTGGAAGTTTTACATAAAAAGTGACATACATGATCAATAACAACTAAGTTTAGAGAAAAAAGGATAATCACATTAATAACACACTAATCATAATATTGGCGTCAAGCCTATTGCAAATCAAATACAAAGAAAAAAACACTAGCAGCAACAACAAACAAAGAAACAAACAAAAATACACACTGGTTCAGAATCGACCATCCTTTTAAATTTCAAGCTACAAAGTATATCAACGACCAAAAACATCCATCTCGAAACATACATTGTTCTTGATATTGATTAATTCTGTCCTGATATATCAATGCCATTAGTACTGACTTGTCTTCGTCTTACTTTCTGTGCTTCTGCAATATACTTTGCTATAGATTTAACAAGATGTTCATTATCAGACGACAGGATACAGACTATATCTGGACTCACTGCTGGCTGTACCGTTAAGAAATCAAGCTTGTTACGTAGTGTTTCGTATGCTTTACATTGAAACAAAAAGTGGATTTCATCATCAACACCGTGACCACATAGAGGACACGGTAATTGTGTGGATGTCTCAGGCTGGAACCATCTTTTATTTGCATTAAACCCGAGTGTTCTTAGTCTGAATCTAACATAATTAAGTCTGTGCCATTTATCTGTAATTATGTTCAGATATTTTTCTGTCTGGAAGACACATTTAAACGAAAAGAACCAGCTATATTTAGTTTTATTCTCCATATCGGAGTGCCAGTTTTGTTCAAAAGAACAAATGAGCCTGTGAGAGAGAGAGAGAGAGAGAGAGAGAGAGAGAGAGAGAGAGAGAGAGAGAGAGAGAGAGAGATATTTGGAAAAGTTGTTCCAAGAAAGCCCTAGCCTCTTATGAGGGGGAATCGTGAATATACAATCAAGTTGCAAAGCATAATGCATACACACTAAAAAAACATAAAGGAAGAATGAATACAACATAAAGCAGTCAAATTTGCCACCATGTCTAGCCAAGGATTCTTTATTTTGAATTGAATGCTTGGTACAAATCTATTATTGCAAAATGTATGACAGTTTCTTTGTAACGGGATGTCATCAGTAAAACAAGTTTAAACATGAGGTTGGTTATGATGTTTTCTGGGCATTAGGCTGTCTCACAGGTCAATTAAAGCAGGGGAGTTTATTATCTCTCAGAGGATGGCCGTCCGCTATAGCGGATCAGTGTAAAGCAACGGTTTTGGACGGCCGTCCGCTATAGCGGATTTGGTGTTTGCAGATTTTTTACGCGGCGGCTGCATTAATACTATAACTTGCGCTTAACTTTGTGAGCCTATTCAAGGTCGAATACAGAGTGTTTTGGGGTTATTCCGAACTCTTTGTTCAGGGTTGCAGAGAGTGGCCGACACAGGAGTAGTGACACAAAGTACAAAATTCGGAGTGTTTTCTTCATGCTAGTCAAAACTTAAGTATCAAAGTGAGAGATTTGATCTTTTGATATGTCCTAACCCAGCATGTTATTGATAAGTTCAAAAAAATTCATTTCCTTACTATACGTTTTTTAAATTTTTTAATGATTTCTTTACTAACCATTACAGATGGGACGTCTGTGGGGAAATGCAAGGGAGAGAACTGGCCGTCCCGAGTGAGTTTTAAGTGCAAAGTACAAAGTGTACTTCATTTTGTGGTGCACGTTTACGTAGTGCACACTCTAAACCACCATTGTAATGCTTCCTGTACCTATAATTATAGAAGGAAGTATCTAAGAGTCCAAATCTCAATTTTGCCATTCCTTAGTTTGAGTCTGTCCATTTTAACAGGCAAATGAGTGGAGAAGAATGAGAAAATATCAATATGCTTATGATATATATATATATATATATATATATATATAATATATATATATATAATATATATATATATATATATATATATATAATATATATATATATTTGTGGTCATACCACAAGACACAACACCCTAGCAAAAACCATCTTGCAAGGAACAGTCGAGGGCAAGAGAAGAAGAGGCCGCCAAAAGAAATCATGGGTTGACAACATCAAAGACTGGACCGCCCAACCCCTGCAACACCTCCTACTAGCCACACAGAATCGTGAAGCATGGAAAAAGACCTCTGTTGCGTCTTCTCTCATGTCCCCCTACGTCCTTTGGGACATGGGACTGAGTGAGTGAGTGAGTGAGTGAGTGAGTGAGTGATATATATATATATATATATATATATATATATATATATATATATATATATATATATATATATATATATATATATATATATATATATATATACTTATGCTTATACATGTCAAATCTGTCAATGCTCTGAACATGTGCATTCCACTCTCGCCAGTGACAGTCAACCAATTGTACATACAACACACACATGAATCCTGAAGCATCCCCAACTCCTTGATGTAGCCAAACCAATACAAACCCACACTCACACAGCTTTGTTTTGAGTTTCGTCACCCAACTGACCTTGCCCCTAGCCCTAAATCTTACAGCATATTATAAGCTTTCTTTGGTATCCTTTCTTGATTCACTCGTGTTACTTTCAGCCAACGAATAATACATCTAACCACAGAAAAAAAAATCGGATATCTATATGTTTCACCGTTTAGTAGATTATTTGAAATTTTTAAGTGATAATCCTAAACAATTCTTAAAAGCAAACAGAAGCACTCTTTCACAATAACATTCAGCGTTTTCAATACCCCAAATTTCAGCACCATAGTATAGACTGGTTGCACCTGTGAAAACAATATATTGAGAAATGCTTCATGAGTCTGATTCCCCAGGCTTGACAATGTCTGCACAATATACAGCACAGCTCGTTTGGCTCTGTTTGTGAGATCTTTTGGAGCAAAAGAAAAACTAACCTTTTTGAATACAATTCCCTAAATATTCTTAGATCTATATGTCAATTAATGGCATGACCTTTCCATTGTGTGTCAAGTGCTCTCTACCCCTCAAATGTCCACCTGTTCTAAGTACTACAGCGTTAGATTTGGTTATATTTACCTTATACAGAAGAGAATAGGCCGCTTTGTATTGACTATTTCATTGTGTTTGGAGACTAGAGCAATGACCATCTCAGACAATAAAACATCATCAGCGAGATACAAATACAATATGTGTACACATTCTTTTATAAACTGTGCACTGCATAAAGACACACACAAACACAGGTTGAAAAACAAATGAGAAATTAAAGGAAAGTAAAACAAAGGTAAAACCTATAGAAAGAAAGAAAGAAACAACAATAACGAAAGAACAAAAAATCCCCATCAACAAAATAGCAACAATGAAAGAACATTGCAACACAACTACCACCAATAGCAATAACCAAATAACAAACAAAAACAAAAATCAAACCTACCCCAAACTTGCACTTCACAGATATTGATAAACCTGCTGTCGGCATACGATGTTTCCTTTTTCCGTAAAGCCACAGTGCTGCCTGTTAGAGACTGTCCACAAGTAAATACATTTTTCTCAGGAAATTGACTGGTGTCAGCAGGAAACTCATCGCAGGTGGCATTGTCCACGTATACTATGATGTTCGCCATGCGCTGTGCTGCATCTGAAATCAGTCACATCGATCAGAAAATGAATGACGAAGTAATTAAATGGATGACTGATTGACTGACTGAGTGGTATTGATTAGCTTTTTGGTTAGAGGAATCCTCTTCTCTCCCCTCTCTCTCTCTCTCTCTCTCTCTCTCTCTCTCTCTCTCTCTCTCTCTCTCTCTCTCTCTCTCTCTCTCTCTCTCTCTCTCTCTCTCTCTCTCCACACATTAGATATAATACACGTATGTGCATGCGCATGCGTACTCGTGTGTGTGTGTGTGTGTGTGTGTGTGTGTGTGTGTGTGTGTGGGTGTGGGTGTGGGTGTGGGTGTGGGTGGGTGGGTATGTGGGTGGGTATGTGTCTGTGTATTGGTTGATGCGTACATTCACACTCATATACTACATTCACACTCATATACGAGTGTATGCACTGTAACATACACAAGCCTCTCTCTGATTGCTTGATGAAAAAAGCAAGTACATGGGTTATTCATTGTACCATGTGAAAATATTTTTAGTAAAACCACTTGACTTTGACTTGGATTCTGTGGATGTATACGTGCGTGTCTGTGCACTTGCCTTTCGGCCCATTTACATCTCTGTGAAAACTGATTGCAAGATAACTCAAAACTTGGCCACAACATAAGTTAAAAACTTGGATATAAAATAAGAGTAAGCCTGGATACAATGTAAGGTGAAACCTGGATATAACATTAGGGGAAACCTGGGAATCAAATAAGGTGAAAACTGGATATGAAAATGGCGAATCTTGGATCTAAAAAATGAAACTTGGTTACGAAGTAAGGTGAAATCTGGCTACAAAATACGGTAAAACCTTTCTACAAAAAAAGATAAAACCTGCTACAAAATAAGGTAAAACCTGGCTATACAATAAGGTAAAACCTGACTATAAAATAAGGTAAAACCTGTCTACAAAAAAAAGTGAAACCTACTACAAAATAAGGTGAAATCTGCTACAAAATAAGGTGAAACATACTACAAAATAAGGTAAAACCTGCTACAAAATAGGGTAAAACCTGGCTTTAAAATAAGGTAAAACCTGTCTGCAAAATAAGGTAAACCCTCCTTACAAAATAAGGTACAATCTGGCTAAAAAATCAGCTGACCACAAAATCATTTGAAACCTGGGTACATAAAAGTTGGTGCGAAACCTGGCTATAAAAAAAATGGAAACTTGACAACAAAATCACTTGAAATCTGGCTATAAAATTACTTAATACCTGCTACAAAAAGTGTAACTGGCCACAAAAAAATTGATGCAAAATCTGGCAACAAAAAAGTTGATACAAATCTGGCTACAAAATAAGTTGAAACCTGACTACAAAGGCTACAGAATAGGATAAAATCTGACTACAAAGGTAACAAGATAGGTTGAAACCTGACTACAAAGGCTAAAGAACAGGTTGAAAACTGACTACAAAGGCTACAAAATAGGTTGAAACATGACCACAAAGGCTACACAATAGGTTGAAACCTGACTGCAAAGGCTACACAATAAGTTGAAAGAAGGTTACAAAAGTAAAAGAAAGCTGCACGTTACATACTTTCCCTTCCATAAATGGTGATGGACTCCACAGTGTAGCTTGCACCAAGGTTTACCTCCCACCACGCTTTGTAGTCTTTGTTAGCACTATGAACACAGTTGATATTACCTTGTGGATTATACTGGTCTATATACACGTACACTGTATCCGTCCGACCGTTCACTGCTGCACACGCCGGACCCGAAGGCTGGTGAGAGTACAGTGAACTCATGTTTGCCGGTTTTCCGTAGGCTACATTCACTGGAAAAGACACAAT